>CM053751.1:48362259-48401419 GCA_028658305.1 Pachyuromys duprasi
CTTACATGACCAGTTAAAGTCTGGCCATTGAGTCTCCATACTGCTTCTCCTCTTAGATGAGTTGTTAGCCGGTTTTCTGTTACTATGACACTGTGTCTGGGACTATTAATTTTCAAGGACAAAAATTTTGGGCGGCACACTATTTCAGAAATTTTAGTCCATAGTTGGTTGATTGAATATCACCTTGGGGCACTTGCCATAGCTGTACACTGTAGCCAGAGTATGTGGAAGAAACAGCTGCTCACTTCACAGCAGAAAGACATCAAAATAGGACAAGAAGGGCTGAGAAGCCAATGTCATGTTCCAACTCCTGTGTCTTCACTTATTCTGCCTGGTTACTTACACATAACTATCACTACTTGTGGTCCAGTGTCTCCCCCATGCTACTCCTTCTTTTATTCATAGTAACAGAATGCATTACATTGATATTGTCTGTCATATTAGCACATACCTTTCTCTTTCTCTGTGTATATGTATGTATGTGTGTGCATGTATTTGTGTATGTGTGATATGCATGTCTATGCATGAATATATGTATCTCTGTATACGGAGATGAGAGATGTTGGGAAGCCCCTTCTGTCACTCTTCCTCACTCATTGTTTATAGTTTTTTTTATTTTTTATGTTAATTACAGTTTATTCACTTTGTATCCCAGCTATAGACCTCTTGTTCATTGCCTCCCAATCCCACCTTCCCTCCCTCATCTCCTCCCATGGCCCTCTCCAAATCCACAGATAGGGGAGGTCTTCCTCCCCTTACATCTGACCCTAGCTTATCATATCTCATCAGGACTGGCTGCATTGTCCTCCTCTGTGGCCTGGCAAGGCTGTTCCCCACTCAGGGGGAGCTGATCAAAGAGTCAGCCACTAAGTCCATTTCAGAGACAGTCCCTCTTCTCCTTACTAGGGTACACACTTAGATACTGAGCTTCCATGGGCTACATCTGAGCAGGGGTTTGAGGGTATACCCATGAATGGTCCTTGGTTGGAGTATCAGTCTCAGAAAAGACCCCTAGGCCCAGATATTTTGGTTCTTTTGCTCTCCTTTTGGAGCTCCTGTCCCCTCCAGATCTTACTATCTCCCCCTTCTTTCATAGGTTTCCCTGCACTCTGCCCAAAGTTTGGTTAAGAGTCTCAGCATTGCTTTGATACACTGCTGGGTAGAGTTTTTCAGAGGCCCTCTGTGGTAGGCTTCTGTCCTATTTCCTGTTTTCTTCCAATGTCTATCCTGCTTTTCTTTCTGAGTGAGGATTGATCATGTTACCCAGAGTCCTCCTTCTTGCTTAGCTTCTTTAGGTGTACAGATTTTAATATGATCACCCTATATTATGTGCCTAATATCCACTTATAAGTGTGTGACTTTCTGCTTCTGGGATACCTCACTCAGGATGATCTTTTCTAGATCCCATCATTTGCCTTCAAATTTCATGATTTTCTTGTTTTTAATTGCTGAGTAGTATTCCATTGTGTTAATGTACCACAATTTCTGTATCCATTCCTCCATTGAGTGACATCTGGGTTATTTCCAGATTCTGGCTATTATGAATAAAGCTGCTATAAACATGGTTGAGCAAATGTCCTTGTTTTTCTGTGAACATGGAGCTGGTTGACAGCCAGCAAGCCGCATCCTCCTCCTGCTCTCATTGGCTTACCCATGTCTCTCCATCCATCTCTCCGGCACTTCTTGTCCCTGTCTATTCTTCTTCACGATTCTGATGCTGAGACTCTGCAGATAACATTCTGCTTTGCCATCTGGTTCCTCACCAAGCTCTTCCAGGAGAATCCTAGAGACTAACAGACTATAAGAGAAAGAGGAGTCACTACACACCCTGTTTTCTCTTTATTTCTTTCTGTGCCGCCTCAACCCCATTTCTTCACCCTGGAAATGTCAGTCCATTCCAATAAAGAAATGCAATATCATTTTCAGGGCTTTCCCCCAACCTTCATAGATTCATTGCAACACCATAATTATCCCCATCAGCTAAATAATTTCTTGCTCAGAACTCACATCGTCAGCCCTACAGGCCCCCTTCCTTAGAGCATCATCATTACCTGATCAGCAACACTCTCTACATCTTAAGTTGCAGCAGACAAAGCCTCTTGTCTGGGCATATTAATAATTGAGAGCTTACTTCACTCACTCGCTTCTACAGGTGGTAGCTGCTTCTGAGAGTTGCTATCTCTGTAACGCCTTAAGGGAATTTTTCAACCAAGCTTTTCAAGAATAGTTCTCGTTACTTTGTATTAGTTCCTTAAGAATAAATCCCTTGATTTCTGATTCCTGTTTGTACTCTTAACATGTTAATGATATGTATGTATGGTAACAATTCTTTTATAGTTCATATGTTGTTAGACCATGAAATGTACCATCCATACTTATTAAGGAAACTGCGCCATCTGGATAATACACACTATTACCATGCTGCAAGGATTGGAAAAAACTAAGTTGGCCCCTTGAAAAAACTGTGAGCAAGTTCTCTATGTGAGAGGAAGAGTGAGCTATTAAGTAACTAAAAGGGCTGGCTGTGGAGGAGTCTATCTCATCACTGAGTAACTTTCCTCCTGGGTAAACGACTAAACTAAAAGTGTTGGACCCCTGTTTTAGATGCGGCCATATGACAATTAGGGCTGCATTGGGTTGCAAAGGTTTCTTTAACAGAGTTCCAGAAACCAAAGGGTGTAAACAACAGAATTTTAGGATCTCACAATTGTACAGTCAAGAACTCTGAGGCTCAAGATGTGAGCAGGATCATAGCAGGGCTCTGGCAGGAAAAAAAAAAAAAAGCATGCATCATTCTCCACAGCCTTACAGAGGGGTGAACACTCTTTGGCATTCATTAACATATAGATTCATCACATTGGTTTGTGAATTAACATTTTCAAAATATCTTTTGTATGCACACATCTGTCTCTATTTTTTTCTTTACTAAAAAGATACCAGAATAGAGAATCACCTTGTTCTTACATGACCTCATTTCAACTAATTATACTTACAGTGAGTCTATTTCCAAATATAGTCACATTTTGAGATCTTGGGGTGAGAATATCATCATATGAATGTTGGGGTAAATGCACCATTCAGCCAACTTAGCACTGGACAACATCATTTAGTAAAGCTACTATATACCACTTTCATGTCTAGTACCTAGAAACATACATACACCCTGTTTTCCCCACCACACTAAGAATGTCAACATTGAACCCTGAGTGAGCTATGGAGCAGAACTCCAGGTGACACCTCACATATATGCTAATTGGACTCTATGAACAAAAAAGAAATATTTATGACATTAAGACATCAGGTCTTCTGCATCTGTAACTTCAGTTCCTGAAGATGTGATACCTTTTTCTGACTTCTGTGGGCCTCAGACATACACGTGCTGCATATATATGTGCAAGCTGAACACCCATACACATAAAATGATAACACAAATTACTTTTTTAAAGGAAATAAGTAAAAGTTAAATAGAAATGTGTTATAGAATCAGAGTCTACAAACAAACATTTAACTATGCATTTAAATGAATTCTGTTAAATTAAACCCAATACTTATGATTAAATTTTTAGCTAAAAGGGATTAAAATTCTGCAAAGAAATTCAAAGAAACTAACAGTCATGTGGAAAATGTCTGTTTAAAAAATTATTAATCAAAAAAATTCTACAAATCAAACTACAATAAGCAATTAATTATTCCATGCCTGTCAGGATGGGTATATTCAGAAAACAAAATGTGACTTGTCTAAAAGAGAATGCTTCCGCATTATTGGCAGGAATAGGAATAGAAATAGTCATTGTAGAAAACAATATGGAATTTCCTAAAATTTAAAAACAGTATCCTTTATGATTGCCCTTTGGTTATATATTCACTGCCAAAGGAATCACAGTCCTTTGTGTTCACTAAAATATTACTCACAACTGCAAGCTATGGAAACAACCTGGATGTCCATTACAAGCAAATGAGAGAAAGAAAATATGGTACCATGTGTTGAATATGCCTTATTATCCTATATCCAGCCTTTTAAAACGTAAATCCTGCCACTGATGCAACCATGGATGAAGCAGAACAGCATCATGCATGAAAAACAAAAAAGAGCATGTGACATTCTGAGTGGTGGGAGGTTGTGAAAAAATTGGAAGGGATGAAATGGAGAATGGGGCTGATTTGATAATTTACTTTTTAAAAACATTAACATTAAATAAAAAGGAATGAGATCCTTTTGTGTGCCTAAAGTAATTGAATTATAAATTAACAGTAAAAGTATTGTTTTCCAATAATAAATAAAAACCTCTTTTTGAAATACAAATACAAATACTGCATAATATCTTGTCTGTGGTTTAAATATAGAAGTCATAGAGTCAAAAGAGTATGATAATAACTACCAGGACTTGCAGAGGGATCAATGCTGGGGGGTGTTTCCTCCACTGTGTATTCAGATGCTGATTTCATTACCTAGAGATCTGGCATTGTCATTACTATTCAGCATCTCTTGTCTCAATGTCGTGTGAATTGTTGTCCATCATCTCTGATTGGTTAATAAGAACTGAACAGCCAATAGCTGGGAAGAAGAGTTAAGGTGGGACTTGCAATCTTAGGAGGAGAGTCCCAGGTGGAAAAGAGAGAGAGAAGGAGGTTGACAGGAGAGGGTCAACATGAGGAGGTGGCCATGAGAAGGTCCCTATGAGAGAATCACCCTGAGAACACGGTGGAGCAGGAACAGCCAGGGTAGGACTAGATGGTAGGTAAAAGGTACATGGTTGGGAAAAAGTGCAGACTACCATAGACAGGTTAGAATAGATGAGTATCCGCCTAAACTTTAGCGCTTAAAGTTTATTAACAAGTTTAATAAGTCTCTGAGTTATTATTATTTGAAAGTTAGAGCAGGCATAGTAAAAGCCATACTTGAATTTTACGGAGCAGTGCAACGCATAGGTCAAGAGAGGCTATTTTATTGCCATAGCTACTTTCATATTGCTGTGGCAAAACGCCATGACCAAAGCAAAAGAAATAGAGCATTTAATTGGGCTTATGTTTTCAAAGGGCTAGCATCCACACACGAGTGTGCTGGCGAGAACAGCAGAGAGCTCACTTCTTGGTCCACAAGTAGGAGGCAGAGAGAGTTAATTGGGAATGGTGTGAGCTTTAGAAAGTCAACGTTCTCCCCAGTGACACACCTTTACCAGTAAGATCGCACTCCCTAATCTTTCCCAAACAGTTCTACCAATTTGGGACCAAGCAGTAATCATATGAGCCTACTAATCTCATCCAAACTACCACACAGACTCTGGCACCCACAGGTTCCCAGACATACATTTATCCAAACTTCAAAAGTCTCCCCAGACTTTCACAGTTTCTACGTGGTTTAAAATTTCAAAGTTCAAAACTTTTCTGAGACTCAAGACAATGCCTAACAGAGCTGGCCTTGTCCCTTTGCTGACAGCAATACTTGGGAAAGGTATTTCAGCCCCTCTCCAGGGCAAGACAGTAGAGCTAGCCTGGTGCCTTGGGCACAGGAGAGCCATCCCAAGAGCAGGAGAGCTGGCCTTACCCCCTGTTGGCTGTGGCACTCAGGTAAGCTGACCCTGCCCTTCCTAGGGTAGTACTAAAGAGCTGGTACTGGTGGCATGGACGCAGAAGGACTGATCCCACAGGAGAGCTGGTAGCTGACTAACTCGGCCACTACCCAGGCCCAGACCCAGGGTTTTGAGTTGGCCCATCCCGACGTCTTCCCTATCCATGAAATGTCCTGCAGAGCCAAAGCTGCAGAGTCTCCATGACACAGGAGAACAGCAGGATATCCGAGAGAAGGCCCAGAGAGGATCCAGTATAGGGAGTATAGCAGAAGCCAGAGGCCTGGAACCAAACCATTGACTTACTGCAATTAACATTTGCAGGTAAAGCTTTTCGGGCAAAAGGTATACTGTGTGACATACTATGACACACTGTCGCTTCCAAGACGAGATTTTTTTTCATTTATTTTTATTATTTATTTGTTTATTTTGCTTTCTTTTGGAGGGAAATTGCAAGGGTAGAGAGCAGATATTGAGGGACAGGGAGATGAATGGGATTGGGGTGCATGATGTGAAATTTACAAAGAATCAATAAAACACCTTTTTAAAAAAGCAATTACATACTTCCAATGCACAATGACACAGGACCTACATCACCATTCCAAGAGGAATGGTGAGGAAATACTGGATCAAAGCAAGATAAAAGCTAAGCAAGGTATACGCCAACCACTGTAGCACCATGCTCATGTCAGAGGACTTCAATGACTTTGTCCTTCTGGCATTTCTCACTGCAACATACACACTTCTTTCTCTTGGGCTGCATCTACTCCCTGTGTGTACCTTTTCATAGCTGATATTCCTTGACTCTGGCACCTCCAACATCGTGGGTTCAACTCAAACTTTCACAGCTTTAGACAATGACCCATCAAGGCCTCCATGGAAGGACTCATTTGTCATGCACCTGGCCTTGGTGGCTTTCCTCAACAATGAAGGGAGATTCTAAAACCACGTTACTCATTTTTCTAGAACCATGTGAACAATGCTACTTACTTCATATTCCAACTTGGAGTGAACACTGGCCGCTTTGAGTTCTGTTTCCAACCGCTTTATTATTGTTTTTCAGTAGAAAAAAATTCTTAGGCCTTTTCCTTTTATGAAGCACAGGACTGGTTGAGTGGCATCTTGCACTGACAGTACCTTCTCGTTACCCCAACACTGATCAGGCCTTGATTTGATCTCCTTATCTCCTTTAGCGTAAACCTTTGCTTCAACATCAAATCTCCTGGTGCTCTTTTTCTTTTCAAACTATACAGTCTGTATTTTTTGTGTCCTACTTGCTCTTTTTCATTGTACATCTCCATAACACAGAGTACTAATAACAATACTACAGAGTCAATATTAGACTATCTTAAAATCTCCTCAGCCAAAAGATATATATTAATCTTTTTTTCTTTTCAATTTAACCACAGACAAATTCTTATAACAAGGACAGACGGCAGCCACTTTCATAGCCAAAAATATCACATAAAATGGTTGCTAGCCCAGTTGCTTATATTTTCCACCTCTGAAACCTCTTGAGTAGGATATCCACAGTCAACGCAGCTCTCGGGATGAATGTTTCCGAGCTCCTACTACAACAGACCATTAAATTCTGCTTATACCATTCAGCTGCTTTTCTAGTCTGAAGTCCTAAACGCATCCACATTCTTCCAGAAAACAGCATGGTCAGATCTGTCCCAGCAATGTTCTACCTCCTTGGACAGATTTCTGATGTGTTTATTTCTCTCCCTGTAAAAAGAAAAGAAGAAAACGTGACAAATAATAAAAGAAAGTAAGAAAGTGTTGACCTGAGCTTATGGTTTAAGAGGGTCAGAGTCCATGATGGTGAAACCAAAGCATGGTGGCAGAAACAGCCAAGAGAGAGGAAGCAGAGAGAGAGAGAGAAAGAGAGAGAGAGAGAACTGGAAGTAGTGTAGGTTATCTGAAACTTTAAAGTCCTCTTACAGTGACACATGTCCTCTAAGGAAGTCATATTTCCTCATCCTTCCCCAACACATCTACCAACAGGGAACCAGCTATTTAAATATATGGGCCTCCTGGGGCCATTCTCTTTCAAACCACAACAATTAACAGTTATGCACTTAAAATTTGCCAACAGTGCAAATCTTAAGTCTTACTATAATAATAAAGTAAACAGAGAGATAATCCCAGAAAGGAAATTAAGTGGTAAACTATTAAAGGTTATAGTAATGCTAATCCGTAGATTACATCAATGCATCTGTATACTTTGCATATAAAAATTAAGTACTAAGTGTGGTCCAATAATTTTTTTCAAAAGAGTTGGAAAAAATTATGTAACATTTTATCCAACCCCTAGACTGCACATTTAAATATTTTTTTTATTATTATCACTTACTACAATTTATTCACTTTGTATTCTGGCTGTAGACCCTCCCTTATCTCCTCTAGGTCCCACCCTCCCTCCTTCTTTCCCTGCTATGCCCCTCCCCTAGTCCTCTGATAGGGGAGGACTGTTTGGATTTTCATCAGGACTGTGGCCCATTAATGTCACCTTTTCAGGGGGAGGTGATCAAAGAGCAGGCAGCCAAGTCCATGCCAGTGACTGCCCCTGCTCCCCTTACTAAGGAACCCCCCATGGAGACTGAGCTTCCCGTAGGCTACATCTGAGCAGGGGTCCAGGTCTTCTCCATGCATGGTATTTGGTTGATCCAAGGGTCTCTGCCTGCTCCCCTGGGCCCAGATTTTTTTGGCTCTGTTAATCACCTTGTGGAGCTCCTGTCCCCTCCAATTTTTTCTGTCTCCCCCTTCTTCCATAAGATTTCCTGCACTCTGCCCAAAGTTTGGCTATGAGTCTCAGCATCTGCTTAGATACCCTGCACACTTGATATATTAGTTGGCAGGAATTAATACTGAAATTAAAAAGAGACAGACATGCACACCAAATACAATGAAAGAATGTCAGCTAAGGAATTAGAGATGAATTTCCTAAGCCAATCTGAACAAAGAAAAATGTACTATACAGTATTCTATATGTTTTATAATAGTCACTTGGACATTTGTTGGAAAACACTAATATAGTTTCCTGAAGAAAGTAGAATCTAAACTGGAATTTATCAATTTAGAAATTAACTGGTACTGTCAGAGACTTTCATTTTGAAAAGCGCTTTAAAATCTACTATACAAACTCTTCCTTAAATGAAGAAGGTCACATTTAGACTTCAGGGTCATTAAAAAAGTGAAAATTTCAGACATTTAACAAAGATAAAAACACTGTTTTCCAATGAACTAGCATATTGAAAACACCTACTAAAGATTCTTCAGCATTCTACACAATAAGAAATGTTTAAATATAAAACCAATTTGAACTTTAGCATTTCCAGAGAATGTAAGCTCACTAGTCTAATAAACACTTATATGGTGAGTTGCTAGCAGGTCAGTATAATTCAACCATTAGTTTGGAGTAGTCCTGGTACTTAGAATAAGAAGTGTAGTTGACAGTGTCAAAAATATTGCTAATCTAAGATAAATATTTCCATTTTTTCTCTTATAAAGCAGTATCAATTAAAAGGGTCAGATTGGCCTTGCAGTATGCAATCATGGTTTCCAATACTAAAATTGGAAAGCGAGTTTCTGAAAATGGAATAACAGAACTGTGCACTCGTTCACGTAGATAGTTATATCTGTAATGATGTTCCATGAAATGACTTTGATGAAACTTACTGAATTACTTTGTATAAAAAAGAACTTTGTATAAGATGCTATAAAATTACAAAAAAATATGGCAGATGGGCCACTAAAAAAGAAAAATCTGTTGAGAATGAAATATATTAATGGATTTTAAAGATTGTTTGTGGGTGGCCATAGTGGTGTATGTGTTTCTGTGGCTGTGCACATGCATGTGAACTGAGGGATGAACTCACCTGTATGTGCATGTGTGAAGGCCAGAAGTGACACCAACTGCTTTCCTCATCACTTTTCACCTTACTTTTCCAAACAGGATTTCCCACTGAACAGGACCTAACTGGTCTGTCTAGGTTAGCTGACTAGCAAGCAACTGGGATCTTCATGTTTCTGCTCCACAGTGTTGGAGTTTAAGCCTGTAAGGCCACTTCCAGATTTTACATGGCTGTTCTCAATCAGAACTCAGGTCCTCCTGCTTGAGCAACAAGCCCTTTACCCACTGGGCCATCTTTCCAACCCAAGCACTGATCATATTAAGGTAGAAAATTGAACATAACATATCAGCTATATTTAAATACTGAAAATAAAAAGAACAATGTTGGCATCTGGAGGGAAGTCAAAGTCATTATTCTTTCCTTTAATTTGAGCAATTACAATCACCATTTTTTTTTCTTTATTTGAAAAGAAAGCTAGGGGGTGGGTTAAATACTCTATGGAAAGATTAGTTATGTAAGAAAACACATGCCATTCTATATTATGAACTATAAACACCAATTACACAAGCAAATGACCTTTAGTAAAATTTAATGTGAATATCTATGGACATCTCTAGCATTCAAATGACCTTTTGCAAGTCATCAAAGCTCTCTGAACCTCAGTTTTCCTGTCTGTAAAAGAGGTGTACTAATTGTATAAACAGTATGTCTCCATGCATGGGAATGAATAGAAGGGAACAAAATGTTAATAAATGGTTAATGATAATTGATGGTTACTGTTATCCACCTGACAAGGAATGGAAACACCTGGGAGACAGGCCTTCAGGTACACCTGAAAGGGATTTAGTAGGTTAGAGCGGTCTATAGTTATGTCTGTGAGAGACTATCTTGATCAGGCTAATTGAGGTGGAAGACCCACCATAACAGAGGATGTTACCATTCTCTGAGCTAGGTTCCTAGACTACATCAAAAAGATAAAGCAAGAGGAGCACAGGCTTTCAGTGACTTCTGCTTCCTGACAATGGATGAAATGTGACTGGGTTGCCTCATGTTCCTGCTGCCATGTCTTGCCTGCCATGATGGATTATAGTACCAAACTGGGAGTCCAGATAAAGTCTATCTTCCTTAAGTTGCTTTTGTCACAGTCTTTTACTACAGCAAGAGGAAAAGCAGTAAGTCAGTAATTAATAATTAAGGGAACCTTTTACTTTCTAATGACCGTATGTTACACACGAGCAATTTACTCTCTTTTGTAACTTTCTGGAACTTGATCGGGAAGTTGACAGTGAACATATTAAAGTCCTTCAAATACTTAGAAAATGGCAAAACATTTCAGTACTTTTGTGAAGGGTATTGAATATTGTGAGGAATATGTCTCTGACAGCAAATAGATGATGCTATGTATTCAAAATAACTGCCACTTCTTGGGAAGTATAGGCAAAATTTATACAGATTTTTTTTAACTGAACACAGTAAAAGAGAAAAAACAAGAAATTATTATTTTTAAGAAAGTTGTCCCTAAGTATACTTTAATTGGTTACTTTGAGAGACCAAAGACTTAAAAATCAGTGGGTATTGTTTTAAAGGTTAGCTAGGTGTAGACATATCCAGTAATGCCCTGAGGGGAAGAACTGGCCTCACTGTATTCTTTACCTGCCCACTAATTATAAAGTTCCAAGGAAACTGGCCCATATGACCAGGCCAGAACTGTTTGTAGTCTTGGCGCCTAAAGTGGACCAATCATTTCAAAAGTTAATTTCCCTTACCCAATCATGTAATACCAAAGCATGTAAGTCCCTGCTTGCGTTTTTTCCCATTAAAAACTCTGTACCCCTAGACCTCGGGGCTGCATAGCTCTCCTGTTTCCACAGGAGGCTTGCATCCCTTGTTCCAACACATATACAATTTTAAAAACCTCATGTATTTACATTGGAGTCTATTTGTTCCTGGTCTTTTGGGGTTCGTGAACTGGGCGTAACAAATTGCTCAGGACCATCTTAAGTCTGTAACCAGAATTATTATGCAATAATTTTAAACAAAGTGTCAGTTTTGATTCTATTTTGAGTGTTGAAAAGTTATTTTGCCAAAAGTAGAGTTTTTGGAATTATAATGCAACAATTTTAAATGAAATGTACATGTTTTGATTCTATTTTGAATGTTAAAAAGTTATTTTGCCAAAAGTAGTTTAAACTCTTCTCTCTATCATTTTGATAGATGTGCATGAGATACAAGCGCATGTGCTGTTTTCATTGTCTGGAAATAGTTTTGAGGAAAAGCTGCCCATTTTCATTTAGGGCTTTGCCATCTGTTGGAAGAGTTTCTTTTTGTTCATCTGTTCTTATTTTTAGGCATTGCACCAATGACCAAAACTCCATTACTCTTCCAGAATGAAGTAAAGCTGTTTAGAGCTAAATAGAAGCTCTAATGACAAACTAGTGTGCATTTTTATGTTTGTGGAATTCTGCACTTAGGGCTTAACCCCACTCATTCCTTTGTGATCACCTTCAGAAGTATTTCATGATATTTAATCTGACTGTGATAATTCATAAAGTTGCTGCTATGGAAGTGAGGCTAAGTAGCAGCTTTCTTACATAGAAATTTATTTTTAATAATCAATATTCAATTTTTTCCTGGCAACAAAAATAACATGTTCACCTTAAATCTCTGTGAAAGTAATATAAAAAAATACAAACTGAAAGACAATGAAATGAGGCAAACACAGAAATATAATCTTATAGATAAAAAGGTGATAAGTAGTTGTACAAATTTTTGTAAGTCACACTGTTGTACAGTTTCTACAATCACTACGTGTCTGAAATCAACCCATTGACATTTTTAACTGCTCCAAATTTGATATTTTGATGCAATTAAAATATGTGAGAGACATGGCTGTAGAAAGCATGTTTGTGGACAGATATGCTAACCAATGATTCTAGGCTACTGTTTCAAAGCCTTCATATTATGGAACACAGAGAAAAATGACTATTTTACATCACATTCTTTGATAAATGAAGAAAACCACTCACAGTTAGAGGTCAATTGTAAAAGTGTGCAACTGTCAGAACTGTGTAAAAGGGATTCGAATGGCCAATTATAGAGTGATTTATGCATAATTGTAAATGTCACGATGCAGTAGTAATTAAGTGAATGACACATTAGGTATAAATGTGTCCAGACTTCTATGCATATGCTTCAAAAACAGTATCTTTCATGATTCAAAAATAATGTTATAATGTAAAAATATTCATATAATGTAATATCATTTTATAATATTGAAAGCCACACAAGGAAATATAGCTATTATTTACAGAAGCATCCATATTAAAAATAAAATATTTAAGTCAGAGTATACCATGTCCAGTTCCTCTGAGAACTTATGATATCATATCTTAGCATGTCTGTAATCACCAATGGTGTTTATAGTAAGAAACTTCAAGCTGACATTTTGTAGAAGAACATGCCAAAGATCAGCAGGAACACTGAGAGCAGCTGCAGGCTGACACTGGACACCCAGGACCACTTCTCCAATCCCCTGATTCCTATGTTTACCTTTTATAAGCCACTGATTTGACAAAGATATTTATATTATTAAGTACTTGTGTCCCTACAACATGACACACTCGCCATTTTATAGATAAGAAGTCAGTTGAAGAATTGTGCAATCTTTCCAACAGACATTGACTATTTGGATTTTGAGTATCTGGTGTAACCGACCACAGCTGTTTGAAGAGATTCAGCTAATTCCTCAAACTCACTCTTCAGAACATAAGTGCTAACCCAGAACAGTAATTCATCTCATGCCCTCTGATTTTTGTTAGCACTAAATTTTTATCTTCCCTGGTTATACCATGAAGAGAAGGCAATGCTAGGGAAAAGGACTTTCAGAATAACAGACACCATGGTGCTTCCTTCCATCCCTTGCTGCAGTAAGGATGAGATATTTACTTGGAGTTTATAATCCTGGGCTGAAACTTTCATATATTTCTCACAATATCATTTTTCAATGATCAAAAATATCATTTCGCCAGATAAATAAGTCCATGATTGATATTTGTTCATTTTTGTTGATGAACAAGTCTTAAGTCGTTAGTTACCTTATATGACATATGATATAAGTGTATTTCTTTACCATGATAATATTTCAGAAACTTACTTCCTTAAAATAATCATCAAAGCCAAACTCAACACCAGCATACTGTCAAGCTTGTTGAACAACTGTGAAATGACATGTGCATATAGACAATGGAACAACTACATAATAACAGAATAATTTATCTACTCTAAGCATCAGAATACCGTGACAAGGGGGGAAATAAAGGAAATATGAACAAGCATGTTAAGGAAATATGAAAAAGTGAACTCATTATAAAAGAAGCCATAGAACATTTTGGACCTGCAAGTTACTGACTCCTTGATAAAGGAGACTTTCTAATTCACACCCCAAATCCTATTACATCCTACTGATGACCCATCAGTCATCAGTAGATGGATCTGAATATACCAAAGAGCCACCAAAATATTTAATTTTTTTAAATATTTCTTATGAGAACTATGTATTTCAGAGATATTTTTCTAAGTCAGAAATAATCTGTTTTATCGTGAAGTTGTTATTAATTAACCCTTGCATGTTTTCTTCATAGCATAAAGTACCCGTTTTTATACCTGAAAGCATTACTTCTAAAACATATAAAGAATATATTAATAACAGATGTGTTTCTTGCTAACCCAATCACTTTATTACCATATAACATTCTACCTTGTGAATAAATCATTCCATAATTGTTATGATCTTTGCACAATTTTACTCTACTAAACAAAGATTGTGTGAGCATTCTTGTACCCAAGAAGTAGTTAGCTGAAGGCAGAATCTACATTGGAAACTTCTAGGTTTAAAAACCGGAACATCCCTATATACAAGGTGAGAAAATACTGGTATTAATTATACCAGCATATCCCTACAGTAGATTTCATAACCTTATTCTCCCAAGTGTATTTATATTAACGGCAAGGGTCAAGGGTTGCTTTTTCCCCCATTTTCAGCAAGGCCATGCTAAATAGCAAGACTATGATTAGATTTACCGTTCTTTTTCAAGTGAAAAGGTGAATGTTCTGTTGCCTTACTTTGCGCTCTCTGGATATTAGTGGCATGTACCATTGCATTTTCTTTAGAGGACATTTTGTGCAGTTCTGTGAAATAACTGTACAGGCCAACATACCAGTGTATTGTGGTTCTATATGTGAACATTAGCAACAGTCTCATGCAGCAGAGAGAAGACCATGGTCTGTGATCTTCCTGCAGGAACAGTTAGTCCTGGGGAAGGTTTTCTAAATGAGAGCCCAAATTAAAGAATGAAAACAGTCTAGCAGATTCCTGTCAAAGGATGTACACAACAATGTGGTGGTATTTAATGAATTACACTTACAAGATACAAAGAGGTGATATATCATCCTTCTCTTACTTTGATTTATACAATAAAGATGAATAATTTACTCATGGCCAGTTTGACAGCAAATAGAATGTTAGCTACAGATTCTTGAGAACAAAAGTTTTGCAGGTTATTAAGGCTAGGTACAAATTAGGCTTTGTTTCTATCTATATCATATTATATTAATACCTCAGTTTCAAGCCAATTCTGACACCTCTAGACTGTAAGAGCCAGAATATCAGGGTGTTTGCTGTAAGACTGTATCTCCTAGTCATGTATCTCCTAGCTTCTCCTAGAAGCTACACCTGTTTACTCTTATTAGCATTACTGCCCAGACATGATCTGAAGAAAAGTGATACGATTTCCTTGTTTTTAATAGCTAAATAGTGTTGCATTGTGTAAATGTGCCACAATTTCTGTATCCATTCTTCAGTTGAGGGACATCTAAGTTGTTCCCAGTTTCTGGCTGTTATGAATAAAGCTGCTATGAACATAGTTGAGCAAATGTGCTTGTTGTAAGGTTGAGCATATTTCAGATATATGACCAGAAACGGTATAGCTGGGTCTTGAGGTAGCGCTATTCCCAGATTTCTGAGAAAGCACCAGATTGATTTCCAAAGTAGTTGTACAAGTTTACATTCCCACCAGCAATAGAAGAAGGTTCCCCTTTATCCGCATCCTCTCCAGCACATGTTGTCACTTGACTATCTTTGATCTTAGCCGTTCTGGTGGGTGGGGGATGGATCTCAGTCAATTTGATTTGCATCTCCCTGATGATGCTGAACATTTCTTTAAGTGTTTCTCTGCCATTCTATATTCCTCTTTGGAGAATTCTCTGTTGAGCTCTGTACCCCATTTTTAATTGGATTATTTGTTTTTTTGGTGCTTAATTCCTTGAGTTCTTTATATAGTCTGGAATATTAGCCCTCTATCACATGTAGGGTTGGTGAAGACCCTTTCCAGTCTGTAGGCTGTTGTTTTGTTCTGAAGACAGTGTCCTTTGCCTTACAGAAGCTTTTGAGTTTCATGAGGTCTCATTTATTGAATGTTGCTCTTAGAGCCTGTGCTGTTGGTGTTCTGTTCAGGAAGTTGTCTCCTGTGCCAATGAGTTCAAGGCTCTTCCCCATTTTTCCTTCTAACAGGTTTAGTGTGTCTGATTTTATGTTGAGGTCTTTGCTCCACTTGGACTTTACTTTTGTGCAGGGTGATAAATATGGATCTATTTGCATTTTCTACATGTAGACATCCAGTTAGACCAGTACCATTTGTTGAAGATCCTGTCTTTTTTTTCCATTGTTTGATCTTGGCTTCTTTGTCAAAAATTAGGTGTCTGTTGGTGTGCAGGTTTATTTCTGGGTCTTCTATTCTATTCCACTGATTCTCAACTCTGTTTCTATGCCAGTACCACACCGTTATTATTAGTGTTGCTCTATAATGTCTTTACCCAGACAATACCTGATTCAAAGCAAAAGTTTCTGTAGTTTTAACTGCTTTAAAGTGTATTTTAAGAAGGCATTATTCTGATGCAATTGACAGAGAGCAGTCCATGAATCACCTATTTCCTGCTGTCTACATGTGAGTGTACAAGTCCATGATAGAGAGATATGTGTGACTAATATTGACTAAATAATGTAAGTAGAATGCTGGGTTCTCTGAATTAATGTACTTTAGAATGAGATTTTGTGTTTACCATTTCTGGTAAAAATGAAACATTTTAAAACATTTGTAAAAATGAAATATGTACAATAATTCAGGGAAAGGTAAAATTAACACATGCACAGGAGTCTAGTATATGACGCTTAGTGTTAGAAATCCTTGCTGAACAAAATGCCAGAAACTGCAAGAAAGGGAGCATCAGTCGCTTTATTTTGAGGACAAAGGCTGGAAAATATTAGGGTATTGCACGTCCTTACATTCAGTGTCCTCATGTGAAATGTATTCACATATTTGATTCATAAAACTTGTCTTTTAAATAAAATGATCCAAGCAAAATGTAAAATTTCATTTCAGAGTACATTAATATCTACACTCAGATAATTTCATTAATCACTAAGATAAAAATAGCAAAACACAAATTATATCTCTTCTCAAGCAAAGTTACTTACTGTAAGTATGTTTTGAGTTAGAGAGATTACAAAAGTTCTCTTATGAGATACTCTGGTTTCCCTTCAGATCACACACACACACACATCTCTCTGCCTTTTAAAAATTCTTAGGAAACAAAAATATAAAATATATTTTCTGTATGAGTTGGCTGACATGTGGTCTCTTTTTTTTATTGTCTCATGTTTAAGGACTGTTAATTTCCATTAGATCACAATATTGAAATCAATATGAAACGTTAGAGATCATTTGTATCCAGGTTTTGTTTCTGTGATAGTATATTAGAGTTTAAATAAGATTATTAAAAAGATGATGACATTAACGAATATTATTTTAGTTTGGATAAACTAAATTTCCAGTATTTAGTATGTTTTTGTGGGTTTTTACTGATCACTGATAAGGCTGTAAATGGAAGCTTTCTAATGAGATGCATTATAAGAACTAAAAACAGGGCCTCGGAAATGGATCGATAAAATGATTGCCATGTGTACTAATTACTATTTTGTTACTGTGATAAAACACTATGACCAGGGCAGCTTATGGAAGGAAGAGGTTATTTTGGCTTGTGATTTCAGAGATATAAAAGTCCAGGCTGTCAAAGCAAAGGCGTGGCAGCAAGTGACAAGCGCGGTAACAGTACCAGGAAGCTAAGAGCTCTCTTTTTGAACCCAAAGCACAAAGTAGGCAGATAAATGACAGTAGGACCAGGCTTCATCTCTGAAAGCCTGCCTCCAAGAGACATTCTTCCTCCAGTAAGGCTATCCTACCTAAACCTTTAATAGTGACACCAACTGGGAGCCAAGTATTCAAATACCCAAGACTATTGGGGGGGGGCATTTCTCATGCAAACTCTCACACCACATAAGCGTGAGAACCTGAGGTCTGGTGCCCAGCACTTATATAAAAAGCCAGTACGACAGCACACATCTGCAACCTTAGCACAGGGAAGGCAGAGAGAGGAGGAGTCCTGGCACTGGCTAGCCAGCCTAGCTGAATCAGTGAACTGCGGCTTCAGTGAGAGACACTGTCTCAAAAAACAACAACAACTAAAAATGAAATAAAAGTAAATTAAAAAAAAACATTCACTCCTGCAAAATAAAAGAAGTATAATGTAGAAAATGAAAGTAATATCAAAAGCCATGCTTACAGGAAATCTTTCTTTCAATGATGTTATTTAAAGTAGAAAATAAATAAAGGCACAGATCCACAGTTCTACTATTGGCAACACTGAAAAGAAGCACAGAAATGTTTGACTCTAGGTGTCTCCCTCAGTGGCAATTGGCTAGTTTCGGTGCTAGCGTGCTCTTGAGGTGATCTTCCCAATTTGGAGTACAGAACGAAAAAGCAGTGCTGCAACAGATGCTTCCCACAGCACAGTGTAAGAGATGCCCGTGATATGATCAGCTGCGATAAGAAAAAGAGTGCTTAGGCCAGGCATGCTGGTGAGTGCATTTAATCCTAGCATTCCTCAGGCAGGAATAGACTCATCTCTGCGTGTTTAAAGCCACCCTGGAGTTCCAGACCAGCCAGGCCTGAAACCTGAGATGCTGTCTCCAAAGGAAGGGCTTGAAGTGACAGTCATCACTGCTTTTTAATGGCATGCCATTTAGAGATTGCTAAATCTACTCCTTCTGTCCTGTCTCATATACTCACCAGGGTTATGTGCCACACACTTTGGAGAAGCCATTAGCACTCCAACCATCATCTGAAAAGCATTAAACATCAAATTCCATATAGAGTGAACAAAAATAGGTAACTTTGTTATTTATCATCCCGGGAAAAACTAGTCATCAGTTTCCATCGTGCCATTCTGGATTTTGCCTTACATTGTCCCTGTTTTCCTTCCCTTTGCTTCATCTTGTTTCTAGGACATTCAGATTTAAAATTAACCTCAATTTGGATGACATAATATAATACCATGAATTTACGATAAAATACTACAATGGTGAGGCTGGGGGAGGGGTGGGAGATGTGAATGGAATAAGCTTTGACACTTGTTAATAAAACTGATGAAGATGGATTGATGGGAACAAAAGAAGGTTTATTAGCCTTCTGTGACCATGGGATACTTGTTTGAATTTTTCTACAACTGAAAGTTAAAACTAAGTTTATCCACGTTTAGTATCATCTCAAAATTATGGACTTTACTACTGCTCTTGTGATAATTGGAGGCATGCTGGAATGTTGAAAAACAAAGATTGGGAATTAATGTTAAAGCTTGATGAATAAATTTTCACAGTAAGATTTTTTTTTAAATCTGGTAGTGAGTAGATAGCATAATAATCTTTCTGGAGATTGATAGGAAAATAACACCAATTTTCTCATCACTTTCAATTTGTGGTAATTATGAATAATTCCAAAGTCTCTCCAGGGTGTTTCTGAGGTGAATTGACATTTGAGCTAAACCCAGCTTCATGTATTAGCCAAGTTTTTATGGGCAACAGCTCAGAGTGAAGCTGGGATTTTCCTGTCCAGTAGGGCTTACCTATAGACAGGAAAAATGGTGGAATGAGGCAAGGGTGAAGATTCTAAGAGGGAAACAGGCCGATGAGCTCAATGACTGTATAAAATCACAAAGCTTACATGTACAGTGTATGAAAATATTACACACATACTCACTGGAGCTGTGTTTGGACTCTTTGTGTAAAACACCAACATATCATAATGGAAACATGCCTTTCCTTCCCATTCCTTCTTGTTTTCCATTTATGAAATGATAATAACAAGCCTTTCTCAATGAGGCATTGTACGGGTCGGGAAAACATTTGTGAAGGCCACATTCCTGGAACACTCTGTACAATACAAGATGGAAGTAATTTACCCTAAAAAGCATTTCATGCTACTGTACTCAAATTTGGATGAAATAAGTTTTAATGCCAGATGTCACTGGATGTAAATTGAAAGAAGAGAAAGCATAGTTTCCCTACACAAATTCCATCCTTCCCACGAGGGGTAAGTGAGGAAACCAAGTTGATTCACAGTTCAGCTAGGTAGGCTCAGAACTGGCCATGATGGTGTTGTCTAGACATGCTTCCCTGGAGTGTGGTTAAGTAGAAAGGGAAAGTCCCAGAGTGAAGAGAGTGCCTCTCAGTTTCTCTGTCTCTCGTGTTAACATATACAGTCAGATTAAGAGAAATTGTCTTTGACTCTCAAATAAGACATATTTTGTGTCTTGTGGGTCTTTATGTCCTAAAAATATGTTTTATACACTCTGTTTTGCAATAGTGAAATCAATGTGAGTATTTTTGCCTATTTTTAATGATTTCTGATTGCTCTACCTATAACACTGAAAAGTGGCTTAGAGTTTATCCACCTTTTCGTTGAACAAATACTGAGTGAGCACCTTGGAACTGCCAAGGATGCTAAGGACAAAGCCGAGCGTGAACAGTAAAATTCTTTAACCCATCTCATACCCTAGAACCCAGCTTCTTAAGTGTGAATCACAAGCCCATACGAGGTCGCGAAAAGTCTGATCCCAAAGTCCTGAGTATGTAACCAAAAATTAATGTAATAAAATGTGTGATTATACCATGGTGCTTCTGGCCAGGCTTACCAGTGTTTCATCATGTGACCTTGGTGCACTTTTCCAGCGCATGCTGTCTGGCCCTGAAATGCTAATGAACACTGCCAGAAACAGCATCAGTTCAGCTTTGGAACTGTGGTCTTATGAACTGCACTGTATTTACTCTACAAGTTTAATTATGCAAAACAAAGACTTTTAATATTTTCCTGGCAACATCCCTCATCAAATAAGCATCATGTTAATTTATTTTTGAATTACATTGTATAGGAATGTTCGGTTTTAAAAGTTTCTATTGCTGGCATGTTTCATAATGAATTACTTAATGAATTTTGGCTTGAAATTAGGACAGTTTCTGCACCTATCATACATATTTATGCAAAGAGGTACCTTCAGCATAGATAGAAGAGCAAATTTTTATCAACTCTGAAAAACATCGAAAATGCTTTCTATCTGCAGTATTAAATATTTATTCAAAATATGTAAAACAAATATATATATATTTCATTAGCATGCAAATTTGCTTCCATATTGAATAGGTAGTAAAATTACATACATGCCAAATGATTGTTTTAAAATAAAAATTTTCATTATTCATTAAATGTTTGATTTGTAAGACTATATTATATTCTTATATATGTGGAGTTTGGTAAAAATTTGGAGGCAGAAGAGGTTTCAAGTAGAAAAAGGTTTAAAAGGTTTCTTACAGAAGACGAATAATAGATTAATGGTCACCTCACAAAATATTTATAAATAGTCCTAAAAAATGTCCCTAAAAGGTTGGTTGAGACCCTCTCAAAAACAGCTTTCCTCACTATTAGTCTGCAAACAATCCCTGTTGCTCATGGTATCTGTCAACAGACTTCTCCAATGGCCTAATACTCCATTCAATTTTGAGCAGAGTTCTCATTTATTCAGTCAGGGTAACTTATCTTCAGCTATCCATATAATTAAGTCTGCCTCTCAACTTCTTTAAAGCAATTGATCTGGTTGCTCAAATAATACTAGATAAAAAAAAACTATTTAATTTGCAATTCAAAAAATGTGTGATCTGGGTGCTGGGGGCACACACCTTTCATCCAAGCAGAAGCAGGTTGGCCTGTCATTTTGAGGCTACTCTGGTCTATAGAATGAGATTTAGGATAGCCAACACTACATAAAGAAACTCTCTCTCTCTCTCTCTCTCTCTCTCTCTCTCTCTCTCTCTCACCAAATGTGTGAATCAGACAAACAGAAGGCTAAAGTAGAACTTTCTACTTAACTAAAAATCAATAGATATTTGAAAACAAAATATAGCTCATAACAAAAAAATTAGATGCAATGTTGTCAATACAAATGATTCTTAATTATCACATTAATATAATTACATGCACATCTGCAGGAGACATTTTGTAGACATTGTAGATATTTTTAAGAGCCACAACACATAAATACTAGTATCTTGATTATGCAGATGAGGAAACTAAGCACAGATAGATTAATGTTACCTAACAGGTGCCTTCTATTCAGTAAATGAACAAAAGCCTAGAGTTTAAGTTTATAATCCCTATGTATTATAATTTAAGGAAAAAGATCTCCAATTTATGTCCTCATGTTTAACAAGTTTCATGTTTTTTCCCCTTTGTGAGCAGAGACAACTTCTGAAGGCTAGCAAATTCTTAAGATGGCAGAGAGTCCAACTGGAGGCATGTTTACGACATGCTAACTAATAAACCCCATGCTATAATGCATAGATATTTACTAGACTCTTATATTGAAGAAGCATCATTTCCAAGTTTTATTCAACCCATGCAGGAAGGGACTACTCCATCACCAAAATCACACTGCCTGCAGAAACTCCCCAAATCCTAAACTCTTCTCATATCCTGTCTTGCTTTTATAATGAAATCCAGTGACTCTTTATCCTGTCCTTTCCTCTTGGAAAAGGCCTTGAGTCAGATCCTCCTGTGGCCTGTGTTGACATGCCTCCTGCCTCATAGAAAGCCACATTTTCTTGAGAAAGCCCATCTATTTTTTTTTCTCATGGCTGTGACTGACCAACCATCTCGTATAAAAATACAAGACAAGTACGGGTTCTCTGATATCAAAAGATATGCCACAAGGAAACACAAAGAAAATATTTAAACATTGATGTCGTCAAATATAAAGCCTTACATTTCCCTGTCTGATAAAAGACTATAGATTGCATTGAGCATGTGTAATGTGTGCTCACTAAATACCTTTAGCTCGTTTAGTCAGTGAGATAGCACTGGGTAGCTTTAGTCCCTATGACTTAGGGAAGCAGAAACAGAGGCCCAGGAATGAAACAATTTGCTCACCTTGTCTGTGAGGGGAGCTCTTCTAATATGTTCTGGATTCCAATAGCTACCCAGGTCATGAATTTTGTTCTATGCTCAAGTAAATCCAGATTGACTTAATTTAATTCAGTATTTTGTTGAACAACAAAAACACAGAATACCAAAAATATGCAAAACGAGGATACTGTCCATTAACTACATAATTTATTTCTTTCCTTCGATATTAATTAAGCATCTACTCTGTAATAAGTGTTCTGAACATTCTGAAAATTCTTACCTAGTTAAATATTGTTGTATCTTGTATCTGTCATCTTCTTGCTCCTAGAAGATGAACTCCAGGAAGCAGGAGTCTTTGTTTTGTTCTCAGACAAACATTAGTGATGGTTTCATACTGTGCATTGGTGACAGACCTCAAATAAGTGTTAAGAATAAGTTTTACCATTAGTCTCATTGTAGAAGTTTTGAGGAAAAATAAATATGATATCAGTAACTTTGTAGTAACTTTATATGCAGCAGATTTAACAGTCTTCCACAACTACCTTTCATACATTGAATTTTTTTTTGCTATATATCTTTCTTTTCCTTTCTTTCCTGGATTTATCCACTTATGTACCACATTTCATTACTGAGTGCTTCTTAGCAGTCTCACAGTCATCATTCATACAATTAAAATGTGGGGGCCAGCTTCTCAGAAAACACATATACTCATAGAATTAAGTTGGCATTTGATTACAGGGATTCCAATTACATGCACCTCAGAGCCAGGACTAGTGTATACATTAAGGAACCATTGAGACAACAGTTTTACATGCCTTCCCCCACAGCCCTTCCTACATGTGTACACACCAGAAATTAACCCCTTACCTTCAGTCCATGTTTCCAAGTGCCTCCTACTTTTTGAGGAACACAATTAAGAAAGAAAAGTAAATGACCTTTTTTTTTTCATTCCAACCTTGATATCTAAATAGTTGGGAAGCAGTAACTGTTACTATTTACCATTAACACCTACATTCACAGCTGCCCTAATTGATAGATGTATTTGTTGTTGGTGTATGAAAGTGATATTTTTTTATGTTTACAAGGATCTCTATTTTTATGTTGTATAAAGATCTGTTTTCTGCCATGTGGAACCTACTTAGCTTGAAGCTGTTTCTCAGAAATCTTCTTAGAGAGTTGCCCATAAAAAACTCTTAGTGTGACTCTAGATTGTCTCTATATCAGATATCCCTGATACAACAAAACAACATGGTTACAAGACAATAGGGCACTCCTAATTATTCAAAGTGCCCCGAGGTTTCTATAGTAAGTTTTTCCCCTCTTCATGTGTTCAAACTTCCCCACCCACTAATGGTAAAGTGAAATTCTTTGGCTTATTAATGCCATCATCATGGTCCTTATTCATATTAGTGGATTGATTTACTTTGCCTTCCCTAGTTCTCTTCTACTGCCCAACACTGCTTTGATACATGTTTGTCACACTTCTTGAGCCTCTGGTGTTATTAGGTATATGTGTTTTTTCGAAACAGCAAGCATTTTACTCATCTGCCTACATATCTAGTTTGGGTCCAGTCCTGGCAATACCAGTTGAACCAGTAAGGTGACACCCTCTTCATGACATCAGATGGTCACACGGCCAAGACATCTGAAAATGAGAGCAGGCTCAAGTCCTTCCTCATAGAACACTAATATTGTCATGACAACCTGTAAGAGTAGTTTCATTATCATTCCTACATGAAAGATCTGCACATATTATGCTTAAAATATGGAAAAAAATGATAAAATTCTGCCAGTTTTCACATTTCAAATTAACTTCATGTTTCCAAAAGTAATAAATGTGATAGCAGCTTAAAGCAGGAGAATTTTATCATCATAGTGAAAAATTACATGTTTGATAGAGAAGATACAATAGAACATATGGGTGACTAGAATATTTAAAAGCCTACCTGATAATTTGTTGGTTTTTCTCCCATCAATATTTTAAATTTGAATCATAATGTCATGATCTGTAGTCTTTGTTATTGATGGGAATTTTAGTAGAATAAGCACTGATTGGTAGTTATTTGCTTTGCAAATCCAATAATTGTTTACAGATCAACATAAAATAAACATTAAATATTAAAGAAAGTTTTGATGAGAATAAAATAGTTTATAACTTTTCTAAATATGTCTGTCTCTTCTGAAGGTTTCCGTTGATTCAGAAGGCTTTGAGAGAGTCTTCTTTTGTGATCTAGAAACTCTCTATTTTAGGTTAAGTCATTCTTCTCTTGCTAATACCCACCCTACAACCTGAATTATAAACAAAGTCTGTTATATCTAACCTCTTAAAAATCAGCCCTTTCTCTTCTTTAACATTTATCATGTGTACTGTGTAGGGCACTTTTTTTCAGTAAATTGTTATACTGAGCTATCCATTTTCCATTTCTAGTTCTATCTATCATAATTAAAACCAGTTTCCATCAGTGAACACCAATCCTTTGCCAACAATGTGGAATAACTATAAAAAATACCATTCAGTGGACATGCTAATGTATAGCTTGTACTCTCCAGATACCAAGAATGTGATTGCAGAGTAGAGCAGGGCAGAGCACGTTCCTGACCAAGTGCAGACTCCAGATGTGAAACTGAAGCTCTTTGCAAAACTTTGCATGTTTGCATATATTGTACCAGTATCACATAATCGAAGGAGATATTTCCAAAAAAAAATATAAAGAACCATTGATTTCTGAGTCTGTGAAGATATCTCAATCAGTAAGTTACTTAAGTTTGGTTCCCCAGAAACCACACGTTTTAAAAAGAAAGGCCACTACAGTGCTGACAGGACATGTTCCTGCACTCCCAACATGTGACAAAAAAGTGGCGTTTGATAAGAGAAGTCAAAGGAGCTTTCTGGACATCCTTGACACTGCCACCTTAAGTGTTTGCTCTCCATGTGTAAAAGGCTAGGTGCCTTCTACACATCAACATTGTGTGAGGTATTGTCGGTATGAGCAGTTTCCAGGTGAGTCACCAAAGCCAGTATGAGCCAGCTTTGGGGAACACTGAGAACACCATTTACTAAGTAGGGTTAGGCAAGTCTTGAGCTTGTGAGAGCCAGCACATATTGTCTTGTTGACTCAGGGCTTGAGTCAGACTAAATTAACTCACAGTTTGGAAAGCCCTAGAGAGGAATAAGGGTGAAGAAAACATAGTAATAGTGCCAGAGTGTTCTAGCTCAGGCACGACAATTCAAACTAGATTGGGCTGAGAATGATGAATATCTAGTCAGGCAGATTGTGTTTGGAATGTGAAAAAAAAAATAAGAGAAGAATAAATCAGGGGATTAGAGCCACAGCAGGGCAGGAGGCAGAATACACCCAAGAGGGAATTAAGCGTCTGCAGTCAGTGTGGATATTAACAATAAGTATAGCAGTTTTATTTAATAATTTATTTTTATTTTTGTAATTAACAAATAATCATATTTTCTCTTTTTCCCCCACCCAACTTCTCCTTACTCTTTCTCAAATTCATAGCCTGTGCAGACACAGCTAATCATTTCAAGCTGATATGTCCAGAAACAGAGAAGTCCTACCAGTTACAGATGGAGACGATTGCCTACAGAGTTATGCAGAATGGAGCCAGCGCTGTTGACACAGCCTTTCTGCACACCTGCACAAAGGGATGACGCTGAAGCACGAAATGCAAATGTTTGTGTGTTTCTGGGTGGGACTATTCCTACCAGCTAACAATGCTGGGGCAGAAGATGCAAGTGGTCATGTGTTGGCCTACATTCGGTCAGGCTTCAGTCCCCAGCACAAAATCGACAGCCTTCCCTAAGTCTTTATTGCTATTGTTTAGCATAAATGCTAATTTAAAGATATTATACTACATTAATTGTATATTTTTGTTCCCATTTGCCTTTTTGTGCTGATGTGGAAAAGTTTGCATCTTAACAATTACAAAAAAAGCCTTCCTTCATGGTATCCTTATCTTCTAGGAGAAAACTAACTTTATGTTCCCAAACAAACACAAAATGCCAGTGAAGTTAAACGAGACAGTTTGAGAAAGTTAAATATATAAATAAGCTATAAATTCTAGGCCAAAATGGTACATCCCTACTTGTTTAGACTTTAATAATCAGCATACAATAGTGAAAACTTGTTATATGAATTTTTTTTTCATTGCAACTGATTCTGAAGGACATTCTAATGTAATTGGTTCTACCTTATTTAGAGACTTAGGCTAGCTGGTTGTGAAAGACACAAATCAGACTTTATAGATATGACAATGGTGAATTATGAGAACTAAAAAGAAATCAACAGTATTTCAAAAGATATTTTCCTAGACAATTCAAACAAATCGACCAAATAAACCTAGTGAATAGAGCAGGGGATCATATGGCTGTCACATATGATGTCTGGTTAGCAAGTAAGCCACACGTTATCAGAGGGAGTCAAATGACTTGCCAGTGTGTCTTTTCAGACATCATTCTCTTGCATAGCCAGTGCCTTAGTCGTTGTGAGGTACTACAATGAAATGGCTGCAATTGGATAATTTGTGAAGATTGTAAATTTTCTTCTTACCATTGTGGACGCTGCAAGTTCACGATCAAGGCACTCGCAGGATTAATGCCTTGTAGGGCTGCCATCTGCTTCCAAGGAGGTGTCTTTTATTATTATTATTATTATTATTATTATTATTATTATTATTATTATTTACATTTTATTAACTCTGTATCCCAGGTGAATCCCACTCCCTCATTCCCTCCCAATCCCACCCTCCCTCCCTCGTCTACTCCCTGCCCCTTTCCAAGTCCACTGATAGGGGAGGACCTCCTCCCCTTTCATCTGGCCCTGGTGTATCAGGTCTCTTCAGGACTGGCTGCAAAGTACTCTGTGGCCTAGGAGGGCTGCTCCTCCCTTGCTGAGTGGGGAGGTCAAAGAGTCTGCCATTGAATTCATGTCAGAAATAGTCCCTATTTCCCTTACTAGGATACCCACTTGAATACTGAGCTACCAAGGGCTACAGGCAAGCAGAGGTTCTAGGTTATATCCACCCATGGTCCTTGGTTGGAGAAACAGTCTCATATAGGACCCCTGTGCCCAGATATATTTGATCCTTGTGGAGCTCCTATCCTCTCCAGATCATATTAACTCCCCCTTCTTTCATATGATTCCCTGCCATCTGCCTGAAGGTTTAGTTATGAGTCTCAGTTTCTGCTTTACTGTGCCCTCTGAAGCAAAGAAGCACTGAATCCTATGTTAAAATGAAAGAATTGCTAATGTTAAATCTCCCTTTTAAAAATTACTTATTTTCATTGGTGTTTTGCATGCACATATATCTGTGTGAGGGTGTCAGATCTTAGAGATACAGACAACTGTGAACTGCCATATAGGTGCTGGGATTTGAACCCAGGTCCTTGGGAAGAGCAGTCAGTGCTCTTAACTGCTGAGCCATCTCTTCAGCCCCATTTACACGAGGGGAGTATGGTGGTGACCTCTACACATCTCTAAGGCATCATATGGGCCAGGCAGGCTCACTAATTGAATTCTGGAGGGTTATGTTTTGAATTATAACAATGACAATTTTAATTTATAAACTATTTTTATTCCCAGCTGTATATTGTTTAGTTTATATCGATGGTAAATTATTGATCCAGAAAGGAAGAGGGTTTTGGATTAAAACCAACTAATGACGGCTCTAGGAAATTACATTTTTATAAACTGAAGGTCATTCATTCATTTATTTAAAGATGCAAAGTTACTACTGTAGTCCAGGTGCTGCACTGCATATTAGAAGCAGAGTGAACAAAATTTGCATTTTCTGCTCTCATAGTTTTTATGTTTATTTGATGGAATCTTTTGAACAGTACAAAGAAAAAGAAGATACGCCAGGAGTGCCATTCAAAGGGGGAGATAAGTCTGCCGTGGGGGCGGGGGAAGGGGGTTGCTTAAGGGATTGGGAAGAAGGAAATTTCGGCAAGTTCCCGGAAATGGAATGAAAATGATGTTGGCCTAATTGAGAAACAAGCAATGCCTTTTCTGGTTAAGGCTTGCTGTCCAGAGCATGGGCACTGAGGGATCACTGTTGTCACTACCAAATGTGGTTGGAATTAATGTATTTGCACTTTCAGTCTTGTTATGAATATCACGTGGAAATTGAACTAAGGGCACTAATGAGAATTGAGACAGCTGTTTTCTAAGAGCGTGGTGAAAAAACTTTACCGTGTTCAGTGCTGTTGGTAACTCTACAGAGTGACGTGGACTATGGGAGGAGAGCTGGGGCAGAGGAAGATGAGCGCATGAGAATGTCTGACAGTGGCTGGAACAACATTTTCTGGGCGACTGGACATGCAGAATAAGAGAGGTGAAAGAATCTTTTTACGAAAGGCCCAGTTCCCGGAATAAGTTAAAGTCTGTTTTTTCTCACTAAATAATACATACATACATACATATATACATAACTTCCTCAACTGAAGAAAAATGGAAAATTTGGATTTTATTTGACACTGAGTTTGATATGCCTGGTAAAATTCCCTGTAAACTTTATAAATACAGTTGAAGCTCAGAATAGAGAACTAGACCTAAGAAATGAATCCCAGGTAACAGGCAAAAAGATGTCACTGAAACCACTGACACACAGAGGATCAGGGTAGAGCAAGCATGGGGAAATTGTAAGTACTAGAAAAGAAAGGTGAAGTCAGTAAAGACAGATAATACAGAGATGGGTAACACCCTGTGGGTTACTATGTATTCTTACTGTGAAAGTAAGAATTATAAAATATTGAAGACTGAATGAATGGGACAAGATGAACAGCGAAAAGGGGTGAGGTGTGGAATTTGTCTATGTACAATGCTAATTATAATTGCATGAATCTGATAAAATTTGTTCCCCCCATAAGCAAGTATTTACAGCTCTCTAAATTCCAGATGCTAACAAGGGACAATTTAATAATTATCGAGTGAGGTTTCTATTCATTAGAGAGGAAAACCAGTCATACCAAAAATCAGTTAGTATGTTAGCCAGAATAAATCTAGAGAAAATATTTAAAATATATTTATGTCTTAAAAAATAAAGTCTCAAGCCCTCAATCATGAGTGTTAGTTTTGTCTGTTTTATGGTACAGTGTATATAAATAAATGAAACCTCTTAAGAAATGAGAAGCAGAAGAGAAATTACTTTGGCAAACATGAGCTTCTCGGCTGTGTGACGCTTGCCACATTCCATCTTGCAGACTCATGATGCACACCGAAGCATCTTAGACCACTGTGACCAACAAACCAAACTAAAAATAAAGTAGCCGTGACTCACACGCATCTGTTTATCACTTCATATAAAAGTATGATTTACATAATTCTAAATTGGAGCTTATGAAATGGGAGGAGTCAATAGAAGGGCTGAGATACCGAATCCTGGAGGAAACACTACAATTTCTACTCCAAGATTTCTGAGGATGTCCTGGTTCTTTTTTTTTTTTTTTAATTTCTCTCCTCACTCAATATGATTTTCTATTTGCCATTCATAAGCTAATTTTGTTGACATACACTCCCAAGATTTCCCTTAATGCACCTGATATTTAGGCGAAAGCATGAGACAATAAATACCAAGTGCCCTGTTTTCCTTTCTGTTGTTGTGATAAATATCCTGACAGAAACAACTTTAACAACAACAACAACAAAGGTTTCTTTGGCTTACAGTTCTACAGTGTAGTCCATCCTTGCAGAGGAGTCAAGGAAGAATCCTGAAGCAACTAGACACCTCCACCCCAGTCAAGAGCAGAGAGATAGTGAGTGCACACACGCCTACAGTTACACAGTGTAGGACCCAGGGAATGGCAAGGCCCACAATGGGTAGGTCTCCCCACATCGCTTAATCTAATCAAGAGAATTCCTAAAAAATACGGCCATGGACCAACCTGATTTTAAAAATACCCCATTGAAATCTCTTCCCATGTAATTCTATATTGTGTCAAATTGACAGTTGAAAGTACTCACCACACTAGAATTCTACAATTACTAGTCTTTGAGGGGGAGGGGAAGGGACACTAGAAAGAAAAGTAGTCAAGGTTGGGTTTAATTTCTATTTTCTTTTTACTCATATGCAAATATACAATATGGAGGATATAAGAAATTGACCAGACATAGAAGTGACTGTCAACTACCTGAATTAACTTTCAACAGGTTATAAAATCTGTATTCTAATTTCCTTCAAGTTAGTTAATTTACATGCCAATATCGTAATAGAAATCTCCAGCTTATGTTTTTCATTTAAATAGAAGATAGTCTTGATATGAACAATCTCTAATTAGTTTTACTTTGTCATATTTAGTCAATATAAATATAATAACATTTTTGTATGGTTTCTTCAGTGATGGTTTTATTAAACAATAGAAAAAAAACTGGGTGAAAAGCCATTATTATGTCATTTTTAAGATAGAGAAAAATAGTTGGTAATGTACCTGAAATAAATTAAACACCCTGTATTTGGCCTGAATGTGAATATGCACATATATGCACTCCTCCACCCCCCAAAACATAGACACCTGTACTATAAGGGGAATATTGTAACTATCCCCAAACAGCTGAGACAAGCTAAACTTCTGTTGCATAACCAGGTTCCCAGAGCAGGGAGGTTCACATATACTAGAGTACGAGGACCCTCCAAACACTGTTTCAAATTTGGAACCAATAAGAATTAAAAAAAAAAAAACCTTTCGAAGTTTAGACCAATGTTTGTGTTTCATTAATTCGAACAAGCTAAACCAAAATATACACTATAAATAAGATTGAATTGAACATAAAGGTCAAAGATCAAATGAAGCCAAAGATTAAAGATAAAATTAATGGAGTCCTGGCCTAAAAATAAATTCATCTTTAAGAGCCAAGAGGAAAAAATAAAATAAAATAAGGAAAGCCCCAGGATTTTAAAGGAATGTCTGCACTTCAAAAGGAGAAATTAACATTTTCTCTGTTACTAAGGGCCAGTCATTCTACACACATTACTCATTTAACACGCCACCGTTATCGAACCTGTGCTGTGACTGTTAATTAACATTATGATCTACCCTGACTTACAGATGAGGTTTTGAAGCCAAACTATATTACCACTCTCATGGGACTAAATGACTGTTTAGGGCGCCTGGGAGGAGAGCCAGGCCTGATCCAAGTAGTGCAGCGCTCTGAATGGATGTCATTCTAGAAGGAGGATTTTGAGAGCAGAAGCTGCCTAAGGAGAGTCTTATCACTTACAACACTCAAGAAGCGCTAAGGATTGGTAGAGTCACTAAGCATTGGCCTGGGAAAGAATGCCTGAAAGTTGCTTCTATTTTGAAGATTCTAATTCTGTGTGTGGAATATGAGGAGGTTATATATAATATAGAGGAAGTAGGTTAAGGAAATCTGGCTCTAAATCAAAGGTGTGGGGCTTGCTACCAACTACTTGATTTTGATCAAGTCACATTATCTTTCTAAGTGTCAGTGTCCTTGTGGTTACTGAGAGTGAATAGCTGGGACCTTACAAGTATGGAGATGAGATTATGAATAATGTGGACGATGTATATTACCTGCCCCTATGAAGTACAGTGAATGACATGCTGCTTCCATTTTGTCCATCCAAAAAGTTCTTTACGTTTCAATCGTGCAGGGGAAGCTCCAGACTGTACGTTGCACCATGATAATTTAGTTTTTAAAAGATTAGAGCAATTTGGTGAAGAAAGAAGAAGGAAAGGGAATAAGACAAGGCAGGGGCCTCTTGACAACTTTGTAGTCACTGATCTGGGCTAGTTGTTATGAGTAACCTATGCAGTAGTCTTCCTTGATAAGATAATCAGGTGAGACCAATCAGTATGAGACAACATGGAAGCCTTTGGGGCAGAAATCCACCATTTGCATAAAAATAATTCCCCATCGTGGATGTTTTCTGCAAGTAAGTGGATATGCTGTTAACAAGGTCTTCTTTTGTCTCCTTTGCTTTCTGACTTCTGTCCAGGACATTTAGCATCAAAAATGTGTCACTTTCCCAGAACTTAAATAGAATTATAGTGCAATGTAAGGAAAAGATGGTAGATGACACGTTAAGGGGAAAGTATGTTCAGTATTAATTATCATAGGGAAAATCACTTTTTAAAAAAGTGATAAAAAGCAAATCTGCAGACTCTGAAGAGCATATTCTTTTAAAAAATGCTTTCTGTTGATATATTATTTAATTAAATAGGGGCTGGCATGGTATCACCTGCTATCAAGTCTGATAGCTTAATTCCCAGAACCCATATGGTGGAAAGAGAAAACTCCCTTCCTCAAGTTATTATCTGACCTCCATAGACACACATGTGCACACACACACACACACACACACAGAGGGTGCATGTTAAAAAACTTATATACTAATAATAAAACGAAAGGAGCAACTGAAGGTAAAGTGTTATTTTGGAAATATAAAGCAGCTAAAAGCTAGTCTCCAGGCTGCTTGAATATGGACACTGAGCTCCATGGAAGGAACTTAAAGGTACATCATTGGAATTTTTCAAGTGGAATTGAATTTTCTCTGTATGACTTTATTGAACTAGGCATACTATATTAAATTAATTTAGAGAAATTAAATTTGACTCAGTAAGTAACAGTTTTTCTAGCTATACAAGCAGGTTTTTGAATTTGTAAGGCCATAACGCTAATTAATTTTTATTATTTTATTTTACTTTATTTTGCCAAGTGCTGGAGATTGAGCCCAGGGCCTCAGGGAAGCTAATAACATGCTCTGTGACTAAGCTTCACCCTCAGGACTTCCAAAGCTCAAAGCCTGAAGTTCAGAGAAATTTCATGTCAGAAGCATCGTTAACAAGACCATTATAGTCAACTATTTACTATGTGCTTTGAGATTTTAGGAACAAGGAATGGCTCAAAACTCTCTTTGTGATTTCAATGGAGTTTAGGTCACCTGTGAGGCTCCTGATTCAATGCACATACCCTACTAACCTATTACTTTCCTTGTATATAGACGTGGTTATTGTTGAGTTTCTCAAGGATATGTCTTCAGTGGAGACAGCCTACCTCTGAGACCATCATTGGCGTCTTAGTCTAAAATAACAAGATAAAAGATATGCCAGCTCATCTTCTGATTCTCATAGCTCTTGTACTTTTGACAATTTTAGAACTGTTATTTTATTAAACTGTGGGATTGAAAACAAAACTTTAAAATCTTTCATTAAAAAGTATTCCAAAACTGGGTGTGGTGGTGCATACCATTAATTCCAGCACTCCTGGAGACAGAAGCAGGAGGATCACTGAGAGTTCAAGGCCAGCTTGGTCCACAAAGGGAGTCCAGGATGGCCAGGGCTACACAAAGAAACCCTGTCTCAAAAAAAAAAAAACCATAAAACAAAAAGGTATGTCAAGTAGGAATTCATCAATTTACCCAAATCGTAAGTACAAATGCTTTTGAAAATTTAAGGAGGCAGGAGAAATGGCTCAGCCGTTGACAGCAGTACTTACTGCTCTGACCAAGGACATGGGTTCAGTTCCCAGCACCCATACAGTGGCTTACAATCATCTGTAACTCCAGTTCCAGGAAACGCTCTGCTCTATTTGCCCTCCATGTGCATCGTGCACCTATGTGGTTCACATATATACACAGGCAAAATACTCATAAACATAAAATTAAATAAGTCTGAAATCTTTAAAAAGAAGGAACCAAAGAGATGGTTCAGCATTTTTAAAGCACTTTCTGTTCTTCCAGAGGACCTGATTTCAGTTCCTAGCACACATGTGGATAGCTCACACCACCTATAATTCCAGCTGTAGATCTGATACCCTTTGGACTTGGCAAGCACCCCAACAAATAGCACACATCGAGAGAGAGAGCTAAAAGTAAAATAGTAAACCTTTTAATGAGAGGGTACGCTCCTCTGACAGGAAACCTAAGTACCCAAGGCCTATAATTAGCCAAAAGATGGGATCAGAAACTTTGACTCCCGAACCATTATACAATAGCTTTGGCCTTTGTAGTTACAGGATAACTGCAACTCCTATAAGTAATATATCTTCATTCCAGACCAAAGAATAAGAAATTAGAAGGATAACTACAACAACAACAATGTAACAGCGTATTCTGTCTATTTTGTCAGTTCTCCCAAGACATCCTAGCAGATGTTGCCTAAATCTACACTTCATTAGCCACCCTATGCCTAAGGCCACCCCTAGCTGCAAGGGAAGCTGAAGGGTGCACATTTAATGTGTGCATGACTCATCTGAGGAAAACTTTGAGATTTTTACATCCCTAAACCTTGTACTGGTAAATTTGTAGTCTTTATCATGCAGCAAAGTGAACCCAATCTAGAAAACGTTATCCATGCTCAATTTGGGCTTTATATTTAAATTTCACATTCTTACTATAGAGCAAAAAGTATTGTGGTGCTAATATAATAAGATACATGAAGAGGTAAATTTGCCAAGGAAAAGATATCTCCTAGTCAATCCTCTGCTCTTGTACTCAAATGCAGAGCAGTACAGGCTTAATATCAAAATTACCTAAGGAAATCTATAAAATATTGATCTTTGAAGTCAAATCTTAGCAATTCTGATTTCACTCACCCTGAGTAAAGGCTGTTATTTATAAGGACTTTTTAAAAGTTCCAAGTGATTCCATAAGCTCCCTGGAAATACGTATGTCCAAAGCAAACCATCTCCATTGGAACCCTTGTAGACAACAGATTATGTAAGAGATGTAGAAAACCATGTCTTGGAGCCACACAGGACACCTTAATGCACTGAGTGGCTACATACTCTATGTAGTTCCAAAAGACACTGCAATTCTTGCTGATCCAATAATCACAGCAGAGAGCTCTCATGTTGGACCTAGCTTGCATTTGAGAATAACTGTCTCCTGCATGCCTTGATTTGTTTGTGGCGATGATCATACAATAAGTAAGTATCTCCAACTCTCTTCACTTATCTATGAAGAGATGTAGGTAGCTGATGCACACATGTGCTGGGTTAACCATAGATTTTGACAGAGCAAGCCAAGGTAACTAAGGAATTTAAAGAAACACCATCAGTGGAAAGAAGACTTAGTCCCTAAGTCTTCTAAGATAAACTAAGAGACTTATACAGGCTAGAAATAAAAAGAACACATACACATATACACAAACATTACACAGACACACATGCAATATGCACATACATACGTTTGCACACATATCACAAACACTCACACATATGCGCATACACGTAAACACATGCTAAATAGCTGCATGCTCCTTCTTCTTCTTCTTCTTCTTCTTCTTCTTCTTCTTCTTCTTCTTCTTCTTCTTCTTCTTCTTCTTCTTCACCACCCCTGGTTTCAAAAGTAGAGTTAAGTCAGGTGGTGTTCTCCTGTGATGCCTTGGGAATCTAAGGAGGGAGGATCTTAAGTTTTACACAAGCCTATGCTCAAAACAAAGGGGAAAATAACATCATTTTTGATCATGTGTCGACATTCCATTTACTATTATTATTGTGGTTTTATAATAGTAAACAGAATAACCATGAGCTCACCATTTAACCAAGATCTACCCCTTAATCTAGAATATAAACAATTACTTACATTTATTTGTGTTCCTTCTGTATTTCTTCTGGCCACTCGTCCTGAATACAGGGACACCATTCTGAGCTGCGTGTTTATATTTACTATTTGGTTTAGTTTTTGCTTGTGAACTTGTTTTAAGGGAATCTTTTGGCACCTAGTTTATGACTCATTCAACCTCATGTGACTTATTGATGGACAACATTGCAATTTATTACTCTTCAGTTTCATACAAGGAAACTGAATATATCGCGGTTTATTTTCATTTATTCATTAAAGGAATTTAGGTTACATCAGGTTTGCCATTATCAAAAGGAATGCTACATACCTCCTTTCCCATGTCTCCTACTGCTCATTTTGAGAACTAATGGATTCAGTGCATGGAAAGATACAGGTTACAAACTGTCAAATTGTTCTCCAAAGGTAGTCCTTCTGGAACTTTAAGCTGAAATAGACCCTAGAATGTGACCCCTTTCTTCATCAATCTGCACCATTCAAACCCTTTGGTCACAATTTTATCTTCCATTTATCACTGTAAGCATAGGCAAAAGCAGCTACCAATAACAATGCTTTAGCCTACAGTGCTATACTGTCTTGACATTTCTTTGGCCAAATAAGTTAGTTCATTGTTTTTAAACATACTCCCCCAAATTTTCAGGATATGGACAACACATAACCATAATCTTTGTCAGAAAATATCCAATGTCCTTAGTCCACTCCCCAATACAATCTTTGTTGGCATCTGAAACTTCATTAGCATAATTCCCCTCTCTATTTTCCTCCTTCATATAAGCCTCTGGTCTTCTGAACTCACAACCGAGTGTAATAGTCCACTTCTTTAGCATGTGCCTCAAACATTTCCCAGACTGCTCACACAAACCAGTTCCAAATGCATGAGGGCCACACAGTCTGGTTTAATCAGAGCAACTCCTCCTCTATAGTTCCAAATTTCCCTAGTACTTGCTTTTGCATCAGTGTGGCCAAAATACTTGAGGGGGACAACTTAAAGGAGGGCAGATAGATTTCTTTTCCCTCATGGTTTCAGAGGATCTAAATCTATTAAAGCAGAGAAGGCATGGAAGAGCATTACTACCTGGGCACTGGGTGCTGGAGATAGTATCTGATCACAGGGTAGGTGGCCAGGAAATACATAGTGGGACAAAAATCAGGGGCAGGTAAACCTTTAAAATACTTGCCCTTAGCAGCCTACTTCAGTTTTTCAAAAGATCCACAGCCTCCTCAAAATGCATCACCACCCAGGCAGAAAACATTGGGAACGTGAGCCTATGAGGGATAAATCAGGCACAAGCCACAAGATGGCTGAATTACAGTAATATCAAAATAGAAAACTGCTGAACCTTTACACATATTCTTACATCTGTGTGTTGAAAATTACTCAAGGACGATTGATAGTATTTGTATATTTTTTATCTTCATTTTCCAAGTCCTTTCTCCTACAGAAAATAATTTTAAAAAATCTCCATTTCTCATTTAAAATAAAAAAAACTATTCAGGAATAACAAGCTGTGTTTGTGAACAGTCTGATGCAATTTGATGGCTTTGAGACACAGTCCTATGCTACATAAATAGCCTTGTGCACAGATACTCTCATAAATACGTGAGAATAACCTTGAAATCTTCCCTAACATTTCCTTCTCATTAACTTCTCTTACGATCTTTGGAATTAATGCAAATATGAAAGATTGTCACACTCCCATGCCTTGCTCTTCAGTCATTGTACAAGTACATCCAGGAGGTCATAGTAGTATAGAAAGTAGGTTATTACACCATAGGAAAGCCTTCCTGTCAATCTTAATGCAATTTAATGTGCTACCTCTGGTGCTTAATTTAATTCAATTTTTTCTTGACTGATTTTTGTTCTATGTCAAATATATTTTATGCGCTTCTGTCTTGCGAAGTAATTTACATCCAAATTCTCAGCAAGTTCACTGATTTTTTTCTGTTTTCATGTCTTTTTTACCCTTTAGATATTAAATAACCCATTAGCTTTCTCTATTAAAATATCCTTGCTAACAGATTCACAAAACAAACACATACATATTCTAGATTGGATCACTTAGTAGAATAATCCATTAAACATCATGGAATTCTCTTTGCCAATATTCAATATTTTCAAATCACGATAGATCAACAGAAGACAAAACCATGTGATTGGATGCCACTAGTAAACCGTTAGAAAAAGATAAATTGGCAGCTTGGAAGATCACTCATGAATTCAGATATGAGCATCCCAAAATGATGCCGAGAAAGGAGCCAGTAGCATCATTTTCACTGCAGTTCATAAATATTTTTATAGTCTAAGAAGAAATAATGTTTGTGTGCTACAGTTTTCTATGAGACTTAAAACCCTGTTGTCCTTTGTCACATTAATTTACACCTACCAGTAGGAAGTAGAGCGTGCCTGTTCTGCTTCAATAAATCATATTTCTTTTTATTAAATGTTTGCTTTACTGGAGACTTAAATCTTTCAAAACAACAACCTCAAACACCCCATGAATTCATTGTTAGCCATTAAATAATGTTGGAACTTGGCAATAAGGAACTTGGACATCAACATGTTAAATCTCCTTAGGGACCTGTACATTGTCCTAGTTAGGGTTTCTCTTGCTGCAGTGAAATGCTGTGACCAAAAGCAAGCTTTGAAGGAAAGCGTTTATTTGCATTATACTTCCTTCTTGCTGTTCATTTCAAAGGAAGTCTGGACAGGAGCTTAAACAGGGAAGAAACCCGGAGGCAGGAGGAGATGCAGAGGTCATGGAGTAGAGCGGCTTACTGGTTTGCTCCCCATGGCTTGCTCAGCCTGCTTTCTTATTTATTTATTTATTTATTTATTTATTCA
>CM053751.1:48401519-48479955 GCA_028658305.1 Pachyuromys duprasi
CAAAGAGTCAGCCATCAAGATCATGACTGAAACAGTCCCTGTTTCCCTCACTAGGGTCTTCAGTCTGACACCGAGCTATCATGGGCCCTATCTGAGTGGGGGTTCCAGGCCACATCCATACATGGACCTTGATTGTAGAAACCATCTCATACAAGAGCCCTGTGCCCTGCACAGTTTGGTCTTTGTGGAGCTCTTGTTCTCCCCAAGGCTCACCAACCTCCCCCAGATCTATCATTACTTCTCGTCCTCTTCAGCCTGCTTTCTTATAGAACCAAGGACCATCTGCCATAATGGCCCCTCCCATAATGGGCTGATTAAGAAAGTGTCCTAGTCAATCAGGTCTCATTAGGACTGGCTGCATTGTCTTCTTCTGTGGCCTGGAAAGGCTGCTCCTCCCTCAGGGGGAGGTGATCAAAAAGCAGGCCCATCTGTTCCTATCAAAGACAGTCCCTGTCCGCATTACTATGGAGGCCACTTGGATACTGAACTGCCATGGGCTATCTCTGTGCAGGGGTTCTAGGCCATCTCCATAAGTGGTCCTTTGCTGGAGTATCAGTCTCAGAAAAGAGCCCTGTGCCCAGACTTTTTGGATCTGTTGCTGTCCTTGTGGAGCTCATATCCTCTCCAGGTCTTACTATCTCCCACTTCTTTCATAAGATTCCCTGCACTTGGTAAGGGGAGGAGGACCTTGCTTATCAGTGGGCTGGGGGAGGGGCACAGGCAGGGATTAGGGAGGGTGGGATTGGGAGGGGAGGAGGGAGGTACAGGGGAGATACAAAATGAATAAACTATAATTAATAAAAATAATTAAATTTTAAAAATCAAAGAAAAAAAAGTGTCCTATAGGCCTGCCTATACCCTAATCTTATTAAGGCATTTTCTCAATTGAGGTTTCCTCATCACCAGTGACTCTGGCATCTGTTAAGTCAACATAAAACTCTCTAGCACATGCTCCTTAATAAAGATGGTGTTCTTTAATGCTGACATGTGAAAGACATTTTCTTAAGTATCAACAATCCAATGATAGGAACAATTCTTTTAAGGAATATTTTACATGTGTGTGTGATTGTGTATGTGTGTGTGTGTTTCAGAGAGTGGGAGAGAGGGGGAAGAGAGTAAAGAGGAGAGAAGAGGAAATGGGGAGGGGGAGGAGAGAGATAGGAGAGACAAGAGATTGAAAGAGAGGAAGAGAGGGAGGAGAGATCAGGAGAAGACAGAGAGAGGAGGAGGGGGAAGGAGTAGAGGATCTGAGCAGAATGGAACAGAGAGGAGAGGAAAGGAGAGGAGAGGAGGAGAGAGAAGGGGGCTGGAGGAGAGGCAAGGAGGAAAGAAATTTGAGATTTAGTTCCCTCTTTCAGCACAGGCTCCAGGGGTAGAACTCAGGCTGTATGATTGCAGAGCAATCCTCCTCCTCTCTCTCTCCTCTCCTGATCTCTCCTTCCTCTCTCTTCCTCTCTCTCAATCTCTTTTCCCTCCCATCTCTCTCCTCTCCCCTCCCCCATTTCCACTTTGTTGGTCCTGTGTATACTAATTTAACAGAATTTAAATATTCCTGTGGCACTCAGCACTCTTACACCTTGCCAACAACAACAAGAAACATTTAAGTGCTACTAGACTAGAACTTAAGACATTTTGAACTCAGTGGTGTTTTTCAGTGTCTACCTCCATGTGATTGCTTGAGACCACCTATGGATATGTCTGCCTGCCATCTGATATCCATGTATTAAATGATCACTTTCGCTTACTACCTTTATCCACTGCTGAGTTCTTATAAATTCCTGCCATCCTACACCCTGCTTCAAATTCTTGACCTCTGATCTTCCAAGCATCACTGCAAAGATGCTACTCAAAGAAATCATCCAAAGCCTGATAGAACAAAAACATTGGACTTAAAGTAGAGAGCCTTATTTAATGTAGGAGAAATGTTAGTTTTTCTTTGTTCATCCATGAGAAACCCAAAATAATACCAAGACATGAATGCTCTGTTTTCACTGCAATTATTTTTCTAGACTATCAAATTCTTTCACTTGGCAGATAAAATTCATTAGGTGTCTGGATTCTAGACTCACATGCCTTACCCTGTAAGTCATATTCTGCTACTTGCTTATGGTGTGGCCTGAACATTTAACTTTTCCATCTATGGTTTCCCTTCCATTTCTTTTATTGGTGCTTTATAGTTTTGAAAATATAAGTAGCTGTTCAGTGTCTAATTTATATTTATACCTAAGTATTTTTCTTGCTATTTTATGGGGTAATTTTCTTAATTTCTCTTTTAAGTAGCTAACTATTAGCATATAGGAAACACTCTGAAAATATTTTCAATATAAGTATATTAAAAAGACCATATTTCACTATTTTTTATTTGCATGTGTGTTTTGCTTACATGCATATCTGTGCAACCTGTGTATACCTAGTACATGCAATAACTACAAGAGGCCATTGGATCACCCGGAATGAGAGTTACAGATAGTTGTGAGCTATACGGAATCAAGAATAGGTCCTCTGCAAGAGCAGCCAGTACTTTTACCCATTGATCCATATCTTTAACCCTAGAGAGCATTTATTAAAGACTCATCAAGAAATAAGTACATATGTCAAAAATTATATATTTTTCTAGATTTAGTGTCTCCTTTTATTTTGAAAATGATGTGCTTTTCTTAAGTGTATTCTATGCTCTTTATAATTCTGCTCTGCTTTATAACCCCATTCCAGACCAACTGAACTTCTTCTACCTCACTCTGGGTTATTCATTCAGCTCCTTCTACTTCCATTTTGAATAAATGTGAGTTTTGAAGTTCAGAAGCTGTAGAGGTTGCTCAAACTCTACAGCCAAGATAGATACTTATACTGCCAAGATAGATATTAGTCCTGAGATGGACTTGTATTTAAAAGCAGTCATCCATTCCTCAGCCTTGACAAACAGCAGCAAATGGTCCTTAGAGATTTCTACTAATCCAACAGGGTAACAAATGAAAGAAAAAAAATGTCTACCCAAAATGGGCAAATGAATAAATGGATAGTTTTAGCTTGTTATACATTATGCTCCGTTTATTATTCATAACTTTACCTTAATCTGGATTGTAAAAAAATGATTAAATAAAATTTAAAATACATACAAACTCCTATAAGCCAATTGTCTTTTGCTTGATAAATGAATTTTATATTTTCATCTGCTTGCCTTACTCAAAATACTTAATGCCATGATCACTCAAAAATATTTGACATCCCTTTAATTTTTGTAGCCAATCAAATTGGGCAAGGTTCCAATTTACTTAAGCCTGAAATGCTTGCCTCCCCTGGCATTATCTTAGAAGGCAGTCATGCAATTGGAATTTCCAAACCCATACACAATGTTTGGAAGCCAAGCCTTTGTTTCTACTCATCATCTTGGCATTTTAGACTATCTGCATAGAGTGAGGAAGACAGAGAAGCATGTGTTAGTAATTAAGTACTGTCAGTGGAAATGTCTTATAACAAGAAGCAGTAAACCTCATTGGAAATCAATCAGCTTATGGTACCATCCCTGCCACCTGTGAGCACCTTCTGACCTTACAGAGGACTAAAATCACGTATTCCAATTGCTGTGCCAGTAAGCATCAAGATATAACTTTTCCCTGACAGAATCTCGTGTGAGATATGAAAGGCAAAAGAGAAAAGGCACTCATGATCCCTCCGGATGCAACTGTGGCAGTTGTGTGAGCTAATCAGAGATCCAACGTAAGGCCTGCCTAAAGGTTTACAGCAGTTTACTGAGGAATATGCACCTTAGCTGCGGCAGACGGTTTAGAGCAGTTTTCTGAGGAATACCCACCTTAGCTGAAGGTTGAGTTGATTGTCCCATCTCTCCAGAATGTCTGCGCGTCCAAATTCCACATATAAATCCTCCTTCCTGGAATAAAAGGTGAGTGAATCCACTTTACTGACCCAAATCAAGCTTATAGACCAAGGGAATGTCAAAGCATTCAAATAACTGTTCAAGTAATTTTCATACTCCAGTTCCTCTTCAGCTTATGTAAATCTTTCTTCTTTTTCTCAAATAACAATTTTCAGATCACGGATTTCATGACATGCCTTCTCTGAACCTCACAACAATTTTGGTTGTGGCCACAGCTAATGTGAAACATAGAACTTGAGGCCTAATTCCCTCCTATGTACTTATGTCTTTCCTCTTTTAAATGCAGGCACAACTTTGGAACATTAAAAGACCAAGGACAATGCATGGAGAGAACCTAAAACCCCCGGCTCAGATGTAGCACATAGACTCAGTCTCCAAGTGGGCTCCCTAATAAGAGGAGCAGGGACTTTCTCTGGCATGAACTCAGTGACAGGCTTTCTGATCACTTTCCTTTGGAGGGTGCAGCCTTACCAGGCCACAGAAGAAGACAATGAAACCAGTCCTGATAAGACCTGATAATCTAGGGTCAAATAGAAAGGGAGGAAGACTAGTGGAGGAGCATATGGGGAGAAGAGGGAGGAAGTGTGGAATTGGGAGGAAATGAGGGAGGAGGTCACAGCCGGGATACAAATTGAATAATTGTAATAAATGATAATAATAAAAAAATTTTAAATATATGATTCAGGGAAACACAAGGAACTTAATTTGACTTCCAACACTGAAACTTGGCTTTACAAGCAACTTCTATATAAGAGAAGTTTTTCTAGGTGATCTTCCTTTAAATGACTAGTGAGACGTATTTTAACAACTGTTATTTACTCTGTAGTATATTAACTAACACCCTTTTTACATACAACAATATCAGTTGGCAGAGTCCCACAATTTAAGATGACCAGAAAGCAGTTATTATATGACTAAATTATATAATCAAGGGCATGTAATTTAAAAACTATTAGATAAATAACTATTAATACCAAATAGGTTATGGTAATTATCATGGTCTTGGCACTATCCTGTATAGATTTTTATAAACCTAATTCACTTAACAGCAATCCAGTGAAGAAGATGTTATTAATAACCTCCTTTTAATATGAGAAAACTGAAGGGCAAAATAAAGGACAGAAATGTTCCAAAGACAAATATCTTGTAAGTTTTGAAAATTTAACATACACAATCTAACTGCAGACCTATATTTTTTAATTAATTAATTTTTACTTTACATCCTTACCAAAGTTCCTCCTCCTTCCTCTCCTCTCATTCACTCACCTTCCCTCCCCCTCGTTCTCCAGTCCTCCTTTTCTCCTCAGAAAAGAGGAGACCTCTGGTGGATATGAATCCTCCTTGCCATATAGACTAGGCTCATCTCCTATTCTGGCTGGACAAGGCAGCCCAGTTAGCAGAAAGAGATCCAAAAGCAGGCAATGTAGTCAGAGATAGCTCTTGCTCCCACTTTAGGGGTCCCACATGAAGACACAGCTAAACAACTGTTACATATGTGCAGATGGCCTAGGTCCATCCCGTTTGCGCTCTCAGTTTGGCAGTTCAGTCTCTGTGAGTCCCTATGGCTCCAGGTTCCTTTGCCTCTTTGGCTTCTCCAATCCCTCCTCCCTGACTTCCACAGGATTCCCCAGGCCCCACCTGATGTTTGGTTGTGTGTCTTTCTGCATCTATTTTCATCAGTTGCTGGGTGAATCCTCTCAGGTGGTAGTTATGCTAAGTGCCTGTCTGAAAGTATAGCAGAATATCATTAATAGTGTCAGGGTGGTCTCTCTCTCATGGCATAGGTCTCAAGCTGGGGCAGTCATTGGTTAGCCATCCCTTCAATTTCTGCTCCATTTTTACCCCTGCACATCTTGTAGGCATGACAAATTGTGGATTGAAGGCTTTGTGGCTCCAATGGTTTACATTTCCTATTCAGGTTCCACATCCCCCATTGCTAGGAGGCTTAGCTAGGGTCACCCTCACAGATTCCTGGGAGTTTCCATTGTCCTAGGTTTCTAGCTCCTTGGAGAAATGTTCCAACCAATTCCAGTTATCTCTCCCAACACTTTCTTTCTCCATGCTTTCCCTACTTGATCCCTCCTGCTTCCCTCCCCACCCCTTTTCTCATCCAGTTCTCTCCATCCATCCATCTCCTATGTCTGTTCTAGTTCCCTTTCTCAGTGAGATTCAAATATACTGCTTTGGGCCCTCCTTGTTACTTAGCTCTCGGACTATGAACTGTAGCATGGTTAATACTTTATGGTAAATATCCTAAGTTATAAGTGAGTACATACTATGTTTTTCTTTCTGGATATGGATTACCTCACTCAAGGTGATATTTTCTAGTTCCACCCATTTGCCAGCAAACTGCACATCGTGGAAATAAACCATATTTTCTTTATGCATTCTTCAGTTGAGGGACATCTAGATTGTTTCCAGATTCTGGCTATTATGAGTAAGCTGCTATGAGCATTGCTGAGCAAGTGTCCTTGGTGGAGCATTTTGGGTATATGCCCAGGAGTGGTTGTAGCTAGGTCTTGAGGTAGAACTATTCCCAATTTTCTGAAAGACCTCCATATTGATTTCCAAAATGGTTGTACAATTTTGTACTCTCATCAGCAATGGAGGAGGGTTCGCCTTGTTTCACATCTTCACCAGCATGTGCTGTCACTTGAGTTTTTGATCTTAGCCATTTTGACCTGTGTAACATGGAATCTCAGAGTCATTTTGGTTTGCATTTCCCTGATGACTAAGGTCATTGAACATATCTTTTTTATTATTTCCTTTTTCCTTTTTAAAATTATTACTACTATTATTATTATTTTACACTTCATTCACTTTGTATCCCTGTTGTAGCACTTCCTTCATCTCCTTCCGGTCCCACCCTCCCTCTCTTTTCCTTCTTTATCCCTCTCCCCTAGTCCACTGATAGGGGAAGTCCTCCTCCTTTACTGTCTGACCCTAGCATATCAGGTTTCATCAGGACTGCCTTGATCCTCTTCCTCTGGGGACTAGCTAGGTAGCCCCACCAGGGGGAAGGGATTAATGAGCAAGGAAGAAATAAAGAAAGAATTTAAAGACTTCCTAGAATTCATTGAATATTTCTTTAAGCGCTTCTTGGATATTACGATTCCTTTGTTGATAATTCTGTGTTTAGCTCTGTACCCACTTGTCATTGGGTTATTTGGTTTGTTGGTGTTTAATTTCTTGAGTTTTTAAATATACTTTGGTTATCAGCCCTCTGTCAGATGTAGGGTTGGTAAAGATCTCCCATTCTGTAGGCTGCCATTTTGTCCTATTGACAGTACCCTTTGCCTTGCACAAGCTTTTCAGTTTCATGAGGTCCCATTTATTAATCGTTGATCTTAGTGCCTGAACTGTTGGTGTTTTGTTGAGAAAGTTTTTTCCTGTGCCAATGAGTTCAAGGCTATTCCCGACTTTCTTTTATATCAGACTTAGTGTATCCAGTTTTATATTCAGGTCTTTGATCCATTTGAACTTAAGTTTTGTGCAGGGTGATAAATATGGATCTATTTGTATTCTTCTGCATGGAGATACCCAGTTAGACCAGCACCATTTGTCAAAGAGGCTTTTTTCCATTGTATGGGTTTGGTTTCTTTGTCAAAAATCATGTGTCCATAGGTGTGTGAATTTATTTCTGGGTCTTCAGTTTGATTCCAATGATCAGCATGTCTGTTTTTATGCCAAAACCATGTGGGTTTTTTTACTATTGCTGTGTAGTACAGTTTGAAATCAAGGATGATAATACCTCCAGAAGTTCTTTTGTTATAGAGGATACTTTTAGCTATCCTGGGTTTTTTTGTTTTTCAATATAAAGTTGAGAATTACTCTTTCAAGGACTGAGAAGAATTGTGCTGGAATTTGATGGAAATTGTATTGACTCTACAGATTGGTTTTGGTAAGCTGGGCATTTTTTCTATGTTAATCTTATCTATCTTTGAGCATTGGAGAACTATCCATCTTCTGATATCTTCTTCAATTTCTTTTTTCAAAGACTTAAAGTTCTTGTCATATAGGTCTTTCACTTGCTTAGTTAGAGTTATACTAAGATATTTTATATTATTTGTGGCTGTTGTGAAGGGCGTTGCTTCCCCATTTTCTTTCTCAACCCATCTATCATTTGTCTATCGGAAGGCTACTGATTTTTTTTTTACATAATTTTGTATCTCCCTACTTTTCTGAAAGTGTTTATCAGCTGTAGGAATTCTCTAGTAGAAATTTGGGGTTGACTTATGCATTCCATCATATCATCTGTGAATAGTAATACTTTGACTTCTTCCTTTCCAATTTGTATCCCCTTGATCTTTTTTAGTTGTCTTATTGTTCTAGCTATAACTTCAAGAACTATATTGAATAAATATTTAAAGAAAGGACATCCTTGTCTTGTCCCTTATTTTAGAGGTATTGCTTTAAGTTTCTCTCTGCTTAATTTTATGTTGGCTTAGGTTTGTTGTATATTGCCTTTGATGGTTTAGGCATGTCCTTTATATCACTGATCACTCCAATACTTTGTTGGATTTTGTTAAAGGCTTTTCAGCATCTAATGAAATAGTCATCTTTTTTTCAGTTTGTTTATATGGTGAATTATGTTGATGGATTTTCATATGTTTAACCATCCCTGTATCCCTGGGATGAAGCGACTTGATCATCATAAATAATGTTTTTGATGTATATGTAGATTTGGTTTGAGATTATTTTATTGAGTATCTTCATTTTTGTTTATAAGAATCATTGGTCTAAAATTTTCTTTCTTGCTTAAATTTTTGTGGGTTTAGTTATCAGGGTGACTTTGGCCTCAGAAAATGAATTTGGCTGTGTTTCTTCTGTTTCTCTTTTGTAATAGTTTGAGGAGTATCGTTATTGGCTCTTTTTTAAAATGTTAGCAGAATTCTGCACTAAAAACATCTGGCACTGTACTTTTTTTGGTTTGGGAGATTTTTTAATGACTTTTCTATTTCCTTAGAGATCATAGGTCTTTTAAAATTGTTTACCCAATCTTGTTTTATTGTTGATAAATGGTATCTATCAAGAAAATCATCCATTTCATTTACATTTTCCCATATTGTGGAGTCCAGGGTTTTGAAGTCAGACCTAATGATTCTTTGAATTTACTCAGTGTCTGTTGTTATGTCCCCCTTTTATGTCTGTTATTTTGCTTATTTTCTTTCTGCCTTTTAGTTAGTTTGTCTAAGTGTTTGTCTATCTTGCTGGTTTTTCTCAAAGAACCAACTCTTGGTTTCATTGATTCTTTGTATTGTTCTCTTTCTTTCAAATGTATTGTTTTCAGCGCTGAGTTTGATTATTTCCCATCATCTACCACTCTTGGTTATGTTTGCTTCTTTTTGTGCTAGAACTTTCAAGTGTGCTATTAAGTCACTAGTATGAGATCTCCCCAATTTCTTTTCTTCCTTCCTTCTTTCTTTCTTTTGTGTTTTTTGTTTGTTTATTTTGTGTTGTATTTCAAGACAGGGTTTCTCTGTGTAACATAGCCCTGGCTGTCCTGGACTCACTTGATAGACCATACTGGCCTTGAACTCACAGATATCTGCCTGCCTCTGCCTCCCAATTGCTGGGATTAAAAAGTGTGGGCCACCATGCTTTAGACCTCACTAATTTCTTTATGAAGTTATTTAACACTATGAATTTTCCTTTTAGCACTGCTTTTATTGTGTCCCATAGGTTTGAGTATGCTGTACCTTCTTTTTCATTGGATTTAGAAAGTCTTTAATTTCTTTATGTCTTCCTTCACCCAGTAGTCATTAAGTAGGGAGTAGTTCCATTGCCATGGGTTTATAGGCTTTCTGTTGTTTCTCTTATTGTTGAAGTCCAGCTTTAATTCATGGTGATCTGATAAGACAGAGAGGGTTATTTCAGTTTTCTTGTATCTGTTGGGACTTATTTTGGAGGAGGTTCTGTGAGATGTTGAGAAGAAGGTATATTTTCTTGTGTTTGGGTGAAATGTTCTGTTAGTTCCAATTGATTCATACCATCTGTTAGTTTCATTATTTCTCTATTTAGTTCCTGTCTGAATGACCTGTCCATTGATGAGAGTCAAGTGTTGAAGCTTCCCACTATTAAATGTGTGGGAATGATATGTGGTTTATTCTTTAGAAATGTTTTTTTAGGAATGTGAGTAACCTTGCTTTTAGGGCATATATATTCATAATTCAGATATCATCTTGGTGGATTTTTCCTTTGATGAGTATGATTGTCCTTCCCCATCTCTCTCTCTTTTTTAAATTTTGGTTGAAGTCTATTTAATTAGATATTAGAATGGCTACCCCAGATTGCCCCTTGGGTTAATTTGCTTGGAAAACTGTTTTTTCCATTCCTTTACTCTTAGGTAATGTCTATCTTTGTTGCTGAGGTGTGTTTCTTGTATGCAGAAGAATGATAGGTTATGTTTTCACATTCATTCTGTTAGCCTGTGTCTTTTTATTTGAGAATTTAGTTTATTGATGTTGAGATATATTAATGACCAATGTTTGTTAATTCCTGTTATTTTGATATTAGTGGTTGTGTGTGTGTGTGTGTGTGTGTGTGTGTATGTGTTTGTTTGCCTTATTTTGATTTTGCTGGCATGAAATTATTTCCTGTTTTTTCTTGGGTGTAGTTAACCTTCTTGGGTTGCCTTTTTTAGTTCTAGTATCTTCTATAGTGGATTTGTGGGAAGATATTGATTAAATTTGATTTTGTCATGGAATATATTGCTTTCTCCCTCTATAGTGATTTACAGTTTTGTTTTGTTTTTGTTTGTTTGTTTGTTTGTTTGTTTTGGTATAGTTGTCTGGGGTAGCATAGGTCTTTTCTTAGAGACTGAAAGCCATCTGTCCAGGCCCTTCTAGCTTTTAGAGTCTCTGTCAAGGAGTAAGCTATAATTATGATAGGACTGCCTTTATAAGTTATTTGGCCTTTTTTTTTTTTTGCAGGTTTTAAGATTCTTTCTTTCTTATGTATATTTAGCATTTTCTCCAGTCTATTTGGTGTTGTGCAAGCTTCTAGTATGTTTATAGGTACTTAGGGAAATTTTCTTCTATGATTTTGTTGAAAATATTTTCTGGACCTTTGAGATGGGAATCTTTTCCTTCTTCTTTTCCTATTATTCTTAGGTTTGTTCTTTTCATAGTGTCCCAGATTTCCTGTATGTTTTGTGTTAGGAACTTTTCAAATTTAACATTCTTTGACTGATGTATCGGTTTTTTTTCTCGTATCTTCTACACCTCAGATTCTCTCTTCCATGTCTTGTATTCTGTTGGTGATACATGAGTCTGTAGTTCCTGTTCTTATTCCTAGATTTTCCATCTCCAGGATTCCCTTAGTTTGAGTTTTCTGGGTTGGTTTTATTTATATTTTCAGGCTGAACAGTTTTATTCATTTTCTTCACCTGTTTAAAGAAGTTTTTCTATATTTATTTAAGGTTTATTCATTTCCTCTTTAAAGGTCTCAGTCATCTTCAAAAGATTGGATATAAGGTCATTCAGCTATGTTAGGAAATCCAGGGTTTGCTGAAGTAGGATAGCTAGGCTTGTGTGATGTCATATGGCCTGGATTGATGTTTGTGTTGTTCTTAAACTGTCCTTTAGACATCTGAGCTTTGTAGTTATTATAGGTTTAGATACTGATTTCTAAGTTTATCTTTTGGGGTGGGTGGGTTTTTTTAATGCCCCCCCCCTTGGTTTCTGTTTCCTCTCTGTCTTCTGGCCTGAGTGGTGTGGGGTTCTGGTGACTAGTGAGTCTTCAGGTCTAGTAGGGTGTCTTCTCTGGGGTTTTTGTGGCCTGCATGGCCTCTGGGTTTGGGGGTGCTAACCTTGCCTCTGAGGTCCCTAGCACCAGCATAAGCTGGTGTCACTGGTGACAGTGGGCCTCCAGGAAAGCAGGCAGGGTAGTGGGATGGAAATGAAGTCCAGTGGTAGGATGCAGTTTCAGGCTCTTACATGCTTTTTTTTTTCTTTTAATTTTTAAATCCCCATTTTTATTTTTAGAGAGTAGTTCATACTTAAATACATCAATATGTATTTCTTATACATGCAGACTTTGTCTTTTATCACTACAAAGCTATACACTCTAGAACAAACCACAAACTCATTGGGAATCTCTTACATGCTTTTTAAGGGTATATTATAGGCAAGGCCTTGGGGCAGGCCCTAGTTGCCCCTGGTGCCAGCAGGCCTCCAGGAAAGCAGGAAGAACTTTGGTGCAGGAAAAGCAGCATAAGGTATGGGGTATAGTTTGCACTGTTGGATGTGCTTTTAGGGGTCAGATATATATTCATAACGACAACCACAAACAAGAGTATAGAAAGATAATGTGATTTCTTTTAAACGTGTATTAATCACAAACAGAAATTTATATAGCAAAAATCCATAGCAGCATTGTCCATAAGTGACAGGGTAGAAATAACTCCAGATCCATCAAGTAAATGGATGGACAAGATGGTATATCCATTTACCCACAGAAGTGCACGAGGCACAAACACATGCTACAAATGAACCTTGAAACATGCCCAGTGAACTATAAAGAACCCCAAATCACATGAGTTGTAACTTGAATTATGCGAAATGTTCACAATACATAGAATGTAGACTGTCAGTTGCCTAAGGATTGAGGGCTAATGGACAAAACATGGCAGAATGGTTAAGATGGGGATACATCCATAAATAAAGTCAAAATTATATTTTAAAATGTGTTTTGTCAACGGTTGTAAACCTCCGTAAGTATCCCCCCACCAAAAAAAAACATTAATTTAGTGGGAAAAGGTTTAATTTATTTAGAAAGAGTAAGTAAGAATGGCCTAATGGAAAAAAAGAAATATATTGAATGAAAATACTTAGACAAAAAAAATCATTAAAATGTACATTTGGTTTTTCGCAATTAGAAAAGGTCAAAAGTGCTCCATTTCTTGCTTAATTTGAAATGAATTAAACTGCAGTCAGAAGCAATGTATTAAGGATGGAAATAATAAAGAAGACGGCAATTCCAACAAGTCAATAGCACAGGCAAATGAGAAATGTTTCAAAGGCAAAGTAATACTTGACCTGGTTACTGAGACGCTCCCCAAGCTGAAGTATGTCTCATGCTTCTCCAAACAAAATTGCATGAAAGCTACATAATCAATACTCTGCAATATACTGTGTGCCTGGAACACAAGGTGTACATAGGGAAGAAAACATTATCCAGGGCAAAAACATCTTCCTAAGAAGTAAACACTCAGTCCTGTTAGCTTAGGAGAGCCAATTAAGACAGTGAAGGAAAAAAATCAAGAGGGTTGCAAGCTCCCTCTGTTAAAGAGACCGCACCCTGTAGGCAATGCAGATTGACTAGAGGTGGGAAGTAACAGAGGCACAGAAGCAAACAAAATTGCATGTTTACTCACTATCAGAAATGGAAATGTCAGGACCCCAAACCACCACAATGTCTATGATATTGGAAAGAAGGTTTTGCTCAATTGTGTTTTGTCAACTTGACACAAACAAAAGTCTTCTGAGAGGAAGGAACTTCAATTAAGAAACATACCACCATAAGATCAGGTTGCAGGCAAGCCTGTAAAATATTTTCTTAATTAACAGTTGATGTGGGAAGATGCCATGTGAAGGCTGGTGATATTAGGTATTTAAGAAAGCAGGCTGAGCAAGCCATGAGGAGCAAGCCAGGATAAAGCACGCCTCCATGGACTCTGCATCAGCTCCTGCCTTCGAGTTCCTGCCCTGTTTGAGTTCCTGTCCTGACTTTCTTCAATGATGAACAGTGTTGTGGAAGTGTAAACTAAATAAATCATTTCCTCCCCAACTCGCTTTTTGGTAATGGTGTTTCACACAACAATAGAGACTAAGATGAGGGTATGCTTGTGTCTTTATACTGCGTAAAACAATATTGTTGATGAGACTAAAGTCAATTCCAGGGAGAGAAATATGAATATTTTTAAAACAATTTCATCCTGGAAATTATCTGAGTTCCACACACAGTTGAAGTTGTAAAGTCCTTAAGGAATGATGTAGAATATTGGTTACAAGTTACAACCTTTTTGAATTTTTATTTTTTATTATTAATTACATTTTATTAACTCTGTATCCCAGGTGAATCCCACTCCCTCATTCCCTCCCAATCCCACCCTCCCTCCCTCGTCTACTCCCTGTCCCTTTCCAAGACCACTGATAGGGGAGGACCTCCTCCCCTTTCAAATGGCCCTGCTTTATCAGGTCTTTTCAGGACTGGCTGCAAAGTACTCTGTGGCCTAGGAGGGCTGCTCCTCCCTTGCTGGGTGGGGAGGTCAAAGAGTCTGCCATTGAGTTCATGTCAGGAATAGTCCCTATTTCCCTTACTAGGATATCCACTTAAATACTGAGCTACCAAGGGCTACAGGCAAGCAGAGGTTATAGGTTATATCCATCCATGGTCCTTGGTTGGAGAAACAGCCTCATATAGGACCCCTGTGCCCAGATATATTTGGTCCTTGTGGAGCTCCTATCCTGTCCAGATCATATTAACTCCCCCTTCTTTCATATGATTCCCTGCCATCTGCCAAAGGTTTGGTTATGAGACTCAGTTTCTACTTTGATACACTGCTAGATAGAGTCTTTCAGGGGCCCTCTGTGGTAGGACCCTGTCCTGTTACTTGTTTTCTCCTACATGGTTTTTTTTGGCCTCAATAGAAATAATATTAAACAAAAAAAATATGATCACACAATTGAACACATTGGAAGAAATGTTTGAAGAAACAGGGTTGATTAAAAGTATGTGAAATATAAAAACTGGTGAAGATGTATAAAATGTAACTAACTGAAAACACAGGCCTAGAGTGTCAAAAATAGGAGAGCTAGTGGAATGGATGTTAGCACGGATGGTGGATAAAGTAGTGAGAATGAGTGAGATCAACCTGCTTGTCTGTAGTAAAAAGCAAGAGAATGTCAAGATGATAACTTCAGAAGCTGTGGGAAAGAAGGCAAATCAAGCCAACCATAGACAAACACTCAGAAGAGTTAACATTAAAAGGAGAAACATTGGTTGCTGTGTTTCTAATCCTGAATTTAAAAGGCACTAGAGAATCTCTTATTTCTTACCAAATTTACATGGCAGCCACTATCCTAGTCATAATTACCCATTTTTAAAAAACTTTCTAATTGATTCTTTGTGAATTTCACATCTTACAGCCCAACCCCATTTATCACTAGTCCTTTCATATCCGCCATCCACCATTGCAACCTTCTCCCAAAAGATTAAAAAAACAAAATAAAATAAAATAAACAAAACAAAACAAAAGTCTAATGTGTCACAGTATATCCTACAGTATACCTGCTTACAAATGTTCCTTGCAACGAGTCATTCATCTGGTCGAAACCTCTGGCTTCTGCTTCACTGTCTAACTGGATCCTCACTAGGACTCCTCTCAGATATCCTGTTGAGATCCTGCAGCTTTGGATCTGCAGGACAGGCCCCTTCATTTGATGTAGCATTTCATAAATAAGTTAGATTTGGGGGTGGGCCAACTCAAATCCCTGGATCTGGGCCTGGGTGGTAGCTGATTTAGCTCTCCTGCACCCACATCACCAGCGTAAGTTACCCAACACTGCCCTGGCTAGCTCACCCAATGCCACAGCTGGAAAGGGGCAAGGCCAGCTTTCCTGCTCTCATGTCGTCAGGGTGACTCGCCCACCAGCTCTGCACAGCCCTTAGACATCAACATCTTCTTGTGGAAGATGGGTGGCAACCCAGAGCGGGAATATCCACTTGGCCTTGGGTGGTAATATGAGCCACAGACATCAACACAGACCCCTGCTGCTGCAGAGATACAGATTTAGACATGGCCCTCAGTGGCAGCACTGTCCAGGACTTTATCAAGGTCTCAGATGGCACAGGAGGCTACTGACATCAGGCTGTTCCTCTTCACCCTAGTGAATCCATTTCTGCCTCTCTTCACAATGCTCAAACCGTTCTGCTTTTTCGCTCCCACCTGTCCACCATGTTCTTGCACGTTGCAGTGACTCCTGCTGCAGGCTGGCCATGCTGCTGGCTGGTCTCCGGGTATCTTCCACTTGCCCATGCCATGAATCCATTTCTATATATTTTTAGACTTGAGGTTCATACAGCAAATTCTGGGGCATTCTCCAGAAGCACCCTCAGAAAAGTAGACACACTTTTGTAAATGGCTGGCGGATTATCTCCTAAAGTCACTGTGGCCAAAAACCTGCAAAAGCAACTTAAGGGGGACAAGATTTATTCTGGCTTACAGTTTAAAGGCATAACAGTCCATCATGGCAGTCAAGGTCAGGAGAACAGGCGGCTCTAAAGCAGTAGACAGTGAAGTTAATTGCTCATGTCTCAGGAGTGTTAGACATAGAAGAAATGGAATGCCATTGATTAGCAGGATTTCTCCATTTCCCTTTTTAATTCAGTCCAGAGCCCCAGTCCATATGATGGTCCATACTCATTTCCAATGGCAGTTCTTCATTCAGTTAATACTCTATGGAAATTGTCTCAGATACTCCCAAAGATAGGTCTCACTAATGGCCTAGGCGTTTCTTAATCCAATCAAGGTGACAATGAATAGATACCACCACAGCTGGGAAACACTGATTACTAACACAATTTTTCATAAGTAAAAAAAAACAACACATTAGGAAGACTTCAAATTAAATTATGGTGACAGTACAGTCCACACAATCAAAGATATTATTGAGGTTAGGATACACCTTGCCTACTTGGTCATGTTTTCATCCTAACCATAGAGAATGTGTTATAGAAAGGGGAGTGTCCAAGGCAGCAGTTCCCAGCCAATCTCTCCTCTGTGACTCCAGATGTCTGTTCTCAACCTGGAAAGTGTCTTTCAGGGAGGAGTGATAACTCATCACCATATTTAGGATTACCTGAAATAATGCATTTTGAGAGTACCAGACTTTGTGTTATTCAGCAGTCCCTAGCCAAACTCTTCTTTATAACTGTTTCTAGAACCATCTGACCATCGTGATAAACTGCCTGCTGTGGGGATGAACAGCATGCCTTTCCCCACTATCATTTTATTTCAAAGAAATGCACTAATCTTCATGAAGACACGGCAGCTCAAGTCATTTGTTCTCAGCAGCATATGTGCCATATGCATTAAGGAGCAATCAAAGGAGAGTTTTATGCTAAGTTAAGGCTGTGCCATATGAAAGCGCAGATTGGAGGGTAAAGAACAGAAGTCAGAGGACCAGTTAGAAAAGTGAATAATCCAGGCTAGAAATGACACGGGGCACATTAATAGAGATGAAAACACTGGAAGAATGTTTAAATTAGATGTAAAGGCAAGTGAGGCCACATTTGTTGATGGATTCCATTAGATATATGAAGAAAAATGTGGAGTTGATATGAATTCTTTGGTGTCTGTCTTAAACATCAGAATGTAGTAAAAACACTTAGAGTTTCCAACAAGAACCTGTCCTACAACCACATTATAAAAGGAAAGGGACATAAAGAGATAAACCATTTGATGAATTTGTTGAATGTCTTCAAAGTTCATTGTATAATTCCATTATATGTGTATACAAACAAACCTGAAGTTCTATGCTAGGTCAAACAGGATAGTGAGCTTTAGTCTGTGGCCCTTATGTTCTGGTCCATCCATTTCTTGAATTCTCTTACAGGAAAAGACTCGGTGCTCACTCAGCACGCGTGGTGGTTTGGATGGGAATGTCCCCAATATGCTCAGATATCTAAATACTTGCTTTCCAGCTGGTGACTCTCTTTGGATAAGTTTAAAGGGCGTGGCCTTGCTGGAGGAAGCATGTCAGTGGGGGTGAGCTTTGGGGTTTCAGCCATGGTCCATTCTCAGTTTACTCTTGGCTTCATGCTTGTGGTTAAAGAGGTGCACTCCGGGGTTGCGGCTTCAGACGCCATGCCTGTCTGCTGCCACACTTCCTCAACATGCTCAACATGATGACGATGGGCTTTTTTGCTTCTGAAACCACAAGCCTAGGTGAAGCCCTATTTCTAGAAGTGGCTTTGGTCGTGGTGTTGTGCCATGTACTAGAAGAGAATCCAGTGCATCACACATCCCTTAGCCCTTCCTCATCACACATCCCTTATTCCTTCTTCATCAATTTTGATGCTTTACTAACACTGTTGTCTTCTTGCTGCTCAGCAGCCCTGCAGAGAAAACAAAGGCATGTGAGAAATTCCAGGCACTAAGAGGAAAGCTATGCTACCAACTGCCCCCGGGGATAGCATTGTGGGACCAGATTTAAACCCAGACCTCTTGATTGCCTGATTACTTTCTTATAATCCCATTCCAAGTCCGCTGGTTTCATTTGTCACAATTTAAAAAAATAAACTATCCTTGCCCTGTTGCCATTTTAAACACCAAACATATATTATTTATTTTTCCAGTATCATTATTTTCATTTAGATGAAAACTAAAGCAGCTGTTATGTCCTCCCGAGATGAAGACTTGGAAAATGGAAGGAAGCAACAGAGCAAACCTAGCCTGAGAGTAAATACTGACTGTACATAAGACAATCATTTAAAACTCCAAAAAGGAATATGGCTTGTTTGTCAACAATCACCCAAGATACCACAAACTTAAACAATTCTCTACCACAGCCTAATTATAAAGGAGAAACTCTAATATCATTTATACAGGGCACTCTAGCTACACTCTATCTTATCACTTATTTCCAACGTCTATGTCTCTAAACAAGGACACCTGATTGTCATGTAATAGCCCTCAACCTCAGAAGAACTGTTTATGAACAAAAAAGAATTCCCCAAGGCTGGAGAGATTGCTCAGGGGTAAGAGAGAACACTGACAGCACACACATAACTCCAAGCTGGGCATTGGCACGCATAATGCCAGCGACTGGGCGGAGGTAAGTCGACTGTAAACCAAGGGTGCTCACTGTCGGACCAGCCTCACGGAGACAGAGAAAGAGTGAACTTCAGATTCAATGAGAGATCCTGTCTCAGGGGAATAAGGCGGCTAGATACCTGACATCCTCCTCTGGTCTTTCATGGCATACACAAGCATGCACAAAGCATGCACACACACACACACATACATTCACATATGTGTGCACATACACACACTCACTTTTTAAGATTCCCTTCTTAATTTAAGTGGTATATAGTGTGACCTAATGTTATCGTTTTAAATGCTAATGGCTATGTTTCAAATCTAGCAAAGGCTGAATAATGAAATTCCTTGAACTTGACTATGTCATTCTCTATTTAAACTCTATAGATGTTTCACTCTGACAGAGATGGAACAAAGTTTTCAGAAAACTGGTTTGGATGACATTTGTACCTGTAAATTTCAGCCATCATATGAAGCTTTGCCTTAATTTCACATGTCTCTATCATGGGTGGTAGATAGGACCATAACATATGTATTCATTAATTTTAAAAATTCATATTAGAATAAAATGATGGAGCCCTGGATACTAAGTATAAAAGATTATACATAATATATTTAATAAATTTATGTTGCTTTAAATGATTCCTTTTACAGATTAATTTGGGCCAATGGTAGAAAGATTAATTAATTATTCTATTTTTAAAATAACAGATAACATATAAATTTCCAGAATAGAATTAAAATGTACATATGTAATCGTTACTATTTTTTAAATAACAGGTCACTAAATAATAAGTCACCAAAATAGAATAGTGTGTGTGTGTGTGTGTGTGTAGAATTGATCACTGAGATGGCTCAGCAGTTAAAGGCCCTTGTCACTAAGGGCCTTAGTGACCTAAGTTTGTTCCTCAGGACCCACATGATAGAAGATGAGAACTTTCTGTGCTAAGTTGTTCTCACACATGTGAGCTGTGGCTTGCACATGCCCTCACACACAGGCACAATAAACAAATAAATGAAAAACACAAAAAAACAAACATAATTTAATTTTTAAAAACAGACTTTTTAAAGATACTCTTAAAATATTTAGATACTCTTTCAATTTAATTCTTTTAAACAAAATAATATCTTGTAAAAGCAACTCGTTTGGTGTTCTTAACAGACATGCAAATATACATCTGACCACAAGGTGGCGGAAGTACACCATGCACGCACTTGAACTTTTATTTCTTAATCCTTTTAATTCTGTGGTCATCTCGTTTTCTGTCATAAAGACCGCCCACTTCAAAGAGCCATTTCAGGCGGTGCTGGCTGGTCCAGAAGCCGTGCACACTCCACACAAAGCACATGGAAAGCAGGACAACAAATGTAATTCCAGACCTGTTCACCAACTCCTTCCAAGAAGTGGCTGTTCACCATCTTGACTGTATTGTGTGGTTTGAAAAATACACTTAGAAAAATCCTCCTTCACCTGGGTCCCAGAGATTTCCACATCTTTACCTGACAGTAAGTGTAGGCCAGAGGTGACAAGCATTGTTTCTTTGTTTGTTTGTATTTAATTTAATTTGAGACAGTGTTTCTCTGTGTAGCTGTGGCTATCCTGGACTTTGTAGACCAGGCTGGCCTCAAACTCACAGAGATCCATCTGCCTCTGCCTCCCTGAGTGCTGGGATTAAAGCCATGCGCCCACCACAACTGCCATGTGCAAAGTTTTGTGATGGGAGGGATCAGAGGAGAGCCACCTTTCCTTACTGTCAAAAAGAAAGAAAGAAAGCAGAAGACAGAAACAGCTAAAACTCACTGTCAGAGTTAACCTGTTGCATAAAATATTACCTTGTGCCATTTGAAGACATAAACCCTACTTCTACTCATCAGCATCCAATGTGGCTCTAACTGCAGCGATTGCACTCATAGTTGAACACGTTTCTCTGAGCAACAGGGCAATGAAGGAAGAGCTGAGGCAGTGGAGAATTTAAAAGCACATCTTGTGTGTCAATGTTGTTCAGTAGTGATGCCTACTAAGATTCCTCAGAGGGTCGAGGCTCTCAGGCATGACACGGGTAAGTCACCTTTGAACTTCAGTGTTGGAATAGCTGGGGTTACCTCATGCACAGCGCTTTTTGGCTGCTCTCTAGTCGACATTGTAGCCTAGGAGCTCGCGGGTCTCTGAATTCTATAGGTATTTAGTATGTGTCTATCGGTGCCTGTTCTACACATATCGGTGGCCCAAGAGTTGGTATCTCCAAAGCTCTTCACCTACTGAGATCAACACGCAGCCTCCCCATGAGTCGACAGCCAGCCTGCCTTCCTGCATGCCAGCCTTAGGGTTCTTGCAGAACACCTAATCGATGCCATGAGTTCATCTTCTCAAGGAGCTAGGTATATTTTCTAGAGCTACAAAACCTTAGAAATTGGATTTTTGGCTTTACTGTTCTATTCATTAAGAACAATGTACTAAAGTATCAAGGAAAACAACCTCATTTGTAAGTGTAAGTCATTTGACATAACTAAGGTAACAAACTAAGCATGATGAGGACACATACGTCATACCCAATTTCATGATTTTTAGGAAAAATGTCTTGTATAAAATTCTTTTTTTGTATGATATATATATATATATATATATGTATGTATTATGTATATACATTTGGTTTTTCAATGCAGGGTTTCCCTGTGTAGCCTCAGCTGTCCTCGATTCACTTTGTAGATCGGGCTGGCTTGAACTCACAGAGATTCACTTGCCTCTGCCTCCCTGTGTGCTGGGATTACAGGTGTGCCACCTCACCGAGCTCTATTTATTTTAATTAAGCAAGTAGGGTAGTAAAATACATCTGCCAACATTAGGCAAAATGGTAAAATATAACCCTAAGACTGGTCTGGCTGCACGGGACTGGGCCTTTGCATATGTACCTGCTGGAGACTGGTGCAAGCTTTGTTAATAGGCAAGAATGGAAAACACCAGACGTGCAGCTCGCAGGGCATGCATGCTTTATACTGTCACAGTCTTTAAAGTTCAAAGTTATTGTTTTATTTGTATAGTCCATATCAGTTAACATAATTCCTGTAATTAAAGCTCTTTGGAGACTAAATAATTTTTCCATAATAGAAAATGTTCCCAAGCCACGCTTAAATTTTGAGTATAGCACTAATGACATTCCTCCCTCAGTAAACAAGCAAAATACTGGAGAAACTTGTTCAGAAGTCAGCCTCCTAGTTCTTCAAAGAAAACAGAGTATCTCAATATACAACTGAAAGTTACATTGATTCAAAAGTCTTTCTCTCAAGATAAGGATTAGTGGCAGAATTGTATAATATCAATCCAGCATTTTAGAAATGGTTTAGTATTAGGTTTTCTAATTCTCAATTTCATTTTAAGTGAGATAAAAACTAGCAGTAAGATATGGATAAACATTTTAAAAACAACATCATCAGACCTTTAAAACAGAGTGTTTCACTTGCTTAGCTTTTTAAATGCCTGTGTTTGAGTTTATTCACCTGTGTGCAGGTACACATATGTAGGTGTGTGTGGAAGCCGCAGGACAACCTCACATACTATTGAGACAATATCCCCCACTGAAACTTACCTTTAGGCTAGACTGCCTGGTCAGCAAGCCCCAGGGACCCTCTTCCCTCTATCTCCACAGCACCAAAATTCTATGCCCAGCATCTTTACATAGGTTCTTGGGATCAAACTCATATTCTCCTACTGACTGAGGGATCCCCGCAGCACAGTCTAACTTCTAGAGACTGGTAGAAAAATGATGCGTCTGGAACAGTATCATTTACCTAAATAAAATCTGGGAGTACTTGGGACAAGTGTAGTGGCACATAACTATAATCTCAGTGGACAGTGGACTGAGATAAGATCACCAGCCAGAAACCATCCTGAGCTGGTGAGACTCAGACTCTGTCCCCAAAAGCAAAGCTTGGAGAAATGGCTCCCCTGGTAAAACATTTGGCGCACAAGCAGACTCCCTGAGCTTTGATCCTCATAAGTCACTAAAATTCAGATTTCCAGAAGCCTGCCGGAAATGCCAGCAAAGGAGGCAGAGACAGGTAATCTATGGAGCAAGCTGGCTGAATACAGTAGCCGAAACAGTGAGTTACAGGTTCAATCAAGAGACCCTGCATTAAGGTATAAAGAAGAGAACCTTAACGGAAGACACTTAGTAGTTATGACAGACCTCCAACACAGAAATTCAACATGTGCACTTATACATATTAGAAGCATGTACATACATGTACATACTGCATATACACACATATATATATATGTCCTTTCAAAAAAGTCAGAAATATGAAAAGATAACTTTCATTCAAATTATCAACAGACATTTAATGAGATCAAACGACATGAAAAATAAGCCATTAAATCCTAAGTTTAGGATAAGTGGGACAAGATAAGCAGAGACCTTTCAGGGACTGTTGACAATAATGTAGCATGAGCAAGGAGTGTAAGTCCATGCTTCCGCTCTTCTGTAAAATCCAATCTAGTAGAAAAATAGAAAAGGAAAAAAAAAAGATCAGTCACAGGGCAGGCAGAGCTAGGCAAAGGTATCTCTGGTGCTCCTCTGAACTATCTCAATTTGTCTCATTTTCTTCCCTGGCCAGATAGCCGTAATTCATTGTGAATTTTCTTTATTCTTTTTGTCTTGACAAATTCCTTTTAAAGTATTCACAAGCTCATATTATTTTATGATAGTATGCACACTTTTAAACCATTTTTATACTGGCAGGATTTATGTTGTAACACTCTCCACTTAGATAAAAACTGTTTAAGAACAAATGTGCACTAGCAGATTTGTTTCCCCAGGACGGTTTTGACGAGATGCTTAGGAGAAAGAGAAGATTATATCAGCTTCATGCTCTCCATCAGCAGGAGGAAGTCATGCCACAAGTTCTGAAAATCCATCTTTCTCCTTCACATTCCAGTTTGCTCAGAAAAAAAAAATAGACTCACTCTGGCTTTATTTTTCTTTAACTTATTTCTTTCAATCAAGTTACTTATTTGATTATTGGGGTTGATTATTGGGGTTCTTATACGGGCAATCAGAATTTCTCCTGTAGTATCAATTATCTCTCTGTTACTCTGAACACAATTATGACAAAACACTTATAATCAGAGAACCATGCTTTATTATGGAAAAATCAAAATTGCATTTTTATCATCCATGTATAACCATGAAAACAACCCGGGTTTATTTCACTCAGTTTTAAACAGATGTGTCTATATAATTAGGAAATTAAGTTTAAAAAACTTTTAAGGGTACATTGTGGAAATTATTTTCCATCTTCTGCTAGGTGTATTCTTCTTCTATCTTAGCCCTCTCTGACCCTGAGAGATGGCCTATACAAAATGCACATCGCCTGCTCTGCCTTTGTCTCTGGCTGCTGACTGACCCAACAGGAAATGACAGGCTTTACTTAGCACAGGTCTCAGCACACAGTCAGCTCTTTTCCTCTTCTGCTTCTCTCATGTCTGACATTTTTAGCATACGTCTTACAACATCTCCTTCGTGGCTCTTTCCTTTTCAAGCAAATCAGCTTTGTCCTTTGAGAATTTCACACATGTATCTAATCCATTCTGATTAGTCTCACTACCACCCTGTCTTATCTCTCTTCCCACCTCTGTCAATCCTCCATTCATCCCCGCAGGTCTCTGTCCCATGGTCATTTCTTTTTCTTCTGTTTTGGAATGTGATGTGTTTTAACCATGGCAGTGACTGTGAGCATGGGTATGGAACTATCCTTTGGAGCCTGGTGGGCTCACTGGTAGGTGCATAACTGAAGACAAAGACCCTTCCTACCCAAGACTCTATCAGAAACTAATAGTTCAGCAAGAAAAAGTTCTAATTCTGATTTCTTTCCCCAGCCCATTGATCTCCATCAATAGTGGCTTTCTTTTCATCAGTGGGTGCAACAGCAAGCTTTTTGGCTTCCTCAAGTTTTGTGTATCTTTGTAACACATTCATCAAACAGTTCTATCAAAGCTCTAACTGAGGGGCCCCTAAGAGAGTTATCAAGAAAGCAACCATTGTCTGCTTAACATTTACCCCTACCTCTGATAGTTCATTTAGCCACAAACACTGTGTTCAACAGTAGGCAGGTATTAACTTCAAATCTGACTGAGTGGTATGTATTAAAGGTAAATAGTACACCCAAATAGTGCACCCTGTAAGTCACAGGCAAATTTTTGTTAAAAACCCTCATTGTTTTTCCAACGTCCACAACATCCAACGCAATGTCCCTCCAGGCATTCTCAACTCTTCATAACTTCTGATACCTTGCCTTGCTAGCTGGACTCCTTAACAACTATGTCGTTTGTCTTATAGAACTCTCACACTGTTTTCTGAATTCACTTCATCTCTTCCCCATGTCTTTGTCACTATTTATGAAGTCCCACTTTGGGGACAATTTTTTTTCCTCCCTTTCTCCTGAAATCCATCCAACAATTTAAAGCCCACTCCCTTCCTGTCTTCCAAGTTTTTAACACAGAACGATGGATATCCTCTTATACTTTGCATCTTTGGTTGGAGACCCCCATCGCCTTCTATGTTTGTGTCTTGAGTGTTTCTGAAATCTTCTGTTTTTCATCTACCAAAATCAGCATTATATAGAGGTAATGTTGACAACTATCTTTTAGCTAGAAAAATAAAGGATTTGGGTAACATTAAGATAATTCTATGTGAATAAAAATCTGTAAACTTATAAAGATAAATCAGTATGTGGAAATGAATTTGGGGTAATTTCTGACTTAATATAGTATATTAATGTAATCCCATTTTCAAAGATACATGAGCTGGTACTTGGCTTAAAATACTTAATAAAGGGATATTTTCCAATCCTCAAACGCAATTAAAACCACACACACACATTATTGATGTAGCTATTCATATGAAAATTGACCGATCTACTATGGACGCTATTTCACAGAGTTATGATATGAGATTCGAGCAAGACCCATAATGAAAGTGGATAAACACATCACAAGAAATCTAAGCCTACATTTCCCCCTCTTTGAATTCCAGAGTCCATATCAGTGTGTGTTTTGAATCCGGATGTTCGAGGAGTCTCAAATTCACCAGTGAATTGACTCAAGACAGTCTTGAAGAAATTGGTAGGGCAATCTTTGCAGTGGCCTCCTGACGCTTCCTAAGCCTTTCTCACAGCTGCATAGTGAAATGATGGAGGACTCATAGGAAGCACAGCTGTGCTTTCAGACACAGCTGGGCCCCACAGCAGGGAGGAGGGGGAAAGACAGGGTGGAACCCCACTTAGCAAATGCCAGCCATTGTTACAGACCCAGGCTAATGGGGTCTGGGAACAGATTTGCATGAGCACAATACCATTGAGGTTAGTAGCAAAGAATGTAAATGCACGAAGTTCCTTTATAACCTTTCTTCTGACTTCACAGTGAAGCACTGAGTCCAGTTTTCTCTCATACAATACACCACACACACACATACATATACATGTATGCAGGCACACACATGCGCGCGCGCACACACACCCCTATTTTGTTCAGTTTCTTTGTGGAGTTAATCTCACTGGATTATCTCTTGAAATGACACTAGTTTGAGTCTGCATTGACCCTGAAGGCAGCTTTACACACTGATCAGCTATACCAAAAAGGGAGCAGAAGAAAGGAAAAAGAATGGAAACCTAACCTTTCCATGCATGCAACGAAAAGCAAATAGTGAAATTACACAGAGAGTAACGACAAACTCAGCCTAAGTAACAACTGCATCAGACAGGCACTGAATCATCATTCATCAAACAGAATATTTATTACATGGGTATAGTATCAAAGCACTAATTTTTCCATTGATGAGGAGAGAGACATTTTCAGAAGATTGATAAAGTATTTTATATACAGTACATCCTATAGAAAATGCCTTCTGAATTTATTTGTCTATGTTAAGCAAAGTTATTTCAGTTAAAGTTTCACTTCATAGTTATTCTCCTATAAAAATAAAATTTCCTGTAATTGATGGTTTAAAAACCTAAACAAGAATGGCTGCAAGCTTACTTTATTCTGAAGTTGAACAAAATAACAGTGTTTACCTTACTTTAATGTTTCCTTCATGAGAGGATCTTAAACACATTATTGCTTTTAACTATTTTTTAACAAAATATATTTGAAGTGATGCACCTAATAGTTCCTTAATACATAGATAAAACTATATGCACTTGCAAAATAACAGTTACTGAAAACAAAAGTAAAGCTTGCATTAGTATTGGTCAAAGAAAAAAGCTGAAAAATATTTGCTTTTTTTCTATATGGCAATTGTTTCCCCAATGTTTCTTATAGTGCCATTTGAATTTGCCTATGGTTGGCATCGTGACAATTATTTGTTTTATCTTTCTATCCTGTGTCCTAAAGTCTCATTTGGTTTTTATTTAAGGGGACTGAATAGTGCTTGGTAGGAAGCCGGCTTTATCAGACTCAGAAGAGGTCCCTATAAGAATTTATCTATCAATCTTCGCATAGAATTATGTGGGGACTTTTGCTTTAAAAATCAAATCAATTTAAAAACACACTGACAGTAACTAGTAAAATATTCGGTTACACTCACAGAGAGAAGCATTCAGATGGCAATGCGTACACTTTATATGTCTCAACTGACATTAGCATTTTTCTCTATTCTGTACACACATTTAGGTAATGTTGTCATTATGAGTTCATCAGCTATTCCATTAACAAAAATATTCTCTTTCCTGCTTTTTCCTGGCACAGGCTTTCTTCCTCCCCCTTCCCACATACGTCTTCTTCCAGTAACTAATCTCAACAGTCCTGGCAGTAAGAATATGAAGTTCTTAGTGTAAGCTTTAGGAGAAGGATGGAAGCATGAGTGCCCATCGTTTTGTTGCAAAGCACAGAATTAAAGCCATGCTTCACTCTTCCCTTTAAATGTCTGTACTGGTTAAATTCTCTTTACAGATACCTATTTGTACTAGAAATAACCGTGACACTACACCTTAAAATGTAGATGTGGTGTGAAGAGTGCATTCCTATAACTGTAGCAGCAACTTAATTAGCAAAGTGCTCTATGAATAGGAACACTCAAGGGAATGAGACTTTGACTCATTGGAAATAAACACTTTGGACCTTATCCCACTCTAGGACTGATGGCCATACAATAGGTAGCTATGATGAGGGTAAGAAAGAAAAGGAAATGTTTATGTATACCCAGATTATCATTTGGGATACAAGAAAATGGAACATTTATAACCAACATTCTTCCCAGAGTGCCTGGACAACAGTGACTGACTGGAGAAATTAAATCAGTAGGGAATCTGGGAATCATAGCTACAATTGGCTCTCCATCCAGCATTCAGTGTCTTGCCATCATGGTTACAAGGGGTTCTGGGAATGCTGAGATGGCTGAAAACGAAGACTGGAAGAATTCCATAATAAAGAAACATCAACACAACATTCTGAAAGAAAAGGGTGATAGCAAAGACAGAAATAATGATTAGCAAATGAGGCCAGCAAAGAAAGCTCCAGCTTAGATGAGTCATTTGCCCTACAAGACAGTAACTTGAATTTTTAAATTAACCTTGAACTTAGGTGGTAATTGTCATCACATATCATTATACGTACAAAAATATCATACTACATATGCAGACAGCCTATAATAGCTACAGATTCTACACCTCAGATTCAACTAACCATGTGTTTAAAATATTCAAGTGGGTGCAGTGGCTTTTGCCTTTATTTGCAGCACTAGGAAAGCAAAAGCAAGTGGATCTCTATGAGTTCAAGGCCAGCCTGGCCTACAAAGTGAGTTCCCAAACAGCTAGCGTTATGTAGAAAGACTCTGACTCAAACAAACAAACATGCATATGATAATAAGATAATCAGAAAACTGCATATGAACTAAACATGAGAAGACTTTCACTGTTTGTCATTATTATTTCTTAAGAAACACAAATATTTACATAGTGTTTATCTTGCATTGGCTTAGGAAGTAATCCAACAATGAGATGGTTAAAATACACAGAAGGATGGCCATGGGTCACATTCAAACACTAGGGAACTTAGCATGCCCAGACTTTGACTCCCTGATGAAAGGAGTTGATTGAAGCAATCCCTCATAAGTACCAAGAAACAAGTAAATATGCTTGTACAAACATGTATGATGGAGGGATATTCATAGATACATAATATTGAATGTATATACACACACACCACATTGATGGAAGAGAATGTCATTGTTTTGACTGCTAGACACTCACAATGGATTCTTGTAAACAGTGAAAATTTGTTTTTAGAATTCTCTATTAGTTTTAATATCCTGCATTTTAATTTCATATCTTCCTGAACAAATTCAGATTTACTGAGAGCAAGGAAACATGAATAGAATAATGTCTTGAATTATTCAGTTACATATCGTAGTGAGACTCTAATCGAGAGAAGGCAAAATTTTTGGTTACATAACAATCAAGAGAATTTAATGCAAATGGCTTGGTCACTTACAGACTTAACTTTCAACTCTTCATAGATACACAGGGCAGCCTTAAGTAACTTATATCACATACTGGGGCACTGACTGGCCTAAATGAGCAAATGAAAATTTCTTACTGCATTTACTATTATCATGATCATTGTCATCATCATCATCATCATTATTATTGCTTATATGATTTTAAACGCTCTTAACGGTTAAGAGTAGTTTATGCCTCTGAAAGTTTTCAGCCAGGTCTTTGTCTTTCACCCTAATTCATCACAAGTTTGCCAACCACTATTAAAACACTTTCACATCTAAATGTAAAGGCCCATATCCTGACATTGATCCACGTACGGAACTCCCATCGAAGTCGATGAGAGTGTTGCATAGAAATCAATGGCAGGATATGGCCCTCAAGGCTGGACCATCTCTCCCCTGGATCCTCTAGTCATTGACACAGAGAAATTTGAGAAGAATGAAGAAAAAAAAAACATAAAACAAGAGACATAAAGCTTTCACTTTCAGGATGAGCTCCATGGCTCTCTGGCAAAGCTCGTTGTGAATTGGATGCCAACTGTAGTTTTGCAAAAATGGGTAGACGGAGCTGCAAAGCTGCCAAGCTCAGCAGTGATGCACTTGGCTAGAATCTCATCTCTCACCATTCAGGTGAGCAGGACTTGTTTTAATCACAGCTTCTGTGTTGGCATGACATCGCCTTCTAAACCAAATGAGTTTCCCCAGCTCTGATGTCTGAATTGGAAATCACAAAATATTTTACAAAAATCTACCCTCTATTCAAAACATGAATAATATCGAACATTTCATAGCCTCATTTCTAATAACAAGCTACTTAAAATATTCTGACGTGCCATAATGCTAGAAATAATCCTCTAGGTTTAAAATTGGTCCTTTTTCTTCCAATGCATGCAAAGCTTTTCACACATATTAAAAGTGATTCGTTTTTGTAAGGCATGTTGGACACAGTTTTCAAACCTTTTAGAAAATGCAAACAACTTAAAATAAACTCAAATTCATTCATTTCTTGCCACCGCTGTTGAATCCCATTCTTTTATCCAAAAGTATGAAGGAAATAGGAAGTTTGGTCTATTCAAGTTTTAAGCAAGCCATGGAGGGATTGGTTTCCTGAAAAGGCCATGTGGTTTTCTTTGTTGCTCATAATATCAGCCCATGTTTAAAGTAAACAAGCCAATTACCTACATTGGCCTTGGTTTACTTGAAGGTAAATTAAAGGGATTGTCTGGACTTGGTGGCTTTCAATTTTTCTTACTTTACAGTTGTTTAGAAGGCCTACTGAAACACAGGCTGCCAGGCCTCACCTCCAAAGCTTCTGATTCAGTAGAAATCCTAAATCAGTTCTGGTGAGGACTGAGAATCTGAGTTTCTAACAAGTTCCCCCAGTGCTGCTGCCGCCAAGTTCCCAGATCTCATTTTGAGAGCCACTGATCAATACACCTCATGCTTTAGCAGGTACATGAATCACCTTGGAAATTTCATGTCTCCATCACCATTCCCCCCAGAGCCCTTTGTAAAATGGAGCAAGGTTAGGCTTGGATGTGGGCATTTTCATTTTAAAGAGTGAAATACAGATAATTCTGATTTAGTTTATCACAGAGTATTCTGAGATATAACTATCCTGGAGTTCCTGTTAACCATGAAGATAGCATCACACACACACACACACACACATACACAACTTTTATCAAATTAATAATGCAAACAGCCTAGAGAAAAACACAAAATAGTCACTAGGACAAAGATATCTAGTGATAATGACAGGAGCCACTCAGAGGCAACTATTCTAGATTCTGTCAAAACCAATGACAAGACCACTTCCCGTCTGATTTTATTATATGTTGTGATTTGTAGTCATATGATGTATTGCTTGTTATTATGTAAGCATGTATTTTTGCCAATAAGCAACAAGGCAGCCAATTTCCATCCTTTATAATTGTCTATACATCTATCAGGCCTAACACATGTCATATGTTTGAATCATGGCTTCTTTCTTTGGATTAAGAATAGTAGCCTTCTTCATGGTTATGTTAGAGAAAATGTACAGGTGAATTTGGAAAGGTTTATAAAATTACATACAATTACTTTTAAAGATTTATTCACTTTCATTATGCTCACATGGAGGAAGTATGTAGACCTATGACTACAGGTGCCCACAGAATCCAGAAGAGGTTGTCAGATCTCCTGGAGCTGAAGTTCCCAGGAGTTGAGATCCACCCTATATGAGTGCTAGGAATTCAGCTCAGTTCCCTGTGAGAGCAGGTGAGAACAGGCTCTTAAAGGCTGAGACATATCTCTAGCCCTACTTGCAACTATTTTAAGGAAGCATCTACTACATCAGCTCTTCAATCGCAAAGCGAAGCTACTGCTGGATTGGATGATCTCTAATGGCAGGTGTCATCTTTCTCATTTAGGACAATAAAGTTGACCTACGTGTCTATTATGTTGTGAACTAGAATCATTTAAGAGATCAGCCTTTGGGTACATCAGTAAGAGAGTTTCTAGATTAGGTTAACTGGCATGAGAAAACCACCATGCCCACGGGCAGCACTATTCCATGGACTAGGGTTCCAGACTGCAAAGGAGAAAATGAGCTGAGCACGAGCATTCACCTTTCTCTGCTTCCTGACTGTGGTTGTAATGTGGCCAGCCATCTCACACTCCTGATGCTGCGTCTTCCCTTCTGTGATAGATTACAGCTTCACACTGTGAGCCAAAATACACTCTTTAAGTTGCTTTTGTCAGACAGCCTGGCCAGCTCAGTTAGTAGAGCATGAGCTTCTTCAGTTGCTTTTGTCAAGTTTTTTTTGTCAGAGCAATGAGAAAAATACCGAATATACATATTAAAATTTTTATACAGATATATAGTTCATATTTAAATTATTTCAGTCTCATTTAGTCTCCTAAACTATATTTCTTTCTATCTGAAAATAAAGTATTCCTCTAAACTGAACACTTTTTAGCACACTTCACCTCATGATTACTTAGTAATTAGCTTTCTTCGTTAATCAAAGGGTTGGGTATCAGAAATTAATTTCTCTGATGATCTGTATATTTTCCATATACTATATCTCTTATGAGTGCTATAATTGTAACCCTTTATAATTGACAGACATTAATTACTGAAATTGTACTAGAATTTCCATATAATTTTATATCAGAGCCACATGAATACTGAATACCTTCATCATGTTTAGAATACAAATGAGGGAAATTAATTTCCAGCTATTAAAATATGTAAGACTTGCATGAATATAAGAACAAGCCATGCAGATTCCTGAGCACTCTATCACAAATAATACTTCCCTATGTGTTCAAGTACACTAAGCCTGACATAGCTGTTATCCTTTCACTAAAACTAATGCAGTTTTTGGATCTTAGAAGAGAGGAAGAAGGCAAGAACCAAATCATTTAAATCTCACAGCCAGGGGTAACAGGAAGAGTAATGCATCTGTCCGCAGCAAGTTCATCTCCTATATATTCATATTCCTGAAGTTCTCACAGCCTCACAGTCTCATAACTCACAAGCATTCTCAGCTCCTACCACATGGAACACTCCAGAATCTCTGTTTTTTTGTTTTGTTTTTGTTTTTGTTTTTTTACCAGAATGACTTATCTTGAACATCCTCGTATTACCTTATATTAATATTACATAAATACTACACGTTCACACACATACACCCACATCTCTTCTGAGAATAAGGGTCCAGCTTTTAGTAGATTCTCACAAAAAGGTTATGATGCCAAGTGTTAAAGGAACACTGGGATAAGCTGTCTAACCATTTTTAGTCACCAAATAGGTTCAGGCCCTGTACCTCTTCTGGTGAGCATTGTGGTTTCTCCAGTTTAGTTTACTGGTTTCACATCTTTCCATTTTAATGTCCCATGTGCTGCTGTCAAAGCCATTTGCTCAAACCATGCGTGTTGCTGAACTGCTCAGTAACTTTCAGAGCATTTTCACTTCCTACTACAGATATGTTTTGACAGACATACAGATAGATATATGATAGATGACTGATTGATAGAAAGATAGACAGACAGAAAGATAGACAGACAGACAGACCCAAAAAAGAGTTAAATGGTGTTACCCTAAAACAGGGAAACAACGACCCTATTGAATACCACAAGCTTACAAATAAAGAACCCATTGCTAGCTATGAAACTCTTCTTTTGGAGTTGTTGGCTAGTGAGTACCCACAGACCACCCCCTCCAAATGATACAGCTGCAGAGAAAAAACAAAAGAGGCTGATGAACACTCAGCCTTGACGGAAACATGATACACCACAACCCCAGTCTCAAGGTTCAGCAATCACTGTGGAAGAGGGGACAGAAAGAATGTGAGAGCCTGAGGTGATGGGTTACTACAAGGAAACATTAGGTTCTACACACAGAAAGGGCAGCTGCACACAAGATCTCATAGCCATAGTGACGGCATGTACACAGTCTGTGCAAACCCAAACCAGATCAAATCCCAGAAGGGAAAGAGGATTTAGATATATAATCCCATCCCAAGCCAAAGATGTCTTGTCAGTTGTCAGCAACTGGAAGAGGTTAAGACAGTTTTCTCTGAGTGTGGCCTCTAGTGGATTTACACACTCCAATAAAAGACCACACATCCAAGAATATTTGGGAAGCACAAAATTGGTTGTGATTGATTATTTTTTAAAAAAATAATAACATAAATCAGGTGCAGTGGCACATGCCTTAATCCCAGCATTCGACAGGATCTCTATGAGTTCAAGGCCAGTTGAGTCTACAGAGTGAATTCCAGGACAGCCAGAGTTATAAAAAAGAGAGACCCTGTCTCAAAGCAACAAGAACAACAATAACAACAACAAAAAACTTGGCAGGGTAGGGATGTGGGGAAAATAAGAAAGAGTTAGGGAAGTGGTGGGGAATAGAATCAAAACACATTGATGAAATTATCAAAGAACTACAAAAAAAAAAGAGAGACCAATTTCTTTGTGCAGATATTATACCTCAAGCATATCTGCATCCTCTGTGTCTACCTAGCCCAAAGGATTCTTGCTTCTGAATTCTCCCACTGTCCTAAAGTTTCTGTGTTCGGGGTTTAACCTGTCTTTCCTGTGCTACCAGCTACTCCTTGTTTTCATGAATCATCTGCTCCCACCTGTCCAGTTGTCCTTGGGTCAGCCCTCTCTGCAGATACTCAACACTCGCTTTCTTTTGACAAAACCTGTCCTGTCTCTTTATGAGGTTTCTTCCTCATCTCTCCCTTTTTGGGCCATTTCCACATAATGAAACATAGTCTTCAGAGCTAAAATTAATGCTCTAAAAGGACACCTTCAAAGGACTATGAGTAATTAACTCTTTCTTATCCCAGCACTGTTTTTAAGACTTTATAAAACATTTGTTTCTAAAATTATATTCTTGAATAAATTACATTATATAGTTTATATCTTTTGACTTTATATTCCTTAAAAACAACAGTGAGATTTTGTTCCTTTTCTATCCCATAATATCATGCATATGTTGACTCAGTCATTAAAACATTCACAATTTATTGCCAATACATGAATAACAGAATAAGTGAACAGTCATTCAGATCTTTCGGCTGATTTCATTGCTCATTTTACCAATGAAATTACGAGGTTCAAAGATTCATACTGCATGGCCCAGGGTCACAAGTGGCTCAGACCTTGAATTTGGTGGGGAATGGAGTTTGATGAGATTTGACCCACAGTGGAGTCTCCACACCATGGAGACTCCTTTTAGACATGAAAACATAGTTCAATTTCTTAGAAGTAACTGCAGTTCTGTTATTGTTTAATTTTGCATATCAGCTATGCTGTCCCTTATCTCTGACCATTTTCTCGTCTATGAAATGATGATCAGAGCTTATTGCTCTCCAAGCTTCCTTCCAGCTGTAAAAGTTAAACAGCTCCTATCAGTTACATCATTCCCTTTTCTCTCCAGCAGAAAACACAGCTTTCCTGGGCTTTCCCAAATATCATGATGTTGTACTACCCATAAAGCATTTTACATGAAGATTAATTATCAGCCTTTGACCATGACAAACACAGTAGCGTTAAAAGGAAAAAAAAACCAGTTACAAATGGCAAAAGCAAAACCAAACCAGGAATAGTGTCTTATGCCTATAATTCTGGAATGTGGGAGACAGAGGCAGGATTGCCATGAGTTCCAGTCAGCCTGGGAAACAAAGTGAGACTTTGTCTCAAATAAAATAATAAAATAAAAATAAAAGATTAGAAACAAAAATATGTCAAGGATTCTTTTAGTATAAGATTTTTAAAAAGATACTTAAAACTTCAAAAAATTAGGGGAAGTAAAGCTTAATTTTATAGAATTGATATTCAACATAAGTGGTTCCATCCTGGAAAGCATGTCCATAGTTCTTCACAGTAGCAAGTACAAAGAGCAAATGGAAATCTAAAGGTTAGTGAGTGTTACCCCAACAATCAACAGGATACCAATTTCTTTTTCATTCTTAATATTGCAAATGTGAGTAAAAATATTCTCCTCTCTGCCCCCTAGGTAAATAATTCATACTAATTCTTAGTGGCTGTCCCATATATAGGCTTGCAGATATGAATACCTCCTATTTAGTCACACACATAATGACCTTGCTCTACTCTATTTATGTTTTATTGCCTCCTCCCAATTTATTTATTCTACCCTCAAAGGCATTTTCACCTCACTCCATTCCAGTGCAAACTTCTAGACTAAAAACCTGGGTGTCTCTATTCATTGGGTCATGTAATTCTCTACCCCAGGTGCTTCATTTTAGTAATGAAATCTTTAATGCTTAAAAAGGCATGTTCTGCTCCCTGGTTATACATATTTGTCATGTACATAGTATTCAAACTAGCATGCTCTATTCTCTTTAAATACAGAAAACAAAACAAGGAACAACAAGAGGTAGCAGAATATATGAAGAGAAGTGAAAACAAAATAGTCCATTTATTAGTCAAGAGACCAAGTGCATCACCTTATGGTCTCTAGATTTAGTAAAGTGAACAAAATCTCATGCTTTCTAAATTCATTCCACAGATGTATTACTTTCTGTTAGGATGCATTGATTCTCAATTGTTATCAGGGTCTTAAATCAAGTCTAACTTATTGTGCTTTCCTGTCATACAGAAGGCTGAGCCAAACAATAGCAGGTGATAATAAGGGGAATTAATCCTCAATGTCACTTAAAGCTACAAATACCTTCTGACAAAAAAAGAAAAAGGTTCCTTTCATAGGAACTATTTTGCTCTTTGTTTTCTTCCTAATAGCAAACAACAGGAAAGAGTAAAAATTTATTACGATGGTCACATAAACATGAAAATAGCCTATGGTTTTCTTCATATACACCTCACATATATTTGCATATTCTATCTTCTTTCAAATACAAATAATCATACTTACATATGCACATATGGTCATATAATTTGTTACATACTGCACACATGCACAGGTATGCACATACCATAACCTGAAGAGAATAAATGAACTGTGACAAATTCTAGTGGTGCTCAATTCTTACAAAGCCCCATCACAGGGTACAGAACTAAATACAGAAGGAGAATTCTCAACAGGAGGAATCTCATATGGCTGAGAAGCACTTAAAGAATGGCTCAGTGTCCTTAGCTTTAAGAGAAATGCAAATCAAAATAATTCTATGATTTCATCCTACAGGAATCAGGATGGCTAAGGTGAAAAACTCAAGTGACAGCACATGCTCATGAGGATGTGGAGAAAGGGGAACCCTCCTCCATTGCTGGTGGGAGTGCAAACTTGTACAATCTCTCTGGAAATCAATCTGGTGCTTTCTCAGAAAACTGGGAATAGTTCTACTTCAAGATCCAGCTATACCACTCTTGGGCACATACTCAAAAGATGCTCTACCACACAACAAGGATATTTGTTCAACTATGTTCATAGTGGATTTATTCCTAAATAGCCAGAAACTGGAAATAACCTAGATGTCCCTCAACCAAAGAATGGATACAGAAATTGTGGTACATCTACACAATGGAATACTACTTAGCTATTAAAAACAAAGAAATCATAAAAATTTCAGGCAAAACAATGGAATTCAAGCAAGGTAACTCAGACAGGGAAAGATGCACATGGTATGTACTCACTTATAAATGGATATTAGACCATCAGCACAGGATAATCATACCACAATCCACACAGCCATAGAAACTAAGTAACAAGGAAAGCCCAACAGAAGGTGGTGGAATATCACTCAGAATGGGAAATAGATGAAGAGAGGGAACTGGACAGGAGATGGAAGGGGGAGGGAAACAAGGGTGGTGAGCAGATGTGGGAGAATGGGTTGGTGGAGGTGAGAGGACTAGGAATGAGAGGGTAAACTGCGGTGGGACATCCCTTTGTCAAGCTGGTGGGCTTCTGGGAGGACAAGGGTCTGACTCTAGTTGAGACCCCTAACGGGGACGGGTGGCAGGAACATGAAGACTGAAGAGACCACCTTCTAGCCAGGTAGGGCTTGTGGAAAAAGAACAACAACCCACCAACAAAAAACTGTGATCCAAAAATCACCCTACCTACAAGAAGTACAAGGATATTGAGGGAACAAAGATTGAGGGAAAGTCCAACAAATAATTGGCCCAACCTGAGACCTACTCCATGGTAGAGAGCCAGCTCCTGACACTCATAATGATTCTCTGCTACGCTTGCAGCCGGGAGCCTAACATGACTGTAGTCTGGGAGGCTCCAGCCAGACTGAGACAGATGCTGGGACTTGTTGCCAAGCAAGGGCAGAACTCCGGGAGTACTGTGGTTGGGGAAAAGATGGAAGGACCTGGACAGGACTGGAACCTAACAATAAGACAAACAGGGACCACTAACCCAGTCCCATGGGGGCTTTTCAGACTCAAAGGTGGGGGGTTGGGGAGTGCTGTTTCTAACATGGACTCTATTACCTGCTTTTGGATAACTTCCCCCTGGTAGGGCTGCCTGGCCAGGCCTGGCCTCAGGGGATGCTCAGTCCTGATGTGACTTGATGTGCTGGAGAAGGTTGATACTGGGGAAGAGGGTCGCTCTTCTTTTCTGGGAGGAAAAGGAGAGGAGAAGGGGGAAGAAAATGGGGGACTAGTAGGAGAGGAGGGAGGGGCACCCTTGGAATGTATAAATAAAAGAAAGAAAAGAAAGATAAAATTTTTAAAAATACCTGTCACATTTGTGAATTAGTTTTCACTTTTTTAGGAGTTGTGGCTACACAGTTGTGGTGCTCTTAATTAAGTGTAATGATACTAGAAATTGCAGCATAATCTGAAATGTTAGAATTTCGTGATACAGCATATTAACATAAGTTGTGACAATCATATAAAATAACTGCTGAAGTCTGGAGCAATTAAGTTGGAATATAAAAAATTTAGTAAGTCAGTGGCTGGGGAGATGGTTAAGCATGTAAAGGATTCAATGTACAGGAGTGAAAACTAGAGAGAGATCAGATGCCCAGCAAAGGCGTGTGATTGCTGGATGGGTATAGTAACCCACTTATAACCCCAACGCTTGGGAGGCATAGACAAGAGAGTTCTAGAGCAGGTTGGCTAAACACACTAGCCAAATCAGTAATCTCCGGGTTCAGCTGAGAGACCCTCTTTCAAAATTTATACACACACATGCACACAAATTTAACACACACATGAATCAATAAATTAAAACCTATGTAGGCATAGCGTTGTGTAGCAGTTTCCATCAAAGTTAAAACTTTCCATCTCAGAGGCAAGCTTCCTAAGGCAGGAAGTAAAGGGAAAATGAAACAGCAGGATATTTTAGGACAGGGTGTTTACAAGGAGGTGAAACAACAGAATGTTTCTGGATGAATGGAAGGTGACACACTCCATCTTGCAGGAAAACTTCACTAAGACAGGAAGCAAACAATTTAAAATAGCTTCAGAAAGTCCCTGACACTAACCAAATTCATTAGGCCGCGCCCTCCTCAAGAATACATAAACAAAGAAGACTGCTGAGTGTCACTCCTAGACAAAACAAGCTGCAAAGGACACTCTGTGACAAGTCCAGCCACATGGAAGACGCAGGGACCAGTAAAACCAAGTCACTTAGAGAGGACATCCTCCAACCTACTGAGCGGCCTGCAGGACCCAGCCAAACCCATGGTGGCTTCGGTGATGCAGCTGTCACTGGATAGTTTCTGCTGCAGTAAGCCCTTACACATTCCTGCGAATAACCTCCATCAAGCCCATTAGTTCATCAATTTGCACTTCAGTTATATGAATACATTGGTCTATTATTAGTCTCCTATTTGAGGTGAGTTGATGCTTGTTCGTGTCTCTTTAGCAACAGTGTCACACAACAGCTGGAGAGGTGGCTGCTTAGGGGGCAAGAGTACTAAGGGCTCTTGCAGGGAATCCAGGTTCAGTTCCCTGTACCCACAGGAATAACTCACAGTCACCCGAAGCTCCAGTTTCAGGGGCTCTCATGTCCTCCTCTGCTCTCTGCATGCACATGGCACACTTACAAATCCATAGGCACACACATCCACATAAAAGGAAACAAACACATCTTCATAAATCAGAAATGAAAATGATATTAGTAAATCCTGTATGAGCTGTGCCTAAAAGGGCCCCATGCAAGACAGAGATATGTCCTTCCTTCCAATTATATTCCCCCCAATATGTTCAGACACAATTCACTGGAGACAACGTAGAGATTCCATATTTCTCCTCTTTGTGACCTCTCTGTTCTTAAAGTTTCTAACAATAACACATTTACTTTATTGCTGTTTGTTATTAATATTTATTGATTTATCTTTTAGTTAAACTGGTTATTCCTAAACCAGCTGTATACCCAAATCACCACACAGATACTAGGGTTTATTTAATTAACTTAGAGCACAATGCTAGGCAATAATTACTCCATCCTAAACTGCCAAGCCTGCATAGTTTCCTCCCATTCAGATTTCCCAATTATACTTGCTTTAAGTCACATCTTAGGTCCAGTTCATCTCCCATTCAGATTTCCCAATTATACTTGCTTTAAGTCACATCTTAGGTCCAGTTCATCTCTCCTTATGGTTCCCAGTCCTCTCCTTCAGATCTTTCCTCTCCTACTCCTCTCACTCACTTCCTTCTCTTCCCCTCCAGACCAGGATGTCCCACCCTATTCTCTCCATTCCTCAGCTGGTTGTTTTATTGACAATAGGGAGAACAAATGGTGGCATGCCTACAGAAACTTGAGACAGGTGATGCTTAGAATAAACATCACAGTGTATGTCAGGATTGAAAACAGATGTGGGGTAGAGAAACCAGCATTTGAATGAAAAAGGGTAAATTTTATACATTTTACAAGAACATCGTACCAACATTTATAAATTGTGTTTACTGGTAAGCTCATTGCTTTGCGGCTCTGCAGAACTAATTCTGTGTCTAAGTTAACAAAAATCACACTGATTTTAAAAAGAAGCGCCAACAAGAGGGCTCTGCAGATAAGGGGGGTTGCTGCCATGCCCAGTGACCCCAGTTAAGTCTTGAGCACTGACATAGTAGAAGGCAAGAATCAACTTCCATAAGTTGTCCTGTAACCTACACACACCTACACCCACATACATGTACCCATATCTAAAACCAGCTCCACACTCCTCACACACACACACACACACACAGGGTGACAGTAGAGAGGGAAAGAGAGAGAGAAAAAAATAAGGTTTCAATGTATAGCTCAGGCTGGGCTGTAACTAAATAGTGTAGCTCAGGATAAGCTTGAGGTTTTAGTAATCCTCCTGTCTTGGCCTTTTAAGGTGTAGTATTACAAGAATGAGCTGCAGCATTATAGATTAACTTTCTCTAGATTTCAGACGTGTTATAATATGGGTTTGATGTAAGGTTTATGGGACCCAATTAAATAAAGATGATTAGACATACGACAGATCTTCTATGAAAGAGGTTTATTAGGTGAATATGAAGAGAGGGAGAGAAGGAAAGGTAAAGCAGGACATGATGGGGAGAAAGAGAGAGAGGGGAAAGAGAGAGGGGGCACCCAATAGAGAAAGGGAGACGGCCAGGAGGCCAGGAGCAAGAGAGACCAAGAGAGAAAAGGACCAAGAGAGGGAGCACGTGTCGGGTTGTCCCTTTAAAGGACAAGGTAATCATGCCAGGAATGGCCACCTGGCCTGTGGCACATGATGACATCATAAGTTGCTAGGCAATCCAGAAGCAGGTTTTGTTCCAAAATCCTAACATTTGATTCCTTAGTTTTTCACCTTGTGCAAAGAAATCTAGACTTAGAGCAAGTTAGTTAAACAGAATAATAGTAGTAACACTGACAATTCATCCAAATTGTGACTCTTAATGAATATAATGATGACATGAATTCTAAGAAACAAAAGTAGATAAGAAACTGCAGAGAGATGTGAGAAAACCAGAGAACGTGGTCAAATTAACTGACCTCAAGTACTTAACAGCTAAGCTCCTATGACAAGCCATTGGATGGGAAGCCACATTTGAAGAAGGAATTATCAGCTTTGGGATGGTTAAAGAGAGAGTGTAAGACTCAGTGTTCAGTTCAAGGCAACAAAGGAACCTGAGCTGAAATGTTAAGCAAAGGCTCATGCACAGGAAATTCACAATTTCAATATGAAATAAAAAACTTTCGAAAAATTCTAAGCAAAGAGGGAAATAGTTCTACAGTACATTACTCTGAAGTGGATAGAGTTAATCAACAGAGGTGTATTCAAAGCTAAAAAGCTGTTTCACATATACTAAACTGTAAAGAAGGCAGATCTTAACCAGAACACCTTCACGTTGATGTTCAATAATACATAGAAGGAAGCAGTGATTCAGGGCTCATGATTCCACTCCAGGAGAATAACAAAAACTGACACACATATGAAGTGGAAACTTTAGACTTAATAGACTTCAGTTGAAATTTTGAGTTTCATTTTCTCAAAGGCAGGAGACCTACAAAAGTCTATGCTATAATAGATTTTGGTGTAATATCATATTAGGTATACACAATATTGTAACACTCAGTTCAGTCTAGGCTAAATTCTCTATACCTCCTTAGACAGCAAATGCAAGAGCTTTCTGAGGTAACCAGGATGTCTGTTAGAGATAGTGTTCAATTGCTAACACAACCAAAAAATGCAACCAAAACAGAGAACTGCTTTCTCAATCTAAACTGGTCCCATTTTAAAATGTGACTCATCACCTGCCTCTCACTTTTGTACAACTACATCTTTATTGTGTGGCTTGAATCTCTACAGCCATGAAAATACTTCCCACCATACCTATAACCCAACCTTAAGTAAAAAATGCCTTTTAAATTTCCTCTAAAGATATTCTAAGGGCATTCCTTTCTCATGTTTGGATGCACCTATCTTGAAGGGAAGCAATGTACCTGTCAGGTAGGTCTCTCACTGCCATGAATGCACTTGAGTTTCACTGGTAAGAAAGAAGAGGATAAAGGTTATTTGTGAGATTACTAGCAATCACTATTTTCTGATGAAGGTGCATCTTGCTCTAGAACTTTTTGACTGTAATTCTACACAGGTCTTTTAATCATATTTAAAGTCTAAATCTCCCCCAAGAAGCCACATGCTTGGTGAATTGTCTGTCACTTTATTTCTCTTTATCTCCACTTCTGTCCTCTGTAGCTTTTTAAAGAATATAATAACCAACTCAAAGAAATTGGAGTGGAGCAAGGGGCAGAATTGACAAATATTCCCCTCCCCCAAAAAAGCAAGTAAAGACTGCCTGGAAGCATCTTGATGAATATTAATGATACTGAGAACCACCTCAGAAAGTGACAGATTTATAGGTGTAAAATCAGTAATTACCAAAGGCCTATTAGGAAAGAGAAAAGTGGCAGAGGGCTGACCAATATGTGTTCAGGACCAGCAGATGTTAGAACAAACACATAAAACATGCTAGCCAACTGCAACCCTTAAAAAACATCCAGATGACAACAAAAGTAGTAAGGAAACTTTCAAGCATTGTGTAATACTTGGTGTTGAACTTGGTAATCACAAAATCAAATAAAACAACTCCAAGAAGAGGTCATATGGACATTATACTAGTGACAAGGAATTGGCAAAGACTCATGTTTAAAAATGATCATTTCCAAGGTATCAAATGACACAAAGATTGGATCCCAGGAATGTCTACTAGAATCTTGAAAGAGAGACAGAGAGAAATGAAAAGAGAAAAGCAGAGAAAGAGGAAGAAAAAGAAGAAGAAAAGAAGAGTACCAAAATTAACTACTGCCTCAGTTTCTCATCTCATCAATTATGTATAAGGATAAATGATGACGGCACCTCAGCACTGAGGCCTCAGTGAAGTTACTAGCTCACTACATAATTTGGTGGTCAATAGAGTAGACACTTCCAAGAGAGTAAGTTTTTAGAGTCTGGGTGGTAAAAGATTGGAGGAGGTGAAAGATGTCTTGTTCTCAGATAGGATACTTTCTGGAGACACTCAGCAGCTCCCTTCTAGAATAGACTGTGAGGAGAGAGTTCCTGGAATAGCATGGCATTTCTTCCCACATATACTGGCACCTTCAGCACTTCTGAAAATTTCTAGAATGAGCAGGCTCAGTAGACGTAGTTTCACTTCCGTTGCTGTGATAAAATACCCCGATTAAAAGCAATTAAAGAGAGGGTTGGGGGTGTCTCTTGGTTATTAGCTTCAGATAACAGTCCATTGTTGGGAAATCAAAGCAGCAATTTAAAGAGATATACATGTAACATTATACAGACTGAATAGGATATATTTGGAAAAATATATGTGTATACACACCCGTACACACACACACACATATATGCACATATAACAATTAATGAAAAAAGCCATAAATTAGAAAAAGAAATAGGAGAGGTATTTGGGAGGGTGTGGAAGGAGGAAATGGAAGAGAGAAAACATGTAATTATAATCACAAAAATATATAAATAAAGTAAAAGAGAGAAACTAGTTATATCCATGTTCAAGAGCAAAGATAGAATGAATGCATGTATGCTTACTCAGCTGACTTTTCCAAACTTACACAAAGCAGGAGTCAAGCCCAGGGAATGATGGAGTGCACATACAAGTTGTGCATTCCCACTACAATGTACTGGGTAAAAAAAAAATTCTCATAAGCTTGCCCCACACCAATCCAATACAAACAATTCCTCATTGACAATCTCTTCCCAGTGCTATTTGAAATTGTGTCAAGTTGACAATGAAAATTTCCCACCATGGCCTAATGGCTGAGAGAAGAGTAGGAACACTTAGAGAAGTTCTATCTGTGGAACACAGTATGGTGGAATAAATGTCCTTTTTGAACAGTGGAGCATCTTTTTGGTGTATGCCCAGGAATGGTATCTCTGAGTCTTGAAGTAGCACTATTCCTGGTTTTCTGAGAAAGCTCCAGATTGATTTCCAAAGTGGTTGTACAAGTTCACACTCTCACCAACAATGGAGGAGGGTTCCCCTTTCTCCACATCCTCTCCAGCATGTCTTGTCACTTGAGTTTTTGATCTTAGCCATTCTGATGGGTATAAAATAGAATCTCAGAATCATTTTGATTTTTATTTCTCTGATGACTAAGGACTCTGAAAATTTCTTTAAGCGCTTCTCCACCATTTGAGATTCCTCTGTTGAGAATTCTCTGTTTAGCTCTGTATCTTATTTTTTTTAATGTATTATTTGGTTGTATCTTATTTCTTTAAATGTATTATTTGGTGTTTAATTTCTTGAGTTCTTTATATATTCTGGATGTTAGCCCATTGTCAGCTGTAGGGTTGGTGAAGACCTCATGTTTATAGCAACTTCATTCGTAATAGGCAGAAAAAGGAAACAACCTAGATGTCCCTCAACCAAAGAATGGATAAAGAAATTGTGTACATTTACACAATGGAATACTACTCAGCCATTAAAAACAAGGAAATCATGAAATTTGCAAGCAAATGGATGGAACTAGGAAAGATCATCCTGAGTGAGGTAATACAGATCCAGAAAGACACACATGGTATATACTCACTTATAAGCGTATTTTAGTCATATAGTACAGGTTAGACATACTACAGTGCACAGACCCCAAGAAGATAAGTCCAATGGACATCTTGGGCTTCATGTGGGCCCAGTAGTTAGGGGAGTGAGGAATATCTCTGACATGGACTATGTTGCCTGCATTTTGATCACTTCCTCCTGCTAGGCCTTCCCTACCAGGCCGCTAGGGAGGAAGATGAACTCAGTCCTCATTTGAGTAGATAACTTGGGGTGTCGGGGGAGGGGGTCTTCTATTTTGATGAATAGGGAAGAGTACATGAAGGAGGGAGGGTGAAAGTGGGAAGAGTGGTGGGAGGGGCCTATGACTAAGATGTAAATTGAATTAATAATATTAATCAAAGAAAAAGAAAAACAGTGAGTATAATTTTGTGAGTTTTGGGACAGAGGCTCCCATGTTTTCATGCTAGTCTAGAGAAGGGAGAATTAGAATCTGATCCAGCAATATGCTCATCTGGAATTGTTTAATGTCGTGTATCTTTCTTCCTTCTCTTCCACTCCCTCTGCCTGGCAGTGCTATAGCTTGTGCTTTGTTTGATGCATAGATAATCTGCAGGACCTCTTCGTACATTCTACTTCTTGAGGTCACAAGTGCAAATCTATCCCAACCAGCATGCCTGTAGGCATCCGCTTCTACCCAGCCTGTACTCCAGCAGTTTCCAGAGCCCTAACTTTTCTCTCTGGAGTCTTGTCTTCTCTTCCTCTTCCCACTGATATAGTACATATCCTTTCACTATAACATAAATTGGACTTTCCCCCTGCCTTGCTTGACCTTAACTTAAAATCTGAACTCAGCCCACTTTACAATGCCTACCATGGCTTGGGTTTTGCCCCAATCCACATGCTCTCTACTCGACCAAATGGCCTGTCGGTGAACCTCAAACTCCACTTTTCTGTTCTCCCCTCCCGGTTTGCTTCATCACAATCTTCTTAAAAGACCGTCACGTGTGAAACTCTATTACTTCGGAGCATTTTGTTAATCTGCGTCTCCCATTCCTCTGTCTGCATGACTGCCTCCTCCTTTGGCATGACTTACCTGGACTTCATCTCTTCAGAAACAATCCTTGATTTCTCAGTGTAAACCCCTGCTACTTTCTTTTTCTATAGCATAGTGAGAGTAGTATATCTGTACAGCTATTTATATTATTGATCACAACTTTTAGTTGAGTATTAAAACATGTATTTATTTTATTTCTCATCCCTAATAGGTGTTAATTTCATTTTGCTGAAGAGGTAAAAGGGCAGCAAGAACAGTGGTGGAGGAAGGCCCCTGAGAGGGGACAGTACAAGCTCTCCCACACAGAAAAAGAAAAAGAAAACTCAGAGGCTTAGGGCTTGAGGAGATGGCTCAGTAAGTAAAGTGCATGCTCCGCATGCATACATAGCTGAGTTCATACCTGGAGAACTTGTGTAAAAAGTTAGTCTAAAGTTAGATTGCATGTACCTGGTTTCTGAGGGTAGCAGAGACAGGAGGATCCCCAGGGCTACTGGCTAGTCAGACTTGCTGAATCAATAAGCTTCAAGTGCAATGAAGAAGCCTGTCTCAATATATAGATATAGATATATATCAATATATATATAGATATAGATAGATAGATAGATAGATAGATAGATAGATAGATAGATAGATAGATATAGATATAAGGAAGAGGGGGTAGAGGGTGATTGGCAAAGACATTGATGTCCATGTCTGGCCACGATATACATTTGTGTACATATAAATACATGCATGTGCGCACACATTCATGCACACACACACATACTCCAATGGCTTTAATGTATGTATGTCAGTCAATAGAGATAGCAAGTAAAGGTAAAGAAGTAAAGAATTGAGGGAACTCAACCAATAACATGAATCTCTTTCGTGTAGAAGTGTATAATCAAATATAAATATTTTGGAGCATGAGGCTTCCAAAGAATGCTCTGTAAGTAAGAGTTGTGGAAAGACATGATTAAGGAAGCCAATTCAGGGACATTCAAAATATATTTATAGTAAGTACTACCAGATCATGACTTCATTCGGTTATGCACTAAATATATATATATATATATTGAGTGGAAATGTGGTTCCAGGTAATATGCTTATTTTTTGCACTGCAAGCACAGATAGACACCAAGCTGTTAAAACACTCAGGCTGTGAATTAGAAAAGCCACCTGTGTAAGAACCAAACCCCCAAGACTCTAGCCAGAAATAGAACTGTGGTCACTGGCTTTCCTTGCTAGGGTAAACTTTGATGTTTCATGCTTTTTTATAGACTGCACATATTCCTTATTAAATGATCCCATAGTGTTATAGGATTTCACAGAAACAGCTTCTCATTCCCCATGTACGGAAAGAACTCTCCCACTAGTTCTATAGGATGCAAGAGCATATTGATGCACATTAACTCAGATAAGGAAGGAGTAATTAGGTTACCAGTGGCTTTTTAAGATAGACATCTAATTAATTACCACAGTAATACTTAATTCATGAGGTTAAATATAGTCATATATGTCATATCTCAAAGTAATAATTAAACTGAGTAACTTTGATATGTCCTTCTATTGTCTGTCTATAACTTCATCTTTTCAAACAACTTCAGCTTTCCTGCAAAACAGTTTCATTTTTTTTCCTAGTCCTAAAAACCCAAAACCAATGGTCACCAGCTGGAATTCTCTTCCCCATCCTTTCACCTCCTCAAAGTCTCACTATTGATAACATTTTATCTCAATCTCTGTATCTTTGAGATTCTAAACAGTTCCAGATTCTCTAAAGCATTGGTTCTCCACCTTCCTCTTGCTGGGACCCTTTGGCACACTTCCTTACATTGTAGTGACCCCCATCCATAAAATTACTTCATTGCTACCTCATAACTGCAATTTTGCTACTGTTATGAATTGTAATGGAAATCACATGTCTTTGCTAATCCCCCTTTCCCTGCTATTCCTTTTTTTTTTCTTCTTGAGACAAGCTTTCTCATGGCCCTAGAAACTTATTGATTCAGCAAGTCTGACTAGCCAGTAAGCCCCAGGGATCACCGCCTGTGATTGTCACCGCCACCCCAGAAGCCAGGGAAGCCAGGGACGTACATACGATCACGAAACCTGTATTTGTTTTATTGACTAAATTTTACATTGAAGGTTCTGAGTCTAAAAGAGAAGTCCCCCTAATCTTACAAAATAGTAAGCCTCACTCAACTGAAGTACAGTCCCTTGAAAATTTAAAACTGCACATACCTGGGTACATAGTCCCAGAATGAGGGGACTCCCAGATCAGGGAGCCTGTGGGGTCTTACCTAGGTCCTCTGCATATTTGTTATGGCTGAGTGAGTAGCTTTAGTGTTCTTGTGGGAATCCTAACAGTGGGAGCAAAGACTGTCCCTGACTCTGCCTACTTATGGGAACCTTTTCTTCCTACTGGGTTGCCTTGTCCAGTCTTGATATGATGGTATATGCCTGGTTTTATTGAAGCATGTTACAACATGTTTGGTTGATGTCACTGGGAGGCCTGCTCTTTTACAAAAGGAGGCAGGGGGGTTAGATCTGGGTGGGAGGGAAGGTTGAAGGGGGACACTGGGGGCGGGGAAGGGGAAACTGTTGTTGGGATGTAATATATGAGAGAAGAATGAAGAAAATTGGATGAATGAAAGGATATGGAGTCTAAAAGCAGTATGTGCTCATCTATTTTAGCTAAAAGTTAAATAAATATTAGAATTATATTATTGAGTTTAATAAAGATCATAGAAAACATATCAGAAAAGCAATGCCAATGTTCATAAGTAGCTGAGTCTCCGCTGTCTCAGATCCTTATTCGATCTTTTAGAAACCCACATCACTAATGGCAGAATGAGGGAAGAGGTGATCTCCCTATGAACCCGTGGCTCTGACTCAGCATGAATGTTGGTGACTTTAATTCCAGACATGTCCATTTAGTTGAAGACTGTTTGTTGAGAACTGGTTTGGAGAATGCCCACACCTAAGGGGCAAATTCACAGCCAATAATAACAACCAGTGATGTTCAGAAACAAAGCCACTGATCAGAATTTGGATATTGCAAAAATATAAATATGGCTTTGCATTCTAGATATACAAACAAAAATCGATGTAGCAGCAAAGGATATTGTGTCTACAAGTATGGATCTTTATTTGTGATTTTTTTTTTTGCAAATTCTGCCCAAATAAATGAGTATGTAGACATGTACCTACAAGTGTATAAGTTTGTGAATGCACACGCATGTACACATTAGCACTGTCTTCTTCACAGTTTATAAATGCATTTAACAGTGGTAATTTCTGGGATCAGTGTACTGAAATCTGCCATGCCGACTGGAATTGGTCTGTGCTAAGTAGTTATCCACTAGAAATGGATACAAAATGAGCAGCCATTCCCACAGAGAGGCCACTCCCCTTGTATTTCCAACCACTGCCACCTGCTCCTCTTGTCCAAGACACAGAGATAAGGGAATAAGATAGCAAAAGGATGTAGGATAGCACACTTCTACTGAATCATAAGAAAAGGCCTCCATTCCACATCCATTTCTACTACTGCTGAGTGCTGGTGTCGGAGGCAAGCACCTGTATGATGAAGTTGACTCTTGTTTTCCCGGCTGGTGAGTCAGGGACTTCAGTGCTTGCTCTGCCATAGTGAGGTCAGCATTTGCTGAGAACCTAATATGTGCCACACAGTCAATGGTTATCACCTCAGGCGTAATTTCCTTTTATCAGTTTCTAGTGTATTTGGAGAACATAGACAAGCAGAAGAGTAATTTGGAACTGCTTTCTAAGAATCCCGTTAAGGAGAACAAATAGAGAGGAGTAAGGAGGAGATACAGCTTGGCTGGGGAGGGAAAGGAACGTCTCCTTGGAGAATAAGATTTAAACAAAGAGGATAGCAAGGAAGGCAGCAGAGAGAACTTTCCATAGCAAGGGAAAACAGTTCAGGGGCTGCAAGGTAAGGAGGAGCCTGGTGGCTTGTTCCAAGAACAGCAAGCTTATGTGGCTCCATTGAGAGGGAGAGTGACAGGAGATAAAGCTTGTGGTGTTGATGACAAGAACTGAAGGAGAAATGTGTGTGGGCATGTTTTGAGTCTCTGGCCTGTGCCACTGTGAGGATCAACACAGCCATGGGTGTTTCATGCTGCCTGTCCTCTGCGGAAGCAGATCACCAGGAAGAGAAAAACACTTGAACGTGAGTTTTCCTTGTATGTCACCCTTTCCAAATGAATGATTTCTCTCGTCTTTGTTATCAACCGAGGCATAAGATTTTCAATTTGCACTGGGGCAAGGAGTCTTAAATTAAGACCTGATTTTTCTTTCCTTCATACATCACACTTGAAAGACAAGATAATATGACTGAAGCTTGTTGTTTTTTTTAAACCAAACAACATCAGAAAACACAACACTTTGCAAAGCTGAGATTATTTTGTGTTTTGTCACACATTACCATGCAGGAGATGGCGGTAGGGAAAGTCAGACATTCCCTCTTCTCATTCCAGCATTCTCCTCTCCCACTGATTTTTCCAGCGGAATTTTAAAAATGGAATGTGGGTGGAGGAAAGGTGGGGCTGTAGTCCAACCAACTTACTGACTTGTGAGTACATCCACTCAGTAAGCTAGTGCATACCGAGCAACTGTCCATTTTGTTGATGTTAAAAATAGTTTCACAAACAGGAAGAGTGTATTCACACTTTTCATGTTGTGATGATTACATGAGTATCCAACAAGGAGCATTTCAGGGGGAAAAGGGTCTGTTTTGGCTCCCTCTTGGAAAGAACAGAGGCCACGGAGGTGAAGAAGGCAAGGTGGAAGAGGCATGAGGGAGCAGGTCATTTTCTTTTATAGTCATGAAGCAGAGACAGACAGACAGAGACAAACAGAGAAAGAGAGAAGAATGCTAGAGTTCCAGTTCCTTGTTCTCTTTTTTTACTAAATATTCAAGCCCAGCCTATGGATTTATACTGTTTACACCAAGGGCGGGTCTGGCCTCCGAGTAACCTTTCTGCAAATACACTCAAAATCACATCCAGGTGTGTGTTTGCCTGTAGATTCTAAATCATGGTAACCCATCACTCATAGGAACCCAGGATCAAGGGGAAGATTCTCATTTATCAGCTTATTTCTTGCGTGTTAATATATTGTTAACTCATAAGGGTGATTTGGGCACTAGCTTCCTGGACAAGAATCTGGAAACTGCCAGTCTGGTATGAAGAATATATAAATGTCAAGGGATGTGAATAGAGGCAGGGGTCTCTGGCAAGAGGAAATGTTGGAGCTGAGGTACACGCAGAATACAGGATAACTAACAGTCTGTGTGGGCAGGGGCAGTGGATGTGAGCTCACCTCTCTTCTCCGAAGAGTGTATCAGGAGACAGTTTTGCTTGGAAGAGATTTTTCAAACCAAAGTCATCAATAAAGCTTGTGCCTTCTTCAATAAGTGCTGCGTCCAGACCATTTTGCCTTTCTGACTCCTACACACTAAATACCCTGGGAAAACTGATCCGATAGTGATGCATAATAGGATATTAGGCAATTGTGGCCATCAGAAATAGAAGGAAAAGAGTCCGTCTAAAGGTTCCAGTGCAAAAACAATGCAGAATGGAGCAGAACGAAATTAGCATCAGGGAGATAGAAATGGAGCACTCCTCTAGAGATAGGGCAGGAAATGAGTATCTTTGGCTGTAAAAGTCATTGTTGAGTTCAACTGTCTGCAGACCTACAAGAAACACAAAAGCTTAGTAGAGTTAATATAGCAGGAGAATTGGAAAACTCCCTACTGAACCAACTATACTATACCTATGAACATTTAGTACCAGCATTAATGAGGCAGAGGAAACAGCCAAAACATAATCACTCTTTAGTTTTCCCAGAAAGTTCCCAGAAAGCAATAAGATGAAGCATGGAAAACTAGTAGGAAGTAATGAAGGGAGAAGTCAAGAGGAGAAAGTTTCATATTCTATACAATATACCACATATTCCATATTCCTGACTCAGCTTGCTTCAATATAATTTTTGCATATTCCTTATGCATAAGTCTCCTTTGAGTTAGACCAACTCAATATCAAAATGAGGTTAGATCTATGTGAAAGGTTCAAAATATTTATCAGTCTTCTTTGCACACACATTTTCCCAACTAAACAAACAAACAAACAAAATAGGCAAAAAAGACAGTTATAGAAAAGGCAAAATTTGAAAGAAGATCTCACATTCAAAGGCTGATTTTTACTCTCTCAGATGTTATTAATCCTAGGGAATTCACTTTGAGATATGCCTATAACCTTTTCCCTCATCAAACAACTCAAAGCCTCGAGCATCTAAAGAGAGTGCTCTGCCACTGAGCTGCATGTCTGGCTCCCATGCACAACATCAAATGCTTATTTCTGGCCTTAAGTTGTGATAGAAGAAAAATAATTTACAAATGTATACATTTGCAATGGTGTCCTCATGCAAAGGTAGGAATGAGCTATCAACTCATTCAACTCAAAATCGAAATTTGTCCTAAATTTTATAATGATTATTAATGATGGAACACACATTCCTGATCTCACTCAGGAAAACTTACACTTCGGCCACCAGAAAGCATACTGCCATTCTTCTGGTCAGCCCATTGTGTGTGATAATACCTGACTGGCTCTCTCTGTGCTCTCTGTGTTCTCTCTCTCTCTCTCTCTCTCTCTCTCTCTCTCTCTCTCTCTCTCTCTCTCTCTCTCTCTCTCTCCCTTTCTCTCTCTCTTCCTGTCTCTCTCTCTTTCCTTATTCTACAGTGACTTAATGCTCACAGTGATAAGATACTGATCTTCTGAAAATAAAATCTAAAGACATTTTTATTCTTGTGCCGAAATCAGCCTCACTCTTTTGCCACATTTGTATCTGCCATCAGCCCCCTTGATCCCTCCTTGGCTTCCAAGAGAGTCAGCCTCCTGAAAACATCCCCCCTACCAACTAAACCTGCAAGGGCGCTTTCCAATACTCTTCCCATCCCTTCTGTGTCAACTCTAGTGCTTGCTTAGATAATTGTTACATTGTTGGGAATTGTGATCCTGAAGGTCCCTGCGAGGCCATATTGATATGGAAATATCTGCCCTGGCAAGATGGCCAGTCCAGGTTAATCCACTGCCTTAAGCAGTTCTCACAGGACAGCCACTGGAGGGCATCCACTGCAAGGATACCTATGATTTTCTTCTTTTTTTCTGGTCTTTCAATCTTCCTTTCCTTGTCCTTTAGGAAGATAATCCTATTTTCAAAGCTCTGTTTATTTGAAAGCCCAGGAAACTAACATTGGAGAAACCCAGGCATGGGCTTTCCAAATCTCTGGAAAATGACTTTGTTCAAAGGTAGCAAGCTGCAGTGTTGCTGTGCCCAGCTCTCTCTGTCATACTAGCTTTTTGACAGGTTATTCAGGCTCTCTCTGCCTCCTCACTGACAAAGTGGGTTACCAATTATAGCCACCCCTTAGTATTTTGGAAAACATTCAACAGACTGATATAAACATGGGTTGGACCAGTTACCATGGGCATTTAGTATTCAGTTAGTAGGATGGAGTTGAAAGAGCAGGCAGATGAGGCCAAATGAAGACTCTTACAAGTACTAGTACCATTGGCTGGGTTGGGTGCTTCCCAAATGAGAGATTAGGGTATACCCATTGGGACAGCAAATATTTGCATGCTGATTTAAAGAATGTCCACCTATTAACTGCAGGAGCCTGTAATCTAATGCACGTATGCACACAGTTACAATTTTCTGATTAATTAGCCCTGCTAACCAACAACACAGTTATCTAAACAAAATGCTCACTCACTAGATTCTCATGTTTTCCCCTTTAGTATTATGACAAGAGTTCTATCAGGGGATATCACTATTCTTCTACCAGGTAAAGCCAGCCCGCATCTTCCTCTTGCCTTTATTGAGCTGCTTTACACCACCCTAGAAAAAGTTCCTACTACTCTGTGAAGCAAAAATGTGACAGGGAAAAGCAGGAATCTTGGAGTGAGGCATGAAATGGAAGGGAGAGAGAGCTTTCTTCAGGCAGTTAATCTGAAAGTAAGACATCCTGGTGGCTTCGTCACTGTAAGGACAGATAAAAGGTTGTCTCAGCTCTTACTGGGCTAGAATCAAAGCACAAATGTGAACTTTACAAGAAAGACAATTAAATGGTAGCCTCCATAATACAATTTGGGGAGCTTTCTGTAGCAGTCAGTTGAGTTGGTGGATGCTTCTGCAGAGCCGGTTCCAGGTCCTTTTTGTCTCTAACTTACTAGTCTGCTACAGAGGTTCAGCAGAGTCTGAGCAGTCATGTGGAGAAGGTCACCTTCATACGCAACCTGTTGGTGACCAAACAAAGCCTGAAAATAGGAAATGGAGGCTCTCTTCCAGCTAAAGGCATTTCACAAACATCAAAACCCCCATACTCCAATTTTAAAAGGCAAACACGTGGCTTAAGCCATTTATTAGAATATATGAAAGAGCCTGCAATAAAGACAACAATGTTTTTTATGTCTGACCCACGATGATACCCAAAATTCTCCTCTATGTTCTACCTTTGTGCAATGAAATTGAGAGAACCACATCGTCTGTGACTCTGAGGATAATTTCAGATCTCTAGCATTTGTCCCCAATTCATCCTTCATGTGCTTTATAGTTACCAGAAGGGCCCTTTTAAATTCGTTGTCTTCTCCTTATTCTATTTACTAAGTACACTTGTTTTCTATACATTGGTTCCCATGTGCCCACAAATTCCTCCAGTGGGCCCTATACATGGCTTGCCAAAAGATTCTAGTTGCCTACACTGCAAACTGGAACAAATGTCAGGGATACCAGTTTGCTAATTACTGCGGGTTGGGGGGTTGGGCTGGACTACTTGCTTACATTCCAAATAAGCATGCCAAGTTAATATGCTGTAGATAACTCAGAGATAACACAGATGTTTCTCATTCTACTTTCTAATCACTAACCTATGACATTACTGTACCCAGTCTTTCACAGTTCTCCACCAGACGATAGATTGTTGTGACCCCCTTTTCTTCATCTTCTGTCAACCCTCTTCTTCTGTCAGATGTATGATAGATCAGGTTAGGAGGGGAAAGGAGGGTATTGGGAAGAACAGCATGCGTGTAGCCCATAGCTTTTGGGGCATCATTCACTCTTCTTATCTCCTCAGCACCTTCTCATCTCTTGGTCTTAGGCTCCCTAAGAAATTAGCACCTGAGGCTTCACTAGCAAAACAAGTGGTTTTGTTTTGACAGAACATTCTAACGATTTCTTCCCCAGAAGTGATATGAATGAACTGGGTTTCTTTAATTCTATGTCTTCAAGAGAATAACGGTCTAAGTTGTACGGTTATTACACTTTAACTTAACATATAATAATCTATTATTTTATCAACTAAATAATTTTAGTAAAATTTCTCCTCTGCTTACCAAAAGGCTTTATGAAAAATAGGGAAACACACTCAATCCATTAAGGCAGGCACACATAAATATATGATAAGATGTTTGAGAATTTCATACATGTATACAATATATTTTTAGCATATTCTCTCTTGCCCACCCACCAACTTTTTTCTTAACACATAGTTTCCAGTCATTACTTCTAGAATGTACATGGGTTTGGAGCCATGCATGGAACATGGATAATCTGTCAAGTGCAATGTCTCTGTAGAAAAAGGAGCCTTAAGCCACCAACTGCCATTAGATCCTGTGCAAGGAAGGGGTAGGACTCTGTGAACCCCTTTAGGCATATGTTTTTAATCTTCTAATCCAACCAAGTAGGAAATTGTGTATATGTGTGTGTTAGTATATACGTATGCCTTGCAGATAAGGGCACATCCTTAAATTATACTTTAACAAATAAACTGATATTTCTTTCAAAATGTGAGAAACTATATATTGAAAAGATGCATAATACTCATCCAAAATGTGTGAGAAAATAAAGTAAGGAAAACCGAAAGGTTTCGGTAAATCTAAATGTATTAGAAGTTGTGAAGTTGAAAGTTGAGCACAGGCTGTGACCATCATTCAAAGCATCACACAATGCTAGCAGCAGAGCTACGGACTCCGATCAAATCATACTCTCGAAAGGAACATTGGGATCTGGGGAGAAGGCTCAGCACTTAGCACACCTTGTTCTCACAGAGGACCCATGCTCAGGTCACAAGCAGGTGGCTCACAAACTGTGTGTAAATCTAACTCCAAGGGATCAACACCTTCTGACCTCCATAGGGACCAACACTCACATGCAAATGTCCTCTCCCACCCCCACCCAAGCACACACATGCTTTAAATATAAAACAAAGCAAAAAAAGTAAGTGGTGGCCTCAATAGGAATGGTATTCTAAAAATCCTGACCAGAAAGAGAAATGCTTTATCTTTCCAAACTAAGGGCACATTTTACAAGAGAGACCAAATTATAGTGTTGTAGTGAGAAAATAATATCTGAAAATTAGGAACAACTGAGACATGGGGAGTAGCTGAGGGAAAAGACAATAGCCAGCAGCTCAGCTAAGAGCCTGTTACTTGTCTCTAGAGACTAAGGACAGAAAATAACTTGTTTAGATTATCACCCATGAAGTACTAGACAAAGAATATTTTCTAGAGTCAAGTAAAAACCTGCTGTCACAATCTAATTGAGAACTTGAAGCACCTTTCAAAAGGAGTCTCTTATATCATTCCTCTGTTGTGACACAAGTCCTCTGTTTGTGTGTAGACCAAGGCAACAGGGACACAGGAAGGAATGAAGAACAAACACACGGGCAGGGAGGGATTAAACAACAAGGAAAAACCCTGGCTGCCAGCCACCTGTACCTGGTAGAGTGTTAAAATAATAATAATAATAATCATAACCCCACAGATTTAAGCCTAGGGCCTTGCAAATGAAAAATGGTCCATTAATTCTTTCAACAAATATTTATGAAGTATCCATTACCTGCCAGACAGTTAGCTAGAAGATAGGGACACAAAGATATGGAAGAGAGTCTCTTCCCTGGAGGGGATTTCAGTGTCAGGGTGGGGCCAGCAAGTATAATGTATGTGAATAGTTTTAATCAAGGTATACATTACTGGGAAAACATAGATGAGAGAGCACGTCTATCTGATGGAAATGAGCTGAGGACCAGAAGAGATCTGGAAGGGATGACTCAATATTTATGCAAATCTAAGGCCCCACAAAACACAGGGCTTGAGGTAGAAACTACCAATAGGTAAGGAAATTGTGTCCAAACACATTTCTTATAAATGCTGAACACTTCCTGTTTGGGGCTGGGCCAGAAATATGAGATAACAAGATTGGTGTATTCTAGTAAAACAACAACAACAACAATAATTACACTTCAGAGAATTTAAGGGACTGAGGGGGTAGCTCAGTAAAGTACACTCACATGGCAGGTGAAAAGTCCTGGGTTTGAGTCCACACACAAGAAATGATTTGATAAACAAAAAAAAAATCATGTTGAATGAGGTACAGCAAAGAATATCTTGTATGTTTCAGTAATAGAAATTTGACTCAGTTGAAGTTTATTCCCTTCAATCCAGAAATCTTCCAGAGGTTTTGTTTTTTTTATTAGTTACAATTTATTCACTTTGTGTCCCAGCTCTCCCATTCCTTGCTCTTCTCCCCTTTGCCTCTCCCTTAGTCCACTGATAAAAGTCCTCCCCGTCCATCTGACCCTAGCCTTTCAGGTCTCATCAGGACTGTCTTTCATAGTCTTCCTCTGTGGCCTGGCAATACTGCATCACCCAGGGGGAGGTGATCAAAGAGCCGGCCACTGAGTTCATGTCAGAGACAGTCCCTGTTCCCTTTACTAGGAAGCCCACTTGGAGACTGAGGTGCCATGGGCTACATCTGTGCAGGGGTTCCAGGTTATCTCCATGTATGGTCCTTGATTGGAATATCTATCTCGGAAAAGACCCCTGAGCCCAGATTATTTGGTTCTGTTATTCTCCTTGTGGAGCTCCTGTCCCTTCCAGGTCTTTCATCTCCCCCTTCTTTCATAAGATTCCTTGCACAGAGAATTTTTTAAGTCACAATTTGCCCCTTATTCAGCAAGATTTGCAATACAGGGAATTAAAGAAAAATTTCTTCCAGGATCTCTCCTCCTCTCCTTCCATGACCTCCTGTGAGCCTTTGATCATCTAAAAGGAATGTGTGGGAGGTGTATAGCTTTTGCAAATGCCTTTCTGCCAATTGACTAGAGGGAAGTATCTTTTCCCTGCCCCTCTGCCTTGCCCTAAGCTCTGCACAAAACCACATCTTGCTGGGTTCTGCGTTCTGCTCAGAGGTGCCCTTGACAAGCCTCCAGTCAGAAGAGGAGAGAGCTGAGGCTTGAAAACCAGACAGCATCCCCCCAAACCAGATTTTTGTAGCCCCAGGAATCCAATCTCTTTGTGTGGAATGCATAGTAGTTGGTAAATCATATTACAGGTGTATTTTTAGAAAATGAACTAAAATAAATAAATAAATAAATAAATAAATAAATAAATAAGCAAGCAGTTGCTGCCTCTTTAGAGTCTCAGAAATAGCAGAGAGAATAGCCAAACGGATCTATTTGGATCTTTGTGGTTGTTATGAGGAAGTAGGCTAATTTCAACAAATCATCCTGAGATAAAAGTTCATTCAAAAGGCAGTGGTCTGGCTGAGCCCTCTGTCTAGTCCATAACATTTTCCAGAGTGTCATGCTCCTCAAAGATGATTGATAAAATTTGCTGTGAAATAATTACTATTCATTGGCAATGAACAAATAGGTAATATTCTTCGTGTGCTTTATTTCTCATTCCAGTTGGAAATGTGCATGATGTATGGCACTGATAGCCCCTTTTCTCTCTTTTTTCCTGATTATTAAAATTATCTTCCAAACAAAGACTATCTGGGCTCTCAGGTATTAGACTGGGTTCTCCATGGGAAGAGAAGCTCTAGAAGTGATAATCAAGTAGGGAATCTGCCCTATCCTGGTGAAACCACCTGTTTATCCCGTAACAAAAGTACCAAAGAGTGACTGGAGTTGCAAATGGGTTCTTTACCTTAGGAACACAGGACTTCTCATTCAGCTGTGAACTGCTTCCTAGAATCTATTCTTGTAAAGGAACCAGGACCCTGGCAAGGGACCCAAAGGCTGTTCCAGTTTTGAAACTGGAAAAATGAGGTAGTGATGGGGAATTGAGTCAGTATAGTCATATTTTGAAGAAGAGATGTTAGCACCGACAAAAAGCATCTGATTTCTGGTGACACTTGGCTTAAAACTGATCTCTTAAGTAGGAGGCAATGACTCAAAGTATGTTCAAGATCACCCCCTGAAAAAAATATCGCACTTTGTGAGGTTACCCAGACCAATGCTTTCTGCATGTTTTCTATTATTTGTGGGTCCTAGCTCTAAATCTTTCTATATAAGTGGAAATAGCTTGGACTAGGCACAGAAACCATGAAGTATGGAACATGGGTAATGGGGGGGGGAAGCTCCATCTAGAAAGGAGAGGTCTTTCTAGAAAGGACACAAGTGCTATGAAGGGGACAATGAGAAAAACAGGGTAGGGGCTGAATGGGAAGTGGGAAGGAAAACAACATAGAGGGAGAACGACAAGAGGAATAAAAAAGATGATTTAAAAGTCACTGGGAAACATCTTATGTTTGCTAAAAATGAATATATAATAATGTATAAGTATATAGATATAGATAAATATATGCATGGTATGGATATGGATATACAGTTTCAGTGAAGTTATGTCACTTGGGATGATGCTATTCCCATCCTCCCCACTCCCAGTAGCCATAGGCCACCTAAGAAAAAGCCCAGTTCCAGCCGGCACATAGAACTTCTCTTGGAGTTGTTGGTCCAACTCCCAAAAAGCCCTTGGTAGCTTCCCAGAACTTGGAAGTAAGACCTTATGGCTAAAGAGACCATATGCTAGGGACACAGCATTTAGAGGAACTGAGATGGAAATGACCTGAAAGCTTCTTCCCTGAGGATTAAGTGTTCATAGTATCAAAAGATGCTATTCAAGGTCCAAAGGCAAAAAAAAAAAAAAAAAAAAAAAAAACAACTCAGTAAGCTTACACAGCTGTAAAGCCTGTCAACCACAACAAAGATCAACGTGACAAGACATCCCCAAGAGCACAGTAATGACACTCACATACTGGGGACAACAAACAGCTGTTTAATTCGAGATCAGGCTTGCTCAATACAATGGAATTCAGGCTTGGTATTTCAAACCCAGGAAAATAGCCATGGCTGATGGTGTCACAGACCTTAAAGGAGAAGCTGCTTTCCTTAAGCCAGCATACTTCCTTACAGGATTCCAAACACTTTTCCTTTTTTTTATCCACAGATACTATAGCTTTTACCCTCACCAAAGAAGCTTCTCTTTGCAGCAGAGAGATTATTACAGAAAACCACAACTAATCAAAATATAGAAAAACACTAACTGGATTGCCTTACACCAATTGATAAACCTGTAACGTAACCCCTACTCTCAAGGCTCAGAGACAACGTAGCAGAAAGACGTTAAGAGACGGAGGACTGGGATGTCTTCTGTAAGACAGTGTGTTCTACATATGGCATGGAGCTACAGCCAGGAAATTTCAAAATGTCAGTTCCCTAAACAAGGCCTGTCCAACAACAACACCATTTTACATGCCTGCGTGGATGGGGGAAATCTTATAGAGCCCAGTACATAGATGAAGGATCTACAGCCAATTAGTGGCTTCTGGAAAGGGAGAATCAGTCTTCTCCAAGGGCAAGCACCTTGACTGTTTATCCAGTCTCAGGCCGCCATTCCTAAACAAACAAAAATATGAGCAGCCCTAAATAAACACATCAGGCTGTATTTACATATACACGTGTCTGTGTGTGTGTGTGTGTGTGTGTGTGTGTAACGACCATTGAAGAGGTCGTTTGAATTGGAAAGACATGGGAACAATTTCAGGGAGTAGAAGGAGGCATGGAAATCATATAATAGAGTACTCATGTATAAACTTCTCCAAATATTTTTTTAATTAAAGTAAGACTTTTTTTGACTGGATTAGAATATATTTGATCACAAAGATTGGTGCACACTGGCTTAGAATAAGCGGGTGAATGTTTAGATTATTTTTTAGTGATTAGACCAGCTTTAACCAGCAAATAAGGTGGCTGGGTATCATGTCTCTTAACTATATTTCCAACACTCAGGAGGTAGAAGAAGAATCATCTCATCCTATGCTCAAGGCCTGGGAGTTTCTGATCAGAACGATCCTCTCCTAAACAACAAAACAAACACCAAATAATCAAATTACGCAGGGAGAGGCCAGAGAGAGTGATTTGGTTTTAGTTTGTTGAGATCGCTGTAACAGAAGCAGCGTTGACTAAGAGTCTTAGATAAACAGATATTCCTCCTGGTTCTGGGAGAACTGGGAAGTCTGAGATTGAGTAGCAGCTCTGATGTCAGGGGACTCATTTCCTGATTCACAGATGTACTCTCAGGGCATTCATGACATCCGTGAAGACACTGTCCTCATGACCTAGTGGCTCTCTGAGGGCCACACCTCTAAAGACTATCACACTGGGATTGTCATATATATGGGACAGGGTCACAAACATTCAATCCATCTATGGTATCCACCAAAAAGAACAGCGAGTGTTTCTTCTGCATAAGGAAGGATTAAAGAAAGCTATATAAAATCCCAAATGAGGCCCCTGTAGGCTAGAGACAGAATAATCACATATAGCAGGACTCAGACACCAGAGAAGGCTGGCAGAGGTTTCAGGCCTAAAAGAAGGAATTGAGAGAGCCTATGAATTCTGTAGGACCAACATAAACTCCAAGCAACCTCAGCCAAAAAGACTTGAAATTGCATTAAACTACATAGAGTCTGCCTTACATCATGCCAGAAATTTTTCTACATTTAGTAATTTAAGTGGAAGAGAAAGTTTTAGGCCTTGGGTAAAATAACACTTGTATTTCTCAGCAGGGCAAAAACAAAAACAAACAAACAAACAAAAACAAAAAAAACAGATTTCTTAGTCATAGAGTACTGAGGCTTAAATACCAGTTCACCTACGTCTTCCCTAGAGAATCTCAAGCTAGTTTCTTGACTGTTCCATGCCTTTCCCTCCTCTTCACTTCACTTCACTTAGCATGACATTAGCATGTCCCACAGGCCAGCTGTAATTAATGATGTATTCCCAAGGCTAAGTTTTTCTTGGGTTTCACAAACAAAACAACAACAACAAAAAATCGAGGCAAACCAGCACTCAGAGCATTATTTGCTGTTCTTATTTCCCTTATGCACATTTCAAAAGAAGGCTTTGTATCTTGTCATCATTACAGAGTTTGGCATAAACGAAAAGCACCACAAAGACAAACGTGTGTCTCCTCCAACTAACCAAAGCTCATTTCTTTTCTTTTTTTTTTTTTTTCTGAAGATGTCAGGACAGATGTGCTCTTGGAGCAACGATCAGAACATGCCTTTTGCTCACGGTAGTGTCCCAGTCTAGACGATCAATTCTGTGACCACCCTGCTTAAAAACCACCTGTGTGCACCCTGGAGACAGCACTTTGAATCACTGCCTCACAAGGAAGACTGCCTATCAGAGTACCAAAAAGTAGGAGGTACTCACCCAGGAGAAAAGTTTCTTTCTTTGTGTCCAATTTGGTCCACTTTGCGACGCTCCTCGGGGGCTCTAGAGGATGTGAGAGCTAAGGAGACAAACTGTGGGAAAGTGGAACAGAGAGAACAATAGCTCTGGTAAGTGATCCTTTCATGTACTGGAATCCCCATAATCTAGTACCAGAAAAGGACTTGCACTAGATGCAGGTAACTTTAAAGTAAATAGATCAATAAATGAACATCACTTACAACACTGAAAGGGAAAAAAAAGTGACTAGATCTTCAACAAAGCAGAGTAACATTGCAAGTCAACTCTTCCACTGACTTCTGGAGGCTTGGTTGAGATTAAGTAATTTAGTAGTGATTGAGAGGAGGTTGAACTCAGATTCCCTAACATGCCTTGAATTTAATGAAAGACAATTGGGTGTTAAGACACTCTAAGTCCAAGCTTTCTAAACATCTAAGTCTACTTACCTTCTCTAGTCTGGAAAAGACTCCCTTGAATGAATTATGCCCATCAACTATGGTATACTTACTGATAAAATTTCTAAAAATTGTGAGAAGACATGTAAACCAATCTCAAAAGACAAAGAGAGAGAGAGAAAGAGAGAGAGAGATTTGGGCCACTTGAGTTTTTCAGAAAAAGAGATAAAACCTTGTCCAGTAACATCTCCATCTTGAAAGAAGACCGAGATTCCTTCCAAATAGAAAGGATATCTCTAAGAACACACAGTAAAAATTAAAAACAAAACAAAACAACATTAAAAGAAACCCTGTGTTTTAGCCATAATCTAATATATTACATATTTTTAGAAGTAGGGAAAATACTTTAGTCATTTAGCAAATATCATAGATTCAGGACAAAGTGTGTTCTGGATTGTCTTATCACAATAGGAATAATTGTTTAGCAGTGTTTCTTTACTTTCAATCTATGCTGAGACTTGCAGCTTTTGTTCCACATAAAGGGTGTTGGTTTGAACATACTTAATACCAATAAAATAAAATAAAATAAAAGTAACAAAAACAAGTCAGATTCACAAAAGCAGATGAAACAAAGTATGAGACCTTTAAAAGGCCAAAGAAAATAATTGAGACAATAAGTTATATGCATTGGCCTTCTGAGGCATCTGAAAAATCCTTTAGGGGCAAAATACTTTTCCAAGTGAAGTGGCTTTGAAAGTGGTTTCTGGTGTGTTATTATGTTAATCATTACAGCACTTCCTTTGTCTGCACATCAGCAGGTGCTGAGGCATGGAGAAAGAATGAGGTTTCCAAACAAAGTACTTCCCCAGAACCTAGTACCATAGTTCTGATTCCTGTGTACACTTTGAAGCATGTTTTTAGAGCAAGCACAGGCATTGAGTGTGGTTTTCCTTCACAGTGGCAGGAAAGATTGCAAAATGCAGATTATTGCACACTGGTGTACTGGAGATATGGCTTGTTGCTGTTTTAAAGTTTGGGATAGCATTAGTTGAAATTACTTCTATGCAAAATTCTAGAGATGTCGATGGAGATGAAATTGATGCTTAGGCCTTTCTGCTTTTATGGCTAAGTCTCTTTTGTCAAGGTCACAAAAAGGTCACAAAATGACCATAATCTATAGTTATTCCTATTAGAAGCATGTCAACTTTTTCATTATTCTTTATTAATTATAGTTTATTCACTTTGCATCCCCCCTGTACTTCCCTCCCTCCTTCCCTCCCAGTCCCACCCTCTTCCCTACCTGTGTCCCTCTCCCAGTCCACTGATAAGGGAGGTCCTCCTCCCCTTCTCTCTGATCCTAGTCTAACATGTCTCATCAGGAGTGGCTGCATTGTCTTCGTCTGTGGCCTGGCAAGGCTGCTACCACCTCAGGGGGAGGTGATCAAAGAGCAGGCCAATCAGTTCATGTCAGAGACAATATCTGTCCTCATTACTATGGAGGCCACTTGGATTCTGAACTGCCATAGGCTACCTCTGGGCAGGAGTTTCAGGCCATCTCCAAGAGTGGTCCTTGGCTGGAGTATCAGTTTCAGAAAAGACCCCCCCCCACCCCGTGCCCGGACTTTTTGGTTCTGTTGCTGTCCTTGTGGATGGAGCTCCTGTCCTCTCCAAGTCTTATTATTTTCTACTTCTTTCCTAAGATTCCATGCACTCTGCCCAAAATTTGGCTGTGAGTCTCAGCATCTGCCTCGATACCTTGCAGGGTAGAGCCTTTCAGAGGCCCTTTGTGGTAGGCTCCTATCCTGTTCCCTCTTCTCTCCTTCCTCAGATGTCCATCCTCTTTGCCTTTCTGAATGGGGATTGAGTATCTTAGCCAGAGTCCTCCTTCCTGATTAGTTTCCGTAGGTGTGCAGATTTTAGTTTATCCTTTATTATATGTCTAATGTCCACTTATGAGACTATACCCTGTGTGTCTTTCTGCTTCTGGGATACCTCACTCAGGATGATCTTTTCTAGTTCCCACCACTTACCTGCAAATTTCATGATTTCCTTGTTTTTTATTGCTGAGTAATATTCCATTGTGTAAATATACCACAATTTCTGTATCCATTCCTCTGTTGATGGACATCTGGGTTGTTTCCAGGTTCTGGGTATTATGAATAAGGCTGCTAGGAACATGGTTGAACAAATGTCCTTGTTGTGTACTTGACCATCTTTTGGATATATGCCTAGGAGTGGTATAGCTGGATCTTGAGGAAGCACTATTCCTAATTGTCTGAGAAAGTGCCAGATTGATTTCCAAAGTGGTTGTACAAGTTTACACAGAACAACAAACCAAAAATTCTGGGCACAGGAGTCTTTTCTGAGACTGATACTCCAACCAAGGACCATGCATGGAGATAACCTAGAACCCCTGCACAGATATAGCCTATGGCAGCTCAGTGCCCAATTGGGTACCCTCTTAAAGGAAACAGGGACTGTCTCTGACATGAACTCAGTGGCAGGCTTTCTGATCACCTCCCCCTGAGTGGGGAGCAGCCTTATCAGACCACAGAGGAAGACAATACAGCCAGTCCTGATGAGACCTGATAGGCTTGATTATAAGATTTATAATCTTATAATTTATAAGATTTATAATTAAACTACATAATTAAACAGTTGTAGTAGTACAAACCAACATATAAAGAAAGGGAGAGAAAAATCCAGTAATAGACATAAATATACATGAACATATATATATATATATATATGTTCATAAAAGCAAATTTATAAAATCAAATATATAAACTTTATATATTTAATTTTTAATAAAAATTATACATATATTTGTATAACAATATATTTTATATATGTATATATTATTTAATGTAACAGCTAAACCAGGTTAATTAACATATGTATACCCTCAATTCGTAGTATTTTTTATGGTAGTAAGAATTACAGTAATGGATATAATCAACAAGGGGAGGAAACAGGCATCCTCAAGAATTTGGAAATATATTTGTGAATTATTTATCAAAGAAGACATTAATATCCAGAATATATAAGGAACACAATCAACTTAGCACCGGAAGAGCACAATAGAGAAGGATCTGAGTAGAGATTTCTCTAATAAAGACGTACAATGGACAAGTCTACTGTAGAAGGCAAAGCACCATGGGAATGAAATGAAATCACAAAATGTTATCTCATCCCAGTAGAATAGCTGCAACCAAGGACTAAACTGACATGTGCTGGGAAGGATGAAGAGAAGCAGAAAACTCTTAAAAATTTTGGATGAAAACATTACACTGTACCCCATACAGAGGTTTAATTACTACCCCTCTGTAAAACATGTTCATGTGTGCAATACAGTTAATTTTATTTAGAACACACAGAGATCTCTTGAGTTCATCATCCATTAACTTTATGTAAAACGGCATGTAAAATAACACATTCGTTATGTAAAATAATAAAAGGTATCCCTAAAAATCCTAAAAGTAAAATCATGTAGGTAGTAAGTAGTCAAAAAAAATTGTATATCAAAGAGGTATCTTTACTCTCATTTATTGAAGCAGGAATTCATAATAGTCAAATAGTCAATCCAGGTTTCTAGCAACTAATGAATAGACAAAGAAAATGTGATGGATGTGTGTGTGTGTGTAATAGATTATTCTTTGAAGCAACACAGACAGACCTAGAGATCATAATAGCAAATGAAATATACCAAATGTGCAAAGACAAATATCACATGATTTCACTCATACGGGGATATGAGCTCATGGAAATGGAGTGGAGCATGGTGGTTGGCAGAGTCCAGAGACAAGAGAAGGTTGTAGGCACACATATTTACAGTACAAAGCCATAACCAGACAGAAGTTCTGGCATCCAATATTACGGAATGGTTATTATCTTAACAGAATTATATGGTCAAAAACAGTGTAATGATGAACTAGAGAGATGGAACAGTGGTTGAGAGCATAGACTGCTGTTGCAGAGGACGTGAGTATAAGTCCCACACTGGGCATCTCACAACTGCTTGGGGCACCAGCTCTAAGGTTTCTGACACCTCTGGCCTCTGCACACACACCAGCACTCGTGTGCACACACCTACATGATGGCACACAGACACATGCATGATTAAAACCATACAAATGGTTCTTTTAAAATAGCTCAAAGAGAGGAGGATGAAAGATATCATCACATAGAATAACTGTTTGAAGTAAAGGATAGTCTAATTTGCTAAGCTGACTGTATAAACAGATGAAAACATTACACTGTACCCCATACAGAGGTTTAATTACTACCCCTCTGTAAAACATGTTCATGTGTGCAATACAGTTAATTTTATTTAGAACACACAGAGATCTCTTGAGTTCATCATCCATTAACTTTATGTAAAACGGCATCTTTCCACCATCCATTCCTCAAAATTTGGAAATTCAGATAACTGCCTTTCTACTCTGCCTTTTTTTTTTAATTTCTGAGACAGGGTTTCTTTGTGTAGTCCCAATGTCCTGGAACTCACTCTGCAAACCTGGCTGGCTTCAAATTCAGGGATCTGATGGCCTCTGCCTCCCGTGTGCAGGGATTAAAGGCAGTTGCCACCACCACCTGGCTTTACTCTGCTTTTTAAACAATATTTTTATAAACCAGATACATAAGCTCATGTTTTTGTTTTTATCTCTCTACCCCAGCTTGTTCCAGTCATAATATTACTGAGGCTCTCCTAAATTTTTTAAATGACAGGACTTTTTTTGAAAATTCTGAGTAATATTCCTCATACAGTGTGTTTGTGTGTGTGTGTGTGTATGTATATATATATATATATAATTTTTAATTGACATAAACTTATGCCACTTCCCTTCTTTTCTCTCTCCAGGCCTTTGAAGCTACCCTCTCTTGAACTCTCCAACACTCAAGTTCATAGCCTCTTTTTCTTTATTATTGTTACATATGTGTGTGTATGTTTGTATGTATGCATAACGTCAACCGGGCTGCTAAATCTATTTTTGTTGATGGTGTGTATATGGCTTCAAGGCTGAGGAGTCTTCATTGGGAGCAAGAGGGCTCATCCCTAGGAGGAGACACTGGTTCCCCTTCTAGCAGTCATTAGTTGCTTATAGTCCTTTGTGTAGAGTGAGACCCTATGAGGCTTTCTCCTTTCCATAGTAACATGTCCATTGACACTGCCATTGTCCTGGTCTCATGCATGCAGCTATTTCTGGGAGATACTGCTCTATGGCAGACTTCCTGCTATTCGGACTCTTCTAGTCTTTCTACCCCTCTTCCAAGATGTTTACCGAGCCATAGGCAGGAGCTGTGATGTAGATGTACGTGTTGGGTCTGGGCTCTTCCCAATCTGCTGATCTTTGCATTGTGTCTAGTTGTGGTTTTCTGTGATGGTCTCCATTTGCTGTAAGTAGTAGGGGCTTTGATGAGGGGTGGTAGCTACACTTAATTGTGGGTATAAGGATAAGATTTTGAGTGCAGTAAGGAACTATGCTTTCCTAGTAAAGTGGCATTAGTAGATTATTTTCTAATGTCTGTGACATCACAAGATCTAGAAAGCTGGCGACTTCAGGTCCTATAGCTGTATAGGACTGTTTTATTGCTTCCCTGTCTTGGCACCATGCATGTATTCCGGAAGCATGGAAGCTAGATGGAAGGAAGTTCTTCTGGTCAGATCCAGCTCCAGTCCTCTGAGTCCTATATCCTAAGTGAGTGGTGTCTTCATCAATAAGGACCCAACCTCAGCCTTTGAGAGGCAACTGGAGGCTGCATTGTTGATCTGAATTGTTTTGGAAGTCATTTAGACTACCTTGACCAACCATTTAAATTGAAGTTTCTCTTGACTGGTATTTGGGGTTTGTTAGTCTATGGCTTTTATGGGGAGCATTGCCAAATGCAGAGACACAAAGGCCACATGTTCTCTCTCATCTATGATCCCTAGCTCTGAATCTTCAGATGTAAAACTTGGAGTACCCATAGAAACCAGGAAAGTATAAGGAGACTTGGGGGGGAGGGGGTGGAGAGCTTGGGAGGAAATAGCAGAGTACAAGTGCATGACAGGAAATTGGGGGACTCTACAACTGAAGAGCAGGGAGGAAATTCAATACTGAAGGAGATGGAATGAGGGACAAATAAAACCAAGATTGTTTGATAAAGCATCAAATAAGTACTTACAGTAAGGTATGACAGTAGAACCACTAGAACAGTAATTTAAAAAATAAAAAGAAACTGACAACACCTGTTAGTGAGGATGTGAAACAACTGAATTCCCATATACCGCATGCTATATTTATAGCTGGTAATACAGAATATTGCCCTGCTTTTAGAAAACACTTTTAAAGAGTTTGACCTCATGTATGACCCAGCTCTGTGACTCCTAGTTCTTTAGCCTAGAAGTGTAAAAGCATGCATTACACCAAGACATCTATGATGTTCATTTCAGATTGTTCCATAACTGTCAAAAGGTATAATCAGTACAAAATATTGCAACAAACGTACGAAAAAATAGAATATAGACACAGCAATAATAAAAGAGTGAACTGTAGATAAAGGCAACAACATCGAATCTCAAAATTATTATACTCAAATAAAAATTAAAGTGAACAGCAGCACATGGGGCTGGAGAGATGAGTCAGCAGTTGGGGAGACTGGTTCTCAAAAGGACCAAGTTTGGTTCCCAGCATCCAAACTGGACAGATCCCAACTATCTGTAACATCAGTTCCAGGGAGGTGCACTCTCTACCCTCTCTGAGCACTGCATATTCATGTGGGTAGACATGCATGTGTGCATGTACGCATGCACACACATGCACACAATTTTAAAAATAGTATAAAATCCTTTTTTAAAGAGCACATATCACATAAACTCATTTAAATAAAACTATACATATATATATATTAAAAACAAAAAAAATAACCAAAAACCCCACAAACAAATCTATAAAGCTTGGAGACAGGTTATTAGACATCTGGTGAACTGGAGGGAAAGAAAAGCTACAGAAGGGGTAGGAAGAATTCTGCCTCTGATGAAACTGTTCTATGTCTTCACTCTGGTGATTTTATGGCATTCAATATTTCTAAGATTGTTCAATTAAAGTGGATTTGGCACACTGCATATAAGTCATAGATCAGTTAAATCATTTAAGTTCGATTTTATGTTTGCACATGATCTACAGATATCCCCCCAATCTCAAATCCTTCCTACATTACTTATAATGACTTATATAATATAAAGGCTTACTCAAGTAAATTGACAATCTATTTAAATATTATATTGCTTAGAGTATAATGACTAGAAACAAACACTTGTACATATTTGGCATAAATTTATTTTCTTTTATGGGGAAGAGTTTGAGGCAAAATAGTTAATTATACTTCAGCCTGAACTTGAACTAGCCTTTCTCCTGCTTCAGCCCCCAGAGACTTGGTGTGTTTTCCTGGTGGCGGTGTGTAATTTCAGCATTTATGGATGTCACCCAGGCTTCACACATGTCAAGCAAGCATTCCACTCCTCAGCTAGATCCCCTAGTACTTTCCTTCTTTCTTTTTTAATTCCAGCACTTGGGAGGCAGAGGCAGGTGAATCTCGGAATTAGAAGCCAGCTTGGTCTATCCGGTTAATTTCGGGCCAGAAAGACACAGAGAAACCCTGTCTTAAAAAAAGAAGAAAAAAACAATAATATTAGTATTGATAATAAAATAAAATTATGCATACATACACTTTCTCTTTGGTTGATAAATCTATAACTGCAGAAGCCACTGAGACAGTAGGTTGACTACATATATTTTAGATAAGGTGGTAGTTTTTGTTTTGGTTTAATATTTTCCATAGGGTTTATGTAGTCTAGGCTGGCCTTAAACACACAATTCTGTCTCACCCTTCCAAATGCTACTGTTATTTGTTATTTGTATTTGTCATTTTTCTGTTACTGTGATAAAATGCAATGTTCATAAGCAAGCTAAGGAAGAGGTTTATTAGTTTAGGATCCCAAAGAGATAGATCCACAATGATGAGAGCATGGCAGCAGGAACAGGAAATGAGATCACATTTCACCCTAACACAGGAAGCCCCACTTCAACCCTGCTCTACCCCCACCCCTAGTGATATGCTCTACCTCCTAGGGGTTCCATATACTAAGTGTTCAAATGTATGAGCCTATGGGGAAAAGCTCTCATCTAAACCACTACATTTGGCCCCTGGCCCTCATAGGCTTCTGACCATCTTACATAACATGAGGTTAGCCCAACTTCAAATATCCCTGTAGCCTCTACAGTCTCAACACTGTACAAAAGTGTAAGAACTCCTCGGAGACTCAAGTCGCCTTCCAATCCCTGTACAATGTAGCTCTTCTTGGCAGATGTTTCACAGACCTGACATTGAAACATCTTGCCGTCTCCACTACAACCCAGGCGTCACTGTCACTGCATCAAACAAGGTCCTTTCCAGGCCTCCTCGGTATCACATGGATGACACTGACCAGCTCAGCTGCCAGGTAGCAGGGATCACATTTAATATGTACATAAGAAGCAGAGAGAGAGAGAGAGCAGAAACAAGGCTATAAACTATCAAAAGTCAGCCCCCAGTGACACTTCCTCCAGAAAGACTTTACCTCTTAAGGGTTTCAAAACTTCCAAACAGTACCACCAACTGGAAACCAAGTATTCAAATACATGAGCCAATTGAGGACATTCCTCATTCAAATTACAATAGGCCCCATGCCCAGCACAACAGTTATATAAAACCACAAATTACAGGAAATATTTTAAAAGCACATAGCATCTGGTGGCTGGGGAGATGGCTCAGTGGGTAAAGTTATTTACTGCACAAGCCAGAAGGCTTGAGTTCCCATTCTTATGACATACTTTAGTGGTTTGAATGAGAATAGGCCCTATAGTTTCTTAGTCCCCGGTTGGTGAAACTGTCAGGGACTAATTAAGAGTTGGGGTTTTGTTGGAAAAGGGGCAGTCTTTGATGTTTCAAAGGACACATGCTACTCCCAGTGTGCTCTTTCTGAAACCTCTTGCTTGTGGATCAAGATGTGAGCTTTCAGCTTCTGCCTGACTCCTGTTACCCAATTCCACCATCATGGACTCTGACCCTCTGAAATTGTAAGTGCCAAATAACTCTTTTGTAAGTTGCCTTGGTCATTGTGCCTTATTCCAGCAAGAGAAAAGTAATGAATACAGCTACATATAAGTTCAGATGCAGTAACATGTGTTTATAATCCCAGAATTCCTTATGGGGAGTTATAAGTGGAGATAGAATGACCCAGACACTCATGGATGAGCTAGCCAGGTATATATAGTGGTGAACAAGAGGAGAGCCTGTCTCTAGCACAGTGGAAGTCAAGAACCAACATTAGAGATTGTCCTATGATTTCCACATGCAAACACACGCACACACACGCACACACACACACACACAGAGAGAGAGAGAGATAGAGATAGAGAGAGAACAGCTTATCCTGATTTGTATGTCTCTATTATATTATCTGTAAATTAAATGACCTGACTCATTTATTCAATGCAACTATCCCACACTTACTCAGAAATCAGGAAATGAAGGGCTGAAAAGAGAATACCAAATTTTGAGGCATGTACAAGCTCATATTTACATAAAAGAGCTGCAATAAAGGATGTGTTGAGTCATTCCAGGCTTTCATTCCTTACTTGAGGAACCTGTGAATTGTAAACAAAGAGCCCTTCAATCTGACTTGCTATATACTTCTGGCTTTATCAGAAGTGATTAGAGAAACTCAAAAGGTTTTCTTTTTTTCCCTTGAATAAATAGACTTCCAAGAAACTTAATTCTTCTGAAATCCCTGTTGCACATCTTAGTTAACAATGCACTTGTTCTCTTTTGCACTCATTATGGTTTTTGCAGAAGCCTACCTTAGACAGTACATGTTTAATAGTAATACTTCTATGTGATACTGCTGTAATAACCTCTTCTACTTACATGTTTACATTTTATAGTTATATGAATAAGAAGGAGTGGAAATACCTTCAAATTTTAAAATGTATTTGAGAATTTTCATTTAAGAGAGAGGTTGAGAACACTTTTAGACTTCAGTGAGATATGTTTGAAAACATCAGCTAATATTATATTCTTTGCAACAGATAACCATCTTTGGACTTACAGGCAGTCCAACTTGTTTGTATATGTCTTCCTAAGTTAAAATCCAACAGCCACTTGGCATGAGTCAGAAAACCCTGAGTTTGGAATGGATAGGAAAATGTGGAGAGGTCTTTAATTAAAAAAAAAATCCTACCTGGCATATATGCAAATGAAGTAGCATGCTTGTAAAAAATAATTTACCTTCTGCTTTATGCTTTTAACACTTGCTCTGTTTCCTTAGTGACTCTTAATATTTTCCTTTCTGTATTCACTGTTCATCTCTACAAGAAAAAAAAAAAGAATGTCACAGTTTGGGACATTTGTTATCATTGCTCTTCCACACAGAAAGATTCACACATGCACACTTCACAGAGGAAGTGCCTAATGTATCAGTAAATAATTGTACATTTGTAATTATCAATAAGAGATAAATGACTCCTCAAGGCAGATACAGGAATACAACAATCATTTAAGTGCAAATAAATGTAACTTATACCCTAAGAATTTACTATGATTGCTTTGACTAAACTTCTACTAGGACAACACTTCATGAGAAAGCATGAAGAAAAAAAACTGTTATGTCTTTATAAGTTCTGAGTAAGGTAGTGCCAATATTATTCATGGCAAGTGAAAGGTGTGGGTGTGATAACGATATTGGAGACCAGACAGTAGACCTGAGAGAATTCGAAGAAAGACATGATGTGTCCAGAAGGACCTTGGGAAACAAAGTCTTTGCTTCCAGCTTAGGGAGGTGCACAGGAAGGTCAGGAGCATTTGTTCAACTCACTCCTAGGACTCGGGATGCAGTTTAGAAAACAAACAAAACCTTTATGAGAAGTCTTTGTAAGGTTAGTTATGTGAACACTGAGGCTTAGTAAAGTTTGACATGGAGCATGTCAACCATAAAGGATATCACAGGGGGAGCCTTTGAAAACTCAATATAAAAAAACTGTAAGACTTGCAGCTTCTCTTCAGCATCCACAATCCAGGGGGCGGGGAGCTGATCCCCCAAGGGAGTCCTCTAAAGGTCCTGCTTTATGGACTGGTCCCTCTGTAAGAGTTACTTCCTGGCTTGGTTAATAAGATGGGTGAGTGTGTATGTGTTTTAATAACTTTACAGTAAATTTTAACAGTGCTGTGAAAAGAATAAAAATATATTAGTGCTTTAAAACAAAAACAGCAACAACAAAAACAGTAATAATTGTATGTGGGTGAGGGTCTTCCTTTTTCCTTAATCTTCACTTAGGGCCTGCCCTAGGAGTTCGGATGTGATGGGCTGGTTTTATTACTTTGGGATCATGGATTTTGCCATAAGGAGCCAGAGTCGTTCTGAAAATGAGATGTCAGTGTAGTTCTAACAGGCTCCTGAATTGTCCTCTGACTCAGATTATAGGTCCTGCTGGGGAAAACCATGGCAAGTGGATCACCTGATTTAGCAGAAGCAGTATGTGTTTAATGGGAAGGTTGCTGGGTTTCATTTTCCTATGATGCTGTGCATACAGGAAGTTGGTTAGTGAGGTAGAACCTGAGTCTACAGGGAAAAGAAATCAATGCCACCTGAGTACCACCTTCCAAGCTTCAGGGTACCCTGCAAAATGCTCTGTCCCCCTGGTCATTTGCTGTTCTTTGCAATGTCTGCCTTATACCTAGCTTGGTTGTTCCACTGTCTTATCGAGCACTCTTGAAATTACTACCTGAGAATTTGTAAATATAATGATTATTTGTTTGTCCATTTGTTTGTTTTTTTTCTTGTTCGTTGTTGTTTTGTTGTTAAGGTGCAGCTTGACTCTGTAGCCCAGGATGGCCAAGAACTCATACGTAGCTCACGCTGACAATAAACTTGTGGTGATCTCCATGCCTCAGTGTTCTAGGAACACTGGGAATATAACTCCAAACACAGAGATCCTTATCACAGCATTTCCAGATTCCCACAAGCTAACCCTATTGGGATGTCCCATCATCATCTCAATTTCGATACACTCCAAACTACATTTCCTTGGAAAAACAGCCCATTTCCTGACTTCCGTACTCCTCTTAGTTGCTGGGCTACACACACACAGCCACTGCAGTAGGGCCCCACCAGCCCCGGGACTATTTTCTGCATTTTTAGTATGTTCTCATAATTTCAGTTTACTATGACAAAGGATAGGACCCACTTTAAGCACAGGAAAATTACTTACCAGTTTGTACCTTGAGGATAGAACATGACCCAGTGCTGGTTAGGAGCCAAAGGCAGAACCATCCCACCTCTGTGCATTCACAGAAAATTGTGGCAAACACCGCTTGTAAGACCAAGCCCTTCAGGGAAAGACACAGACTGGAAACTCAGTTTTATATATAAGTGAAGCTCAGAGTGATCTTAACACCTGCCCGAGATCCTAAATAATGAAGTTCCCTGTTGCCTTGTGTTCATATCTGTATGAGGGGTTTTCTCCCCTCAGTGCTACCATTCAGTCAGACTGGATGGATCTCTGCTGGACATGCCATGATGGACATGCAGCTGAAGCTACCAGCTGTCTTCTCACATCTGGGTTGTTATTGCCAGTTTGCTTTTCTTTCTGTCTCTTTCTTACCTTTGGTTTGACAGCAGTTCTTAATTATCTCTCTGAATCTCAAGATGACAGAAACTCAAAAACAAACAAACAAAACAAAACCCTGTATTTTCCTTATGCACAAGAATTATGCAGATCTTAGACACATGAAATTATCTTTGCTTCCCAAACTGGAAAGTTTTGATTCTTTCCAAATATACAGTCTTATCTCAAAAACCAGGTAGAAGGATTGTTCTAACAGCAAGGGAAAAAATCTACCATAACAAAAGATGCAAACAACTTAATTTCAATATATGTTAGTTGCTAGACTGTTAGCATTACTACGGAGATGTGAGTATCTACTGTTAGTTTCTACAGGAGGGTCAGGCTGCTCCTGAGAGGAAACACTTATGACAGATCTTGAAGCTGAGATGCAGGGACACACATTAGGCTGCACTTACCAAAAAGACTGAGGAGTGAAGCATGATTTGGGGAAGTTACTTCTGTTAAACTGATGGCTCATCCTCTAGGCAAGAAAAAGGTGTGGGCATGTGTCGTCTGTGTGTCTGTGTTAGACAAAACAAGCAAAACATTGAAATCTTTTACCCATTAAAAAAATATTTTGCCCACATAACAAATAGTGATACATGAGTATCCACAGTGATGAGGATGTTTTCCTGCAGCAGGAATGATGATAAGGATAGATGCCCAATGTGTCCATGAAGCTTCAGAATACACAGCCAGAGACAGCCAGGAATGGAGGTGCAAAGCCAAAGGCAAAATACACTGGCAATCAGTGGATGGTTGTCACTGGCAATCAGTGGATGGTTGTCACTGGCAATCAGTGGATGGTTGTCAAAGGGAGTACTCTTTCAAAGAATGGTCAAGCATACTCAGGAGCCAATCAAAAGAGCAAGAGAATTAGAGCTTGAAAGAATTTAAGAATCTTTCTGAAGAGATTCACTTGAAACTCAAGACAGGATCACCCACTGAGTGAGGAGGAAACTAAGTTGTGAACATTCTAGAGAAAGTCTAGAAAAGAGGAGAAACTGGATAAATATTCAGACTTGGTGCCATTAAATTATGCAAAAGGAGGGTAAGGAGGCTAAGGAGGCAGCTGTTTTCTAAGTCAACAATGATTTTTTTTTTCAAACTCACAAATAGGTAAGGGCTGTTGAGATTTTTTTTTTAACATGGTTAAATGTCTCTAACAGAATTGAAGCAACGTTTCATTTATTTTTCTTATGCCTCGTCCAAAATATTAACTTTCTCTCATCTCAGTTTACTTCCATCTCTATTTTTATCATGCTTACATATACTAACAATTTAGAAAATTCTACTTTCATATTCGCTGCCCATGCAAAATTTTCCCTCTGCCCTCTTTACCACCTCAAGCTGCCTCTTGATATTTTTCTGCTTTTTTTTCTATTAAGGTAACTTTTAATATATAGACAAGTTGGATATCAAATGCATAAACATATGGGCAATTTTAAAACAGAAAAAGAGGGAGATCCAAGATGGCTGCCACTAGAGGACACTGTGTCTGAGGAGTAGGACAGCAGAAACAACGCAGGGACCAGGAGACTGAACTCTGGGACCTAAAACGCCAGCATCCGTGATTGCCAGGTGAGCGGAACTCCCACGGTGAGAAAATCAAGTGGGAAAACCCTAGGGACACCCAGTTATTCCCCAGAAAAACCTCTGGGTGACCAGCGGCACACAGCTCTGATCTGAACGAGCAGCCGCGCTAGGTGCCCGCACCCGCCATAATAGACTGGATCACACAGTCTCTCGGGCAGTCTGAGGAGGAACCGGAACCGTTTTCACCGAACTGCACCCTGCGAGTGCACACTGCACCCAGGTTCTGCTTCAACCCACTGGTGTGTGGCGGGCACGAACCGATCACCGGAACCACCCCAGTCTGAGAAAGGCGGGGGACCCTTTTGACCAGTCTGCACTCTGCGGGCGCGCGTCTCACGCTTCAGCCAGCAAAACCTCAGTCCCTGTGCCAGTCCGCCGGCAAGTCTGGGAGGGACCTGAGTTCTGCTTCAACCCACAGGTGCACGGTGGGCGTGCACGGATCGCAGGAGCCACCCCAGACTGACAAATTCCAGGGACCATCTTGACCAGACCACACACTGAGGGCCAAAACCTCAGTCCCTGTGTGTGTCCACAGGACAGACAGAGAAGGCCTCGGGCACCATTTCAGACAGGCCTGCATTCAGTGGAGGCACACCAACCCAAACCCATTGTGTGTGTCCCAAATATCATCTCAGACCATGGTGCACAACCCCTGGCCCAGAAGGGGGAGCCAAATCACCATTCCAGGGGAGAGCCCTTAGCAACAAGCCCAGGGCTGAGCTCAAAGACCCCAGCTGACATCTCAAAAGACTGAGGAGCGAGACCTCCAGACCAGAGGGGTGACCAGCCTGCAGTGCTCAGCTTCTAGCACAGAGCATGAAGCCGGACACACAGAGCCCACAAAAGAGTTCAACTGAGACAACAACAAACAATAACAAACCACCGGAAATCCCTGACACAAGAGACTGACAGTTTCAGACTGAAGTACAGCCTTAAAGCACAAACAGCTCCCTGATTAAATATAAACAAATGCCCAGAAAT
>CM053751.1:48480455-48560138 GCA_028658305.1 Pachyuromys duprasi
ATATGGTATATACTCACTTATATAGACCTATAGGATAGGAAGGTCAAGCTGAAATCTACACACCTAGAGAGGATATACAGAAAGGAGGACCCAGGTTGGTATGATCAATGCTTGTTTGGATGAACAAATGGGATGGACATTGAGTGGAGGAGAAAACAAACAACAGGACAGGAGCATGCCAAGGAGGACCTCTGGGGGGGTCAATGTAGCGATGTATCAGAGCAGATATTAAGACTCACGATCAAGACTTTGGCAGAGGGCTAGAAGTAATGATAGATCTGGGGGAGGTTGGTGAGACTTGGGGAGAACAAGAGCTCCACAAAGACCAAACTGAGCAGGGCACAGGGGTCTTGTATGAGACAGTTTCTACAATCAAGGACCATGTGTGGATATCGCCTGGAACCCCCGCTCAGATGGGGCCCATGATAGCTCATTGTCAGACTGAAGACCCTAGTGAGGGAAACAGGGACTGTTTCAGTCATGATCTTGATGGCTGACTCTTTGACCCTCCCCCATACAAGCCGGGGAGTGACAGGCTGGCTAGATCCCAGGGGAGGGCATTGCAGCCAGCCCTGAGGAGACAGGATGAGCAGGGTTTGGATGGAAAGGGAGGAGGTCCTGGCCTGTTGGTGGATTTGGAGGGGGCGGGGAGGAGGGAGATGAGGAAGGGAGTGGGAGGGTGGGAGGGAATGAGGGAGGAGGCTGTGCCTGGGATGCAAAGTACCTAACCCGTGATTGATATAAAAATAAATTAATTAATTAAAAAAGTGAAAAAAAACAAAAAAATAAAAAAATAAAAAAAAATAAAACAGAAAATGAAAAGATTTGATTTGTACAAACCTATATAGTCCTTCAAAAATGTATCTGCCATGTCCACCCCTCTAAATTTGAATAGATTTAAGTCATTTTAGGGCAACTCTATTATTCACATGTAGAAGAGTCTGGAAAACACAGAAAATGATAAAAAGAGGTGATCTTTTTCCTTTTCTTTCTCATGCTTTGTATCTAAAGATTTCCATCACTTGAATTTTTTTTAGATTTATTTATTATTATGTTTACAATGTTCTGTGTGTATGTACAGAAGAGGGCAGCAGATCTCACTATAGATGGTTGTGAAACACCATGCTGTTGCTGGGAATTGAACTCAGGACCTCTGGAAGAGCAGCCAGTGCTCTTAACCTCTGAGCCTCACCTGAATATTTTATGAGTGACCTGCTGCTGACTTACAAACACATCGTCAACCAAGCTGAGTTATACATCAATTTACATGTCACAAATTATACTTCAATTTGTTTCTTTCAGGACAGGTGACCAACCTAGCCACCCTGGAAGACCTAGCTATAAGGAGGGTCAGTCTCCAGAGCCTCCAATAGGGAGGTGCCACTGTGTGCCACAAATCACATAGTCAGATATAAATATATATAGATATATATTTATACTTATGTATTATATGTTATTTATGTATTTATACATAAATATATATGTATAAATACTTATGTATTTATGTGTTGTATATAACATAATATTACGTATATTATATAATATTACACCTAAACATATCATATAAATATATAATATAATAAAATACAAAATATATAATATCACATGTAATATATATAGTAAATGTGACAAGGGAAATTTTTTCCTGATTCCACAAAATAAAAATATATTTCATAACCATAAGCAGCTCTAGAATAAAACAACTTGACTTCAGTGCTCTCACTCATCTTTAATCTAAAACATACAATCATGCATTGTCTAAGCCCACCTCAGCCCCTCAGGAAGTCTTTCAACTACAAATGTGAGCCTTACTGTGTTGACTTCTCATTCTCCTATATAGAAAAGTGAGATTAAAACTAAAACTGTTTTTTTATAGTGTTACTATGAAAATTGAATAAAAAAAAAAGAAAAACTAACAGAAACCTAAAATGGTGTTTAGGCAAGTTTTGGTGCTTAATAAATCTCAGCTCTTATTTTTAAGAGGTAACTGTTTCATTCATGAAAATGCTCTGTCAATAACACACCAAACCAAAGGCAATACAAATATAAAGACAAACTCTGCATTTTGTTCCAGAGATTGAACAAAAGAATAAATAAGCGTAAACCCATCATCTTGCAAAGAATTCCCATTTTCTTACTTTGACTTAGAAAATATGAGTCTACTTTAAATGCTAATCACCTGCTATCTTGAATGGGATCGATTTCTGGAACACGTGAGTGATCTTGATTTAAATGAGAAAACACAACTTGACTTTTGAAGGGGAGACAAGCTTTAGCACAGGATCTCTGCTGACCACCTGTGATGGACCATGCTAACGCACTGCAGCGGATCTTAATAGCAACTCATCACCCTCTTCTGCTGCACTCAGTCCTCCCGGCTACTAACCCTTGTTCACATCCTCGTTTGGGGAAACATGCAAACTGAAGGATGACTGACCGCATTTCTCACCTTCTGCCTGAGCACAGTGGTCTCATTTACGGTAGGCACCATAAAACTCCCAGCTGACTTGCTGATGAGGACAATAAACACTTGACCCAACCATTTATATTACCGTCATGCAGACTAATCTCTTCCTAAAAGAAGGCAAGTCAAAACATTATGAAACAAAGCTTTAATTTTCTCTAATTATTAATTGAAATGCCTCTCCTTAATGGTAAAAGAACAACCATCATTTACCAGTTAGAACGCTAGGTGTCCATTACCAAGTGCTGACGCGTGACAAGTAGCGGGTGGTGCTTTCCACATGTCCATGCTCTGATAAGGGATCACCAAATTATCTTCCCGACTACAGCTGTGTCACCTGATGCAGTTAATACCCTATAAGCATTAAGGTATTTCTAGAGGTAATAAATTAGTCACGGCTCAGGACCTGGCAACACTCTTCAGTTCAGTATCTATATGCTCACTTCAGGCCGCAGGAAATGCTCAAATTCTTTATAGCAATATAATTACAAGGATAAGTTTATATTTGTCTTGGTAATGCTGATTACTGAAGTGTCACAGGAGGAGGGTAATAAACTGAAAAGGTCTCCTGTTATGACCACAGGGTTTTTCCCCAGATTTAAACAGTCACTAAATCACCCCTTTATGGCATCCCCCCCCACACACACTCATTTTTACCCTGAAAACATTTTCAGTATCAAAAATCAACTGTAATCATTTTAATTTAATTTAAAGAGAAAGAGAAACACTGATTCAATATATATAAGTACATTTAAAATTCAACAACCAATTTACATATGTAAAATTTTATCTGTTTGAAAATTTGTCTCTCCCCACATTCTTTCCCCGATTTTCAAAATGCAAACAGTAGCAATTTATCCATCAGTAAGAATGAGCAGATAAAATAGCCTTAATAAAGCAGAAAAAGCAACTATCAATAAACAGGCTTCATGCCCCACACCCAAACTTAAAGAAATTTCTATTTCCCAAGAAATTTCTGTCTGTGTCCTTTTCCTTCTCCTATAGAAGCAGACATGACAAAAGATCAGCATGGAATCGATAAATTTTCTCATATCAGGTTTTCCAAAGGGCCTGGAGGTTTGGATGGTAGAAGTTAGAGGCTTCTTGATTTCTCCACTAAACATCAGCTGGGAGAGTCAGTGGTGGAAACAGGTTTTCCGTACAGTGTGCCTAACAGTAAATAATTCAAAAGTTACTTGGAAGCAACTCTTTCAGAATTTCCTGAGAGACTTTTTTTTTAATGTAAGTGATATGATTTTTTTTATTCCTCCCTTGTCAAGAAAATCGGCTCCAATGTTAAGTGTTGCATAAATAGCTAATTGGGTGGAATGATCATAAGATTACATAAACTGTTCCTCAGGTAGGAACCTCAGAGACAAGCTACAAAGGAATGTGGGTCAAATGTTTAATTGCCCTCCACAGCGCATATAAAATTAATACCTCTTAATGAATTCCAGATGGGCAGTTTTCAGCTTTCACATTAAGCTACAAATCAAGCTGTGATCACAAAAATCTATTAGGAGGTTGAGGCTACTCTAGTCTACTTCCTTATATTACAGTGAAGAAAATAAAGTATGAGGTGGCCAAAAGTCTTGTTAAAGGCTCTATAGTGATATCCCAAGTAAAATGATATTTCAACTAGAAAAAGTATAGGCAGGTAACAGGGGTAAGGGGCTAGGATGTGACCTCCCAGAGAACCTTCAGGCACTGTGTCTTATTGCTTGTTTGGTAAATAGTACTTGATGGATTACACCATATTTATAGCTGTGCATTGTGTCCTAGATTTCCTGCTGGTTTTGATTTCTATATTAGAGTAGCCACGCAGAAGGAATATCTCCCCTGCATTGTGACAATTTCATTTTATTAGGTTTCTCTCCATTGATTTAGATATATCGGCACTAAGTCATACTGCTTCTGCATTACGGAGATTGTTCTTACAATTTGAAGTTTTACATAAATTTCCCTAACAGTTTTATCATATGATTTACCAAGTCCTAAAATGAACTGAAACTGTACCTTGTAGCTTGTCTAATATCAGTATATTTTATCACAGATTTGGAAGGAGTTCATGAGGTTCCACCCCTCGCAGAGGATAAGTTAGTTGATGGTCAGGGAGGAGGACTCATATTCCTCATTGGCATAGCCACTAGAAAGTTGTCTTTAATCAAGTAAATGAAACCCCCCCCACACACACACCTCACGCTTATGTAAGCATTCCTGATTACATTCTGTGGGTCACACACATACAAAACATGGAAGTAGGAAGGGAACTCATTGGCAACAAGAAAGGATGGGGTAGAAGTAGGAGGGTGATAAGCAAAAATGATGGCAGAATATGGTCAAAATACATTATCCATGCATATGTGTGTGTGAAATAAATAAAATCAATTAAAAACTTTTTAGGCCGTGAGAGTTTCCAAGAGGAGGGATATACTACAACATGTAGACCACACAGAGGGGCACTAGGCTTGATCAGGAGCAAAAGGAAAAAGGAAGATCATGGCCTTCCTGAAGTTTCTGTGGGAGATGTAAGGTGCAGAAGTAGATAAAGTGGGTCTAGATTGGCTTATGTGATGAACTTCAACAGGCTGTGACAAAGACCTATCTCCAGCCTTCTAGTGCACAGACCTAGAGTATTTACGAAAAGCACTAAAAATATACAAAATAAGAGAAAATAATGTTGGACACTGTAAAACAAACTGTAATCTTCAAAACTGTTAAAACCATAGAAGTCTAAAAAAGACCTAGAAACAGATGCAGACAGAAGGGACCTTACAACTAAATAGAAGCTGCTTTTCACAAGGGGGCAGTTGATGACTTCTGAACAAGGCCAAAGGATCACAGATGATACTATATTGATTTTCAATTGTGACAGGATGAAAGGGTCCTCCATCTTGTATTCTTGCAGAGGCCATTGCAGATTTAACTAGAGTTTGATCTCTTTAGAAATATGATAGAAAATTACCCAACTCTATTCTAGGAATCTAAGGTCAAGATGCCCCAGCTAATGAATCTCAGCTTCTGTTAAACTGCTTGCTTGCACAAAACCTCCCCTACAGCTGCAGAGTCCAGGATATGTGTTTTGCCTTTTAAAATTCCCAGGCTTTAAATATTTGGTTATATATTTTTATCCTAAATAACTGCATGTAGTCCCAACCAATTGGAATAAAGACTTTCAAACGGCTGTACATTGCATTTTCATTGTCATCTCTGGTAGGCTCCCCATAACATCATATTGATATTTTTTACTGTTTATGTAGAATAAACTGGATTTTAGAGATCACATCATTCAAAGAAAGAGTTCCAAGTATTTGCTTCATTTTTATTGTATTTGTTTTGCAATGTTGAAAGTTATGCATGAAAGTATAATATTAAAAATATTTAACTGGCATATTTTACGCTTAAAAAACAGTTATAACTCATGTCCTGAATCTTGGCTTTTTTTACCAACAGTAACTGTTTCACTAACGTTATCACTTTTGTTTCACAGCATTTCTGCAGGTGCTTCAATTTCCAGTGACAAGAAAACAAGTTAAGGGAGCATGCAGAGGGGAGACCCACAGAAAGGCTATGAAAGGCCAAGGTGGCACCTGAGAAGTTAGAAGCCTGAGCTAGGACTTCAGTTTAGAGTCAAGAGAGACAGAGGAGAAGCACAGTGGCAAGCCTAGAAGGCTTAGGAAAGCAAATAAGCATCTCCTTTTCCATCAACAGGAGACCCTTCTCCTCCTGTGCAGACAGAATCAAACTCTCCGTGTGGAGCCCGGTTCTGTGTTTTTATGATGATCAACTATCTATAAACTACACACTGGCTATTGTTACTTTCTTCCTAGTTTCCTGACTGTTTGTTCTCCACTGAAAAGAAATGCCAGCAGGCTGATTTTGCACATCCTTGAAGCAGAGGAAGCTTTGTTTCTTTCTGAACTTAGATTTTTGTGGTAAGTCCATCTCTGGCTTGTTTCACCCTTGGTTTTACACATACTAGTTTTCTAGCCTGTGTTTCTTTATGACACTATCCCTGCCTTACCTTGTGTTCTGCAAGTCATTGAAAACTCTTTCCAGAGATGCATTGAGAAGGTTGTGCATGCCGTCTACATCAGTGGTCTGGACTCAGAGCAGAGGGAGATTATGGAGGGAAGAATAATTCTCTGTGTTTCAGTTAGTGTCATATATGAACTTGAGCAAAGTTGTGCATCTTTGCTCTTACATATCTACTTACTGTACCATGTTGTTTCCTGTATCTAAGCCTTATTTATGAGGACTACAATATTCATCTAGTTATCAATAATTTCCCAATCACCTATTACAATCCAGGCAGAATGCTACTTACTCAGGGTGAATCAGTAAGTGAAACAGGGATAAACCACTGCTCATCTGGGGTTTATGTTTAGCAGAAAAGATAATGAATAAATGGCAAGCAAAATCAATAGGCAATTGTGGTAAAAGGTGATAAATGCTACAGTGGAAAAAAATGTAGATGGGGGAATAAAGGTGGTCGGAACCACTGGGTTTGAGACATGAATGTTGAAAATGTGCCAAAGTAACAGAGACTCTTAAAATATAGATCCTTAGGAATTAAAGTTTCTCCAGGAAATCTTATGCTGAAGGACCACCCCAGGTACACAGAGGAGGAATGGAATGCCACCTAAGAAAACACCACTTCACAGCTCTGGTAACTTGTCTTATTGTTAATTGACAATGACTTTTTTTTCACCATTTTTATAAATGTTGATCCTGGTACCTACCAGAAACGCTGAGAGAACGTAAGAACTTTTTTTCTCCCTAGTTCTGACCCAAACTAAAGAGAATACTACCTCCGTTCACTGATTCCTGTCTCCTGGCTTTGCTTTGGCATGGCTACAAAATTTTTAAAACTAATCTAAAAATGAAAAGAAATGTACTTCGTGGGAAAAAAATGAAGAGATGTTTTAAATTATACAAGTTTGAGGTACAAAGTAACAATTTTAATAATTAGAAAAATTTTTCTATTGCAAATATATCTTTGTACCCCCAAGGGCCACCCAAAGTTCAGAGGACGTGGACACAAAAGAAATTGAGGCAGTGAGTGAGTAGAGGAATCACCAGAAGCCAGCAAAGAGAGCAGAGGATTAGGAAGATCAAGGTATTATAGAAAATGAAAACACAAAGGAGAGAAGCCCAGGAAAAAAGGGATTTTTCATGATGTCCAAGGAAAATTTAGAATAGCCAGTCCAGGTGGTAAGCCCTGGGAGAAAGTACAGACATATTTTTGCCATCCCTTAGAGTCACCAAACTGCTTAATTACCTATCACCAAGACTATGTCCAGGGTAGAGGTGCTGCCTTTTCCATGTCACTTGTGATGGCAAAGACCTTTAGGTCACCATATCTCACCATTTATTCTCAGTTCTCATATAATTTAATCTCAGCTCTGTCTGTGTGGGAGATCACTCCCTGCTGTTAAACACTCCAGATACACTTGGCAATGATTCACCTCCTTCTCTCTGTTGCCTGTACTTTCTCTGGTTCCAATCACCAGAATTTGTTAGCTTCTTGACATGCTCTCAGCGTCTACCTGTGACAGTAGCCCAGGCTTCCCCTGGATCTGTATCTACCCTCTGAGAAGTCACACCCAGCTTCACTGATTTAAACATGAACTCAAGGGTTAAATTACTTTTCTCATTGCTGTGACCAATCACCTGAGTACCTGACAAGAAACAGCTTAAGGAAAGAATAGTTCCTTTTAGCTCAAAATTTGAGGACAGAAGGTAAACAACTCAAAGTAACTTCAGGCAGATAGCTTCAGGAAATCCCTGAAACTGACCAGATTCACCAGGCCCCTCCCTCCCAAGAGTAAACAGTAAGACTGCCCAGAATCTGATTTAGAAAAGCAAAGCTGCACTTAAGACTGAGATCAAGTCAAAGCTTGGAAGAAGTTTAGACCAACTCAAGCACCTGGAAAGGACACTCTTAAACCTGTTGAGTTGCCTGCAGGTCAACCCTGCCTGCAGGAAACCCTGTTTGGGTTTCCCAGCTTTTGTGAGCTGTCGCTCCTACTAGCCGGATCTTGGTGATAGTCTTTGAAGCATTTCTGCTCCTGTAAATAACCCCTTTGTCCATACTCCTGTAACACCAGTAAAACTCATTGGTTCACCAAGTTTGACTTTGATGACCTCCATTGTTTGGTCTGTCATGGGCTCCGTATCTGAGGTGAGTAGATATATGTGTTTTGTGCCCCCACAAAAAGATTTGTCGCACAAGGATGGTGCCACCAATATCCAGGGTGGATCTTGCCTCCTTGAGTAAATCTTTACGAAAACAACCATCATAGACACACAGAAAGTGTATTTCCATGATGTTTCTAAATCCAGTCAAGCTGACAGTGAAAATTACCCATTATGAGACTGCTGACCAATACGTGTCTACAGTCTCCAACTTGTATCTCTATTTAGTGTTTTTACTAGACTGTCTAATGTACTTATCTGAAGCTTGACATTTGAACATTCAGATTTTGATTCCTTACTCCCAACACACATACACACACACACACAGGATTGGCTCAGTATGGAAATTTTAGGGTCCTTCTTGGTTCCCTGGTGTTTATTAAGGTTGGTTATTAGTCACATCCATTTCACAGAAACTTAGTATATGGTTCTTCTCCTTCTCAATCCCTTCCTCCTCTGTCTACACTCATTCTTTCTTTCCCTTTAGGTCTCTGCTTACATGCTGCGTCTTCAGAGTTCCTTTCTAGAAATAGTATCCTTTGTCATAAATTGTCCTCTTGCTATATTTTCTTCATCTAATTTCTGCTACTCGACATTATAGGTTTATCATCTAGTTATTTTCTTACTAGATAATAAACTCTGTTAGAGCAGAAATATTAAGTTTTCATCATCAAGAAGTGCAGTATTCATCTAGTAGGTATTCAATAAAGTCTTTAGGATTGATGAAAAAGAGAAACATAACAACATATTATTGATATGTGAATATATGAGAGTTTGGGTAGATTTAATAGTGGAACTAAGGTTGCCACTGATGGTTTCTACCTGAAAGAAAAAATTGTAGTCTCTTGATAAATGAAGCTAAAGACCTAAGAAACGCTTAAAGACACCAGTGAGCTTTGGAAAACTTCAGATTGTTAAGTCTGTGATGTCTAATATGGTCACCATTGGACTTTTCCTCGCTGAAGAAAGCTCCCTGGGTCAACATTGCTGTAGATTGTTAGCACCTGATTTTGCCACATCCAAAGTTCACAATTAGCTCCTTTTCTCTCTCCAAATTTGAAAAGTGTCAAAAGAGACAACTGTTAAGATTTTAAGTGCTTTATTTCTGAGGATTTTTAAGTGCTTTATTTCTGAAGTTATTGTTGTTTTTTAAGACATCTACATCTCTGACAGAGTGTATATGCTTGCACACGGAATTGTGCAGGTTTTCTTCTTGAGGGTTACCTTTGCTATCTTCATTTACTACCACTCTCTACTCTGTAAGGTTTAACTGTGTCTTGCTTCTGGGCCTACAAATACTTATTGAACCCGCATGTGTTAAGAAGTGCCTAAGAAGGAAGGGAACACACAAACAGCAGTCTGACAGGCAAGAGAGTTTGGAGGAGGGTGTGCACAAGGCTAGTGAAATTGATTAAAGACTGCTGCATTCCACCATGCAAGAGTGATCCGAATTAAGAAGATAACTTGGTGCAGAGCTGGCGAATCTTGGAAGAACTGAAAGACACCTTAAAGGAAGTGGCAACATGTCTCAAAAACTGATTGTTCACAGGTGACATGAAAGGAGAGTATCAGCTGTATCTCTCACATTACATGAGTTCCTACTATGTACATTGTGCTGGCATCAGACGCAACTCAAAGTCAGGAAATTAAAACATTCTTAATAAAAACAGGTAAGTGGTGTGAAAAGGCAAAGTTTTTAGGAGACTTGATAGCACTGGTTTTGAGATAATGGTCAAATAGTCAACTTAAAGCAGCTAGCAGTTGGATGGGAGGGTATACAATCCGGAAATCATATCAAAAAACGTGTGAGGATGAATGGAAATGGCAACAACAAGAAGAAAAAGATAAAACTTGAGTTTTCCCCCTCTTTTTTGGATATTAGCACCTTCTAATATTTTTACTCTATAATTCTGTCCAGTTTACAGGCATCCTGCCCCCCACCTGGTGCTCTGTCAATTTTCACTATGTCTCCCTTCCAAGCCTCCATCATAAATCAAATTTTATATTCAGCAGGTTATGGGATTATACTCTAAATTATTCTCACAATTTATCTGCATCCTCGTCCAACCTTCTAATTACTCTGTTGAACAGAAAGGTATTTTCACGCTGTGGAGGTGTATATGCTAAGTTTGTGTATGTTGGAGCTGATCCCAGTTAAATTGTAGTAACCTAACCCATTAATGTATAGCTGTTTACATGCAGTGCAGGCAATTAAGACTATCTTTCGGATTTAACGAGTGCTGAAAAGGCAACTGAAACTTTCCAGTATAAACTGTAGGTGGACGGCTGCTTTTGATGTTGAACCTGAAAAATACAGCATTTCAAGAGAAAGATAAGAAAGGTAACGGGCTCTTTTTTTTTTTTCTTTCTGAAAGCAAATGATATCTGCATATGCCAACACAGCTGTGGCAGAACAATTTATCTTATCACACATCTTGTTAATCTCTGTGTATGTATGTATGTATGTATGTATGTATGTATGTATTTTATGTTTGGATAGCTTCACTTTGATTAAAGACCCAACTCAACATATCTATCAATTAACACAGATTTAAGTGGCATACCTACTTTTCAAAGAAATCAAAACAATAGAAAAACAAAATCCAACAAAGCTCAGAATGTTCAGATGCTGTGTAGGAAGAACATGGAAATCATGAATTAATTATCAGGAGAACAAATTATTTTTGTGATAAAAATAGAGTTACTGGCGACTTCCCACAAGGAAGCTTAGCCTGGGGAATCAGGGAAATCTCTCTAGAAAGTTCTGTTTAGCGGAGCTCTGAAGAATGAGGCAATAATCCCTAGAAAGAGAAAAAAGCAAATTAGGTCCAGACTACTGATACTACCATGTTCTGTTAAAAAAAAAAAGTATAGAATGTTTGGTGTAACTAAAACCTTGAAATGATTTTTAAATTTGTGAAATATTTAAGATCAACTAACCTCTGCTTCCAAATCTGGGAAATTTCGTCGAATGGCTGAAATTGGGCTGGGGAGATGCCTTCGCAGGTGGGGAGCGCTTGCGGTGTAAGTGCACCTCTCTGAGTTTAAAAGCCTAGAGTCCATATAAGAAGCTGGACGTGGTCACCTGTGTGTCTGTAATCCCAGGAGTAGGTGTGGTGGTGGGGGTAAGATGGAAACGAGAATTCCTGGGGCTTGCTGTTTCCAGTTCAGTGAGAGAAGGTCCTCAATGAATATGATGGAATGATATTACTGAATCCCATCGTCACAGTCTGGCTTTTGCCTGCACAGTTAGCAGACATACCCCTACTCACCTGCTCATGCATACATACAGAGAAAAACCTTCCATGTCCCTTTAGAAATGATATAACCAAGCAGAGAGTTTTGCTTTCCTGATGGTTCACATTCCCCACTTAAAGGATAAAGTTTCCCCTTTTAAAATCATGGCTGCCATCCATGGAATGCCATGGGCTGTGGAGTTTACACAGCATAAAGGTTTATTTAGCTCATGTTTGTGAAGGCTGGGAAGTGGAAGACCACGGTGCTTGCATCTGGTGAGGACCTGTTTGTCCATCATAACCGCTGGTGGTTTGAATGCCAAATGTCCTTCATACCCTTAGGCAGGAATACAGCTCTGCAGTACTTAATTAACATGTCAGAGTCCTCAGTACAAATCAGTAAAACAAACTCTGGGAAGAAGTGAGAGATCTCGCTCACATAGTCGCAAAGCTACACATCCAGAAATTCTAGAAATCCGGGGTGATTCCAGGAGCTTTCATGGGGTCAGACAACTGATTACACTGTGAGAACCTTCTTGCTGATTCTAGGCCATCAAAATGAGTCATAAACTAGTGTTACACTGCAGTCTTTTCTGTCTGTCTCTGATGTGAACACTTTTAAAATGTAGCCCCCCTTAGCACACGTGAATTTGATGGCATTGTACAAGGGAGAACACTGTCATTGAAAAAAAGAAAAACTGTAAAAATTTAGCATGTCAATGTAACACTTATAGTCATTATAACTACACCAGCAAACACATACAATGAAGCAAAGTACAACATAAAAATACTACACAGTTCTTAGTAGTATAAATATTAATGTATAATTTTATAACACTTATATAACATATAAGTATAAATATTAATAAGAGCATCATTTGATAACAAACAAGATCAAAATAAAACCAAATAGTTTTAGCAAAACACTGTGTGTGGATTTGGAGGCAATTAACCATATCAAAATCCCACCTCTACAAACCAAATGACGTTTGAATTACAGTTTCTTAACCTGTAACATGAAAGAAATAGCCTTTAATCTATATGGTTTGCTTTAGAATTAAATTACATTAGATGCTTACACAATTTGAGGTGATATGTGTTAATTCCTTTTGCCTACACTTTCTCTAAGATTTAGGTTGAATTCCATAAATGGAAAGAACATTTTAGATTCCCAACATCAAAATACTTAAAACCTTGAGTTAACATTTGCCTTCCATTTTCAGATATTTCATTCTTTCCTAAAATAATACTGAATATTGATGGGGTCCAAGGTAGCATTTGTTCATCAAGAAATAGTTTAAACGTTGAAAAATATCTGAGACTTCTGTGAACGCGCTAATTTTCTTTTACTTTTTTGATTCTACATATGAAAAATGATGATTTTCTAAGCTACATTTTAGCATGAAGCAGCAAAGTTATTTTATTTTCCTTTAATATTATTACAGCAGTAATTCTAAAATAAACATAATGCTTACATACTCATAGGCTTGGGTGGGTTGTGTGACTTCGAAGTGAAACCTTGTCGCAGCTACCATTAGGAATTTTGAGTGGGTATTGCTGGTGTCTGTGACACTTGCATTTACAGTATTCAAGTGTACAATAGAAGTTGAATTATTTAACAATTTATTTTCGTTTTTGTGCTTATGTGTATTGTTTGTATCTGTGTGTGTGCTCATAGTCCACAGAGTCCAGGAGAGGGAGTTAGACAGAGCAAAGCTATAAAAATAAACTATAGTCCTAAAGCTGCACTGATCCTTCCTGCCTGCCTCCTGGTTGTTATATTCCAACTATGGCATTATGGAAGGTATATAAAATGTGCTTTAGTATTTGTTTGCTCAGTAAGCCTACAGGAGGTAAAGCAATTCTAGTACATGCACATGATTTCCTAGTTATTTTGCTCAGATTTTTAACTCTTTTAATGTTTAAAATTTTGACAAATAACAAAATACTAAGGGTTTAAAACCAATTAAGATCCTTCAAAATAGAAAACTAAATTAATTCTTTTCAAAAGTACAGTCTCACTCACCAAGAAGTGGTACAGTCTAGGAGACCTGATAAGCTAGGGTGGGAGGGAAGGGGAGCAGGACCTTCACTATCAGTAGACTTGGGGAGGGATATGGGAGGAGGTGAGGGAATGAAGGTGGGATTTGGAGAGGCTGAGAAAGGAGGCTACAGTAGGGATACAAAATAAATAAACTGTAATTTATAAAAATATACATAAATTTTAAAAAGTGGAAAAAAGAAATGGTACATTCTTATGTATTCATGCAGAAAGGTTTCATTTTCTTGGTAGTTTAGAGAGGTTTTATTGAAGTATAACACACAGAGAAAAGTACACAATAAAAATGTAGACAGCTGAGAGATTGTCATAAAGTGAACACACCCATATATTCCTTACCTGAGGGAAGTGATGGAATAGTGAAAGCCTCCCAGAAGGACTTTTCATGCCTCTCCCAAGTGTGAACCTTTCCTAGCTTTCCAGAGAAAACTATTGCCCTGAATCTTAGAACCATTGCCAGTTCACCTGGATAAAAATGTGTTCAGTGAGACAATTTACAACTTATATTGAAACTTATATTGCAACTGCAAAACTTTTCTACCATGGATAACTGTCCATATACAAGTAATTTTGTTGCCAGGAAATTCCCAACATATCAAAACAAGGAAGTAGTATACACATAGAATAGACCCTGTCCGAATATATAACATGCTACTGCTCACTTTACTGATGGTGGATTTGGAGGTTCTCCAGTGTGGTGCTGTCGTGTATGATACTGCCCTAAACAATTGACTGAAACACCTTACATCGAGTATAAATGGCTGATACTTATGCAGCAGTATACTTGCCAGAATCTTTGTTACACTTAAGTTTAGGTGATAGTGGTAAATTTTTTAAGTTCTAGAAATGATATCTTCAACAAGTTGGGAATTCCACCTGTTTTGTTTTGTTTTTTACAATTCTTGACAACACGGTCTGATTTGTTTTGTTTGTTTTAAGTGCACTTTGATTCTTTGTAAGCATATCATTGTGATTTTTAAAGTTTCTTTCCAAACAAAGAAAAATTTTTTGTGATTATTGGCTCTTTGAATTATACTGTTGGGAATTCCTGTACTGTGTTGTCTATTTAAAAATGGAATTGTCTGCTCTCTTGCTGCAATTGCACAGGATCATATACAGGGTTTTATGGTTGCGTGTAAACATGATGTATCTTTTATGGTTTGCCCAATGGTACCTTTGGACAATCAAAACCTTTTCTATCCAGCTGGACTACAGTAAAATAACATCATTTATAAAAATACAGAAGAGCATAAGCTATCTAGAAGAAATTGAATTAAGCATAAGACATTCAATTTAACCTCTTCAGAGGTTTGAATAGAACATCAAGAGAAATTTTGTAAGAATATGACTTTAAACTTTATAAGTGCAGGGCTTTGTCACGGTCAGAGCATAGATGATTCGATATTGTTAAGGTCTTGGCTCATCCCAATAGATCCATATCATGCTAATATTAAATCCAACTTATCGTAAAGTTTAAAACGAGTAAGATTTGTGTGCAGTGTTGTAACTGATGAATTTAAAAACTGACTTGGAAATGCAAAAAATCAATAATATCCTGTGAAAATTAAGACCATAGAAAATGTCCAGCTTTATTATAAAGCTAACACATGCAAGGCCTTTTCGTGTCTGCCCAAGGACAGAAAGGCTGATGATGGAACAGAATAGTGAATCCAGAAGCAGAATCACAAACATATGCAAACTTGATTTATGACAATGTAACACCGGAAGGGAGAAAATATCCTTTCAGTAAGTTGTGCTAGACCAACTGGTAGCAATCTGCATGTGTACCTGCTGTTCTGAGAACCCCCCTTTCTTTCCTTCTGTTTAAGATCAACAAAGGCCACCATTATTACATTCTTACCAGGACTATGAAAGCTCCCAGACTCTAGCACAAATGACATATGTCCTGTATTTGCTCCACTTTTACCGTCCATGACTCACAAAGGACTTTGTGAACAAATTTAATCACACTAACCACCAATGGCTAGAGTGTGAGTAAGGCTGCCTCTGAGATTCAGGTAAAGACCAGCAGGGTAAACAGGGTGAGCCACCTCACGATCTGTGTGCAGAAGTGGTCTGAGAGCACAGGCAGTGAAATCACAGAAATAGCCTTCTAGAAAAGAAAAAAAAAAAAACAGAGAAGGCCAAGCAACCAGAAACCACTTGGGCTAGTAGAACAGAATGCTAAACCAAGAAGCAATGTGCTGACTACAAGTGAAGTGTTCTCAATTTCTACGCTGATTAAATTACAGCCAACTGCCAGAGATTGACTAAATTGTGTCATCAAGGAATTCTGTAGCGTCGGATGCTGTGTGGTATTTAAATAAATGGGTCATCCGCTGGGGTACAGAAACCTCATTAAAGCTCTTCACTGCAATGGTATTTTTGTAGCTGGATTGGACTTTTATTATGCCCAGGCAATTCGGCTAGTGCTGTCTATCTTGAATAAAATTACTTCCTTTCTCAAGCAGTACAAATCCCCTTTCTTCTCTTCTACAGACCATCCCATTTTCTCCCTGAATACTCCTCTTGAAACCCCATTCTATATTTACAAAACCATTCTCAAGATTCAGGGTTGCCTTTTGTGTTTTTCTAGGATTCCTTCATTGTTTCAACCCTGTTTGTGTCAGGCACAGGCATCAAGTTTCCAAAAATTTACCATGAGAGGAGGATTTCATGGGAACATACCTTGTACCTTTGTCCATTACAGTTTATTCATTTATTAGACCCAGGGGTTGTACACATTTGCCACATGACACCCGTGGACTTCAAAGGAAAATTCATAGACGTCTATGTCTATTCACTTCTTCCACCATGTGGGTCCCAAGACTAGAACTTGTGTCGTCAGATTTGGCAGCAACCACTTCTACACGCTGAGGCATCTTGCCAGCTCTACCTTGCTTTATTTTCTTTTTCTCTGCATCCTTCTTTTCCCGTGGCAGTCACTTTCATGTTGTACTTAATCTTTCCCAGTTCCCCATTAGGGTGAGTATTAATATCTCTGTTTATCAACCTGGCAAGTGCGATTTCAGAGATATCATATGTCTTACCTCATTACACAGAACTCACACGTTCAGTGGGTTTCAAACTTAAGGAAATTCTATTTCAAATGCATGCAGCGCCGTGTCCTCCCAGACTTCCCTGTGTGTATTCCACATCGTAAGGTCTGGCTTTCGTCATTTGAATGTGTGAAGCCAACAGCAGCACTGAAGTAGAGGGAACATGCGTAGGCTCTAGGAACTGGATACGAGTGTTCCAGTCATGGTTCGACTATTTCCTTTTCTGCAGAATGCATACACAGTCTATCCGTCTATCCAGCTACCAAAAGAGGTGTCTGTTAGTAGCCTAGTTGGATCATATTCCACACCTAAAGATTCAATCAATCTTGAATTGAAAGTTTCAAAAAAAAAGAAAAAGAAAAAAGAAAAGAAAATTGTCTCTATACTGAACATGCAGTGATTCCTTGCTATTAGTCTCTAAAGTACCTGCTGAAATGGTGATTTACATAAAACTTACATGGTGCCAGGAGGTCACTGAAAGCACACACATACTTAAATTGTAGGCCAATCCATTATTAAGGATGCAGGACTTGAGCATCTATGGTCTCGGGCATCAATGAGAATCCAGGAACCAAAGACCTGGTAAACCCAAGGGAGAGAAAGACTTAATGCAATCCTCTTTCCAAAACTAGTCTAATACTTGGGCTCCAGGGTAGAAAGAACAATCTGGATTTCAAGCTGTAATCTGCCAGTTCTGAGCTGTGCAAACACCAAAGTATCACATTTCTCTCAGCCTTACAGCTTCTTCTGTAAAATGTGTTAATGATCACCACCACACTCGACCATTAGGAAAAGCCAGTGAAGTTATACGTGCAGAGTTTTGAGAATTCTGATTGTCGGTGCTTCACAGAACCATTACTTGTACACATTCTTTCTGGATTAGTCATAAATGGGCATTTGTGAAACCAAAGATTCTACAAAAACACAATCATAAAAAGACTGAAAGATATAAAAAATACAATTTTAATCACCTTAATATTTAATGTCTAAAATATGCTACGATCAATCTGAGAATTTTTAATATTATAATCCGTAGCTGTATAGCCCAGAAGTAATTTTTAAATTATCAAAGGAAAATGTCTTCTCCAGCATTGATTAGGAAACAATTTCCTCATATAAAGTTTGACTGAGTCGCTTGTTCCTGCTTTATCACAAAATGTAGTAAAATTATGATCACATGGTAAAATAAAAATTTTGGACTGAATTCATGAAGCTAGACATTTATTAAATTGCCTGTATATTGCTGTTATTGTATTTCCTGTGTGATGAAAAAATACATAATTTTTATTTGTTTTTTCACTCACTTTTGCATGTATTTAAATAATGAACAAACTTTAGATATATCTAGAGCCAACAGAAATGACTCGCATAAAAACAGTGAAAAAAAAAGATTTTGTTTTCCTTACTGAAAATATTTAAAACAATTCTTCAAGAGACAGATGACTTCTGGAAGTGATCACGTGTTAGTATGTTCTGTAACACTGATGCAGAGATCTCCAACTGAGGTTGGCAGAGCCTCTCATATCTGACAGTACAACACGGACTCTCAAAGGGAAAAAAGATGCCAATACTTTCAAATCCTTTAAAACAAATCAAAAGCATGGAAAGGACACAGACTTGGCCAAGTTAAACTTCATTCCAAAAATATGGTTCGCAGGAAACTCTTCTGAATGCTGATCTGTCAAGGACAGCTATTCCTGGGGGTGGGGATGGAATGGGAAGGGAGAACAGCAGGAGTTAAATTTGATGTTCATTAACATGAAGGGACATTTCTTGCCCCATTTAACTAATATCTTAGTTGGTACAGTGTAACAAACACAGCTTAGTTGTTAAAATCTATTATACCTGCTTTAAATTGCATCTCCCTATAGCCAGAAGCTCAATAGTTGGTTCAATTCAATTTGAGTTGCCATGGGTTGTTAATGGGTAAGATTTCTATTTATTCTCTTAATTGTTCTTTATCTAAATTATCACGGTGATGAAATCACATATTTACTACATTCCCACATAATCAGAGGGTCTAAATAATTTTCCTTGTAAGTATAATGATGTCCATAAAAAGGGCCCATAAAAATCTTTAGGGACAGTTTTCAGTGTTTTGTTTTGTTTTTATGTGTAGCTGTTATTATTGTTGTCCTTGGTGTTTATATCTATCACATTTAATTTCAAAGTAAATAATTCTAATTAAACTTTGACTGCACTAACAAAAATATGAAAATAACAAGCCAAAATTTATCATTGCTAAGCCTATAGTAGGTTCTTATGGTATGGGTGCAAAGTAATTCACTACCAGCTCAATTTTAGCATGAGAATGCCTTCAGAAACTTTGAAAACACAGCACTTCTGACTGAAAATAGCTTTGTAGTTAATGTGTTATGCTTCTGACATGACATTGAAGTTTCATTCTTAAATTAGTTACAGGGCTTACGGTAGAATGGCTATAGTAAAAGGCAAACAATGAATTCAGAAGAGTGATTTTATTTATATCCATAATTTCCAGCAGAGGTCTCTAGAGAGCAAGCAAAGTTATGGAAATAAGGAATATAGGTTCAGTAATTTAAATAGAAAATTTAACTCTTCAGCTTAATGTGGGCTTTCTTTCCCCCCACGCCCCTTTCTCTTTTGATGTCTCTGCTCCTTCATCAGATAAAAGGCTGTCTAAAAAACTGATCAGAATAGACTCAAGAGAACAGGTTAATCCCAAGTGCACCGGTGTAATGTGTCACAAAACAGACAATGTAATTATCTCAGCAGCCTGTTTAACCAGCTAATTCGGCAGCTTTGCATACCAGGAGTGAGCTCAGCTGTTCACTAGACTCCCACCCAGGACTTTTTTTTTTTTACCCAGATCACTAGTTTTACAAAGGCTTGAAAAAGCTTGAGGATCGAGTGTTTCATTGAATGTGGTTTAGCAGCTTTTCACAATCTTTTATTTATAAGGAAACAACAGACTTAACAAAGTATAAAATGCAAATTGGCATTGTATAGTTCCTCCAAAATGAAGTTACTGAAGTAAATATCCACATGTTCGCCGAAATAGATTAACTCCCTTTTACAGGGAGTCTTTGGGGAAACGCTCAACAAGTTAACCAAAATGTGATTTGGGGAGTAAAGAGTTCTGAACCTGGGGTCATTTTCTTAGAAGTAAATTCTCTTGCTATCAAACAGATTTTGCCATTTTACCTACACCAGTGCTATTTGAAGAATTAGTGTGGGTTTCCGAGTCAAGTTGACCTGGGGCTGAATTTTTGTCCCTGCTAGGTCTTTAGTAATTGAACCTATTGTTCCTTTATTGTTCTTTATAGTGTGGGTAGCATTCCCACATTGGATACTTACTGAGGGGCGTAAATGACACATCAGGGAAATGCTGTACACGAAGATAACTTAACAAATAGTGGCTGTTACTACACGGTGTCACACAAAATCGTATGCATGAGCATACATGTAGACACATAAATACCTGTACAGAGACACACAGGTAAGAGCTGCATCTCAGGTAGACAGAATGACACAGCTCCATTACCAGCAAGATCTCTAGGTAGGGGTAACAAGGAAGCAGAGTACCATCCTCTGCACTCAGGGCATGGAATCTCGGGTCTTCTGCAAGTCTGAAAGTCTGGTGTCTGCTTCCTTGTGCTGCCGTAGACTATCACCAAAGTGAAACTTGGATCACATCCCTCTTCTTCATTCTCTCACAACCCTGCTGTAAGCCTTGCTCATTTACTTGACTAAACTTTCCATGTTCTACAGCTAACCCTGCTTCCAGTGTACTTCAAACACCTCCTCCACTAAGACTACATGGCCTCAGGGTGGTGCTGGGGTCAAGGCTCTGCCAGCCAAGGGCTCCAGCAGTAGCTAAACCTTCTGCCCTTCCCCTTTTGAAGGCTTGTCACCTCACCCTGCTTCCGACAAGTTCCTGCTTAAATATTATCTGCCAGCAAAAGCCTTAGCCAGCCACTTAGACACATTCTCTCTTTTAATATTGCTATTCTTTTTTTTTTCCCATAAGGCTTACCTGGACCTCAGTTACGCTATTTATTTGCCTTTGCAATTGCTGTCTCTCAAAAATGCTAGAGTAATTAGCTCAGGAAAATGAGTGATTCATTGTATTCATTGGTCTTAAAAAAACAGGTCCCCCAAAAGTCCCAAAAGACTTGAGTCCCCCGAAAGACTCAAAGCAGTCACTTGGTCCACAACTGTTGAATTGTAGGAAAGGTCAACAGCCACAGGTCTGTGTTTTAACCACAGTTTGCTCATTTAGTCTCATGTTCTGTAGTAATTGAGAATTTCCACAGCCTACTGCTACCATTATTCTATCGGCTCTGTAAATAGGGTAGGTCCTGGGTCTTAGTCATCTTTGACTTTGACTCTACTGCTTGGCACCAGGGAGTAGGGGGTTGGGGAGGAGGAACCAAAAACCAAAACAAGAAACGGTGTCTAGCAAGTAAAAATGCTTAAAATAAAACAGAATCGTTTTTAAATTTTTAATTAGTTATTCACTCTACGTTCCAATCACAGTCCCCTCCTGCTCCCACCCCCTCTCACTTCCCCTTTCCTCCTCCCCTACTCCTCAGAAAAGAAGAGGTCTCCTCACCCCCTTAACCCACCACAGCACATCAAGTTGAATCAACACTGAGCACATCCTCTTCCACAGTGACCAAGCAAGGCAGACCCACCAGGGCAAAGTGATTGAAAAGCATGGAACAGAGTCTTTATCAGACAACCTGGACTCCCCTTACTAGGTGACTCACATGAAGACCAAGTTTCCCATCAGCTACATATTGTGTGGAGGGCTTAGGTCCAGTCCATGCATGGTCCTTGGTTGATGCTTCAGTCTCTGCAAGCCCCCTGGACCCAGGTTAGTTGATTCTGTTGCTCTTCTTGTGGAGCTTTTGTTCCCTCTGGGTTCTTCTGTCCTTCCCTCCACAAAGCTCCCTGTGATTCTGTTTCAACATGTTTCAATCTGCTGCTGAGTGGAGCCTCTCAGAGGGCAGCTATGCTGGGAATCCTGTATGAAACATAACAGAGTGTCATTAATAGTGACGGGGGTTGGCTCTCTCTTGTGGGGTGGGTCTCAGGTTGGGCCTGGCATTGGTTGGACATTCCCTCTATCACTGCTCTATCATTATCCCTACACATCTTGTAGGCAGAGTAAATTTTGGGTAGAAGAATCATTTGGGGAGGCAGTGATTTATTTTATTCTATTATTATTATTATTATTATTATTATTATTTACAATTTATTCACTTTGTATCCCAGTTGAAGAATCATTTTTAAGTAATATTTTTTAAAAGATTGTTAAGCACAACAAGATAATTCTGTGATGTAAAAGAAATAAATAGAAAAAAAGTTTGAGAAACAAATCACTGTGTCTCATCCCTCAGTGGAAAGGACTATGTACTTGTGCCGTTTTTTGATAGAGCCCTGGCATGGTGTTTCTTATGTATGACTTAAACCAGGGGAAACTAAAGGAAGCACCAACCAAGGACATCTTGCCTAGAACCATGCTGATATCATAGTCATTTGAATCAACATCTTTCTCTTGAAGGTCTTCAGGGCCTATTTTGCAGGCTGACCTTCTGGGATTTCAAGTGTTGGGTTTTTTCTTAGCCTTCTATCATCAATATCATTTCTGCTGCTCTCTTCTAAGGCTGAAATTCATATCACAGAATTAAAGATTTAAATTTTGGAAAGTTTCACTTGGATTCAGGACCCTTTAAACACATTTAATAAGTGCATATACCCATCCAAAGAACTAACATTGTTTTCATACTCACAGAATTTATATTTAATGAGAGTCTACTGAGCCTATTTAACACAGAAAACAAAATGATTGTAATACGTTTCTAAAAGCCACACTTCAAGGACTTCTATGATGGATGAATGTTTTTCCTGTCCAGAGCGGGTGATACATAGCTGGAGTCTAACTCAGCACATGCATTTTGTAATTCCATATCTCTTTTCTAAATCAATAGGCAGTTAACTCTGAGTGGGTATATTTGGGCTTTCAGAGACAAGAAATTAGAGTATGAACTCTCCTTGGTATGGGCTCCTGTTAGCATGTTCCGTATGGTATCAGGTCAAACCCCTTAACTTGTTTTATACACCTACTGCATAACATTCTTCAGACCCTGTATGATTGACTCTACATTATGCTTGCAGGCAATATTAATTTGCATGGGTTAAAAAGGGTCATTAGATTATTACCGAGTTTCTGTGTGACCTTTGACAAAGAGAAAGTATTATGTAAGTGCCAAATTATAGTTCCCCAGGACCTGGATTTTTAAGGTATTTCTGAATTCTTCTTTTATTGTCAGATAATTTATGTATTCATATTCATGATATCCATTAGTTTATGGTTCCTTTCCTTAACGCACATGTTTATTCAACAATGTGTTAAACGTTTTATATCCAAGTTTTATAAATGGACTGAGTATACAGCAAGGCATATACAAAGAAGGAAAGCAATGTGCACTGACACATTTGAATGCCATAAATATAAAATTAAGTAAATAATCACAGTTAGTTTGTATAGTTAATATATAGGCCCAAGTACCAAGATAGAAAGGAATGTTACAGAACTTTGAAGGTTACCTCAACTCAAACTAACCACAGTGCTTGCTGCTTTAGAGTATATGCAAAGGATACCGGCTCTAGCATCTGAGCCCTTAAAATGTAAATATATGTTACTCGATTATTAAAAATTATCCAGGAATATACCACCCAGGTCTTTGAAAATGAAATTTTAATTACCAGTCGTCATTTTGGTGGGCTCAGATGACAAGCGAGGGGGTGTGTATTAGCTGGCTTTCCTTGTTATTGGGACCTAACACTCAACAAAGGCAATTTAAGGAAGAAACCAGCACCACACAGAGACCATCAAGATTTGCTGAAGGCCTGAAACCTAGCCTGCTTCCCCGGAACTAAAACTGCAGCATCCAGGGAATACTTGCAAGGCTGAACTGGAGTATCACTTCTTATGTGGCCCTGATCACTCAAGCAGGATGCCCTAGGTTCGCTTTTCAAGGACCCTTCAAATGAAAGTTTTCAACCCAGGTGTGATTACTTGCCTATGCCTGTAATCCCAGGATCTGGGAAGCTGAGGCCTGAAGAATTCCATGAATTTGATGCCTGAACTAAATACGATGCTAGCCTGGGTCACAAGAAAAGAGAGTTAGTTCTTTTTATTGATCACAGTGTGCACCCCAATCCCACTTACCTCTCCAACCCTTTGTATCCAACCTCTGCCCTTGCAAACCCCTCCCTGAAGGAGAATTTAAAAAATCATTAAAACAAATTTTCACTATGGAAGCTATAGTGTGTCACAGCGTGTCTCACAGTATACCCCTCTGCCCACACATTTTTACTTGCAAATGTTCATTGCAATGAGTCACTGGACTGGTTCCAGGTCTCTGGCTTCTACCACACTATCCATACTGGATCCTTACTGGGGATTCTCTAGGATATCCTGTTGTTGCCCTGTGTCATGGAGATCCTTTGGATCTGCAGGACCAGCCCCTTCACATGCTCCAGCAGTTCATAGATGGGGTAGACATTGGGGTGGGCCAACTCAAAGCCTTGGCTCTGGGCCTGGGTGGCAGCTGTGCGGGTCAGCCTGCCAGCTGTCCTGCACCTGCACCACCAGGGCAAGCTCTCCAGAACTGTCTTGGCCAGCTCACCCAATGCCACAGCTGGCAAGGAATAGGGCCAGCTTTCACTTGGGCCCTCAGGGCCATGCTACTGGGGCCAGCTCTGCTGTGCTACCCAGGCAAGGTGCAGGGCTAGTTTTCTTGTGAGGGGCAGTCCTAAAAATCAAGACAAAACAGAAAATTATTAAAACAGGAACCAGAGAGATGGCTCAGTGGTTAAGAGTATGTAATAATGTTGCTGAAGCTCTAGGATCAATACCCAGTATCACATGGTAATTCACAACTGCCTGAGACTCCAGTTATTGGTGACACTATATCCCCTTCTGGCCTCCATAGGCACAGCATTCACATGGTACATTTGTTATTAAATAGAAATATTAATCTGAAAAAAGGGGGGTTAAGTTACTATATCCTGGAGCTTCTCATGGTCTTGCCTTCACCTTCACTTATGGTACAAAGTATGTGGTTTCTCTTTAATTTAACCAATCCCTTTAACAATTATGGATGCTTTGACCACACACACACTTGCTGTAACTTTAAACTCCCTCTTACCACCTCCAATTTACAGTTCTTACATCTTAGTCGTCTTTGGATTCACTATATAAATCTCACCAATGGGAGTGAGCAATAACCACGCAGTAGCCTAAATGTTAACTTGTATTGACATTCCTCCACCTGTTAAATAATTCAAATGCTGAATTCAGCCTCACTCAGTCTCTCAGGACAAGAGCAAGAAATAACAAAAGCAGCCTCCAGGCCACTCCCCAACAGAGTCCTTGCTCTCCTTTGAAGCTTCTTGAGCCAGGCCTCTGCCTTCTGCCTTTCTTCTGGAGTCAGGTCTTTAAATTTCTACAGAAAAGGCCCATTGATCTCTGCTTACAGAGTTTTAAGGTTTCTTTCCAGCCCATGACTCCAACCTTTTCCACATTACATATGCAATCTAATTTCTCTGTGTGTGGGGAGTGTGTGTATATGTGTGTGCAAGTGCATATAGGTGTATATAGGTTACAGAACTACCACTACCATTCACCTTTTCTTAAAAAAATGTGTGTGTTAATGTTGTTTATATGTGCAGTATGTGAACGTGTGCTCTTGTGTTTGTGGAGGCTCAAGACTGACAGCAGGTGTCGTCCTTGATTGTTCTCCAGCTTTACTTTTTGATATAGGATTTCTCACTAAACACAAAGTTCATCAATTTGGCTAAGCTGGCTGCTTCATGAGCTTCCATTTGTCATTTCCCACTGAATTCCAGGGGTTAGGGTTACAAATACATGCTACCATGCATAGCTTTTTCCATGGGTGTTGAAGGTATGAACTCAAATAATCATGCTTGCAAGACAGGCACTTTATAGACCAAGCCATCTCCCTAACCCCACAACTTGATTTGTAGACCAAGGAAGCTCAGCTAGCCCACCATCAAACCCCAGGGGTCTGCCTGTCTCTGCCTCACTCGTGCTGGGATTACAACCAAGCACCACCATGCTCAGCACAGTATGTGGATTCTGTGGCTTGAACTCAAGTTCTCATGCTTGGGCAGCAAGTACTTTTATCTATCCAGTAACTAGCACCACAAGCCAATCTCAAAGGCCTTTAGACCACTTGCTCAAGGTTCATAATGACTCTACCATTGGCAGCAATTTCCTCAATCGGTTATTTTTCTTACTGCTGATCAAACACCGGACAAGAAGCAGCTTAAGAGAGAAGGGTGTATTTGGCTCACAGTTTAATGATATGGTCAATGATGGATAGAAGGAAAGCAGTAAGAGGGGCTAGTGGCTAAAGAGTAAAAGGTTTATCTATTTTGGTTTTGTGAGAAACGAAGGGACTTGCTAAGGCCATGTATCAGGCTAAGCAGTTCTTTTCAGAGACCTCTACTCGGGTGAAACCAGGACTCCAGACTTTGTGGCAGAGATAATTCCAAGATGAACCGGTATAGAGCAGAGCTGGAGTCTACTGAGAAGATCTTTTCAATGGGGTTATCCACAGGGTTAATGGGAGAGAAGCTCAAAGAAAGACAAAGGTACACTCAGGTGTGGGAGCAATTCTCAAGAAAGACTTGTGCTTAAGTCTTTACAATACCTCAAATGTCTTGACAGTAGCCATGTATGTGAATCCATCTCCTGAAATTACATCTCAAAGTGCTGCTAAGAAAATTAAATGAGACCATAGGGTAGTTCCTGGGTTGCATTGACATAATTAAACTGCTAACATAATGCCTTTGGTCATAAGGGTCACATGGGAAGTTAAGATGTTTTTACTATAAGCAAAAGTTTATAGTCTTTGAGATTCCTGGAAAATTATAGACTTAAATATGGGAAGGGAATTAAACTATGCTTAGACATTAAACACCGCTTATTGCTATTTTTAACATTCTTATTTGAATTGTCACTATATACAAGAAATACTGTCTCTATATAACTTTTGTTGTAACTTTCAACAAATGTTAATTGTGTTTGGAATTCTGGATCTCAGGAGACTTTCAGGACTTTTTTCCTCTTTTTACAAACTCTTAATTTTCCGTATCTTTCTATCCTGACTCAATATTGTCAACATAGTCTGTTTATATGAGTTATTAAGGTATCAGAATATAAGCATAGATTCTTTTTTTATTTTCTAATTAGATGAAGTTCTAAGATACCCCTATAATTATAACCTCATGCACTCAAGCCTCAAAGCTTTATTTATTTTTTCTCCTTTCAAGAAGGAAATATCACAGTGGAGGTGTAACTACAGGGACACTGTTGAACTTATCCTGAATGGAGGACATAAACACTATCTATGAACTTAAAATTTAGAACAACATACCAGAGTGAACAAGATAGGAAGAACAACAACAAAAATCAAAGGCTGAGAATGGGCATCCTGGAACAAACACCCACACAAGTCTAGACCTCCAGTTTTTACCTCCAAGTCTGAGCGTGCTAAATTCACTCCTCTCCCGCCACCCCCACCCCACGCAAACTCTAGTACTAAGCCTAGCAACATCAGTTTCACAGTTCACTATGGCAAAACCAAACTGCTTCTGGTCCTCCCGGGCCTTTGCGTTTTTGGAACCACATTTTTTTTCTTCTTTGCCTTCCATTTCTCTGTCAACCACCATTGTCCCCTAAGCTCCTGTTCCCTCATAATTAACATTATTAATAGAGGCAAATACTTGACTCGACTTTACACTCTGACGAAAATACAAGAGAAGGCAACTACTAAACCCATTTGTATTGTCTTTTTTTTTAATAGGTTAATATCCAAGCATCAGATTTATTTTAAGGATTGGTATTCTTAAGTACTTGGTAGATAAATAGATTCAGAGATAAATGACTTTTCTTTTATTTTTGGACACTGTGATAATTAATCTTCTGTGAGTGCCTGTGAGTGAGTGTCCAGAGAGGTTTAACTAAGCAGGTAAGACCTGCCCTGAGTCTGAAGGGCAACAGTCAATGGGAGTCCTGACTGAACACAGAGAGGAAGGAGATCAACAGCTGAGGGTCAGCATCCATCTCTCTCTGCTTCCTGAATTGAAATGCAATGTGAGTGACTAGCCACCTCACACTTCCGCCACCATCCTCTTTTGTCATGACTAACTATTGACTATATCCCCTCTTAAACCTTGGGCTCAACTTAACACTTCCTATCTTTGTTAGGTGTTCCATCATAATACAAAATTAAAATAAATTACAAACACTGTCTTGATGATTGGCCCAAGATATTTGCCCAATTTTGTTTATCCATTTTTTGGGTAGTTATGGCTTCCTACTTGTAAACTACAGATCATCTTACTTTCCCTAAAATTCCAGTCCCCTAATCAATTCCGTAATCAATGTTTTGTTGTTGTCACATCACTGAGGAGTCAAAAGGGAAGTAAGTGAGGTCAGGAATTGTAGCAGGTAAAGAGATACATACTTCCATTTATCCTTCAATGTTAGTTTGCGTAATCATTATGTAACACAATATATAATGTATTTTGGCTTATTTTCCTAAGTATTATTTATTTCCCCCAAATTGTGACCATTTGAGTATATATTGTTTGTTTAAACAGAAATGATTCATAACTGATGTAAATTAAATAGTAATTGTAACAAACAAGTTCATTTATTATCGTGTCTAGTGTTATTTCAACTTGATAGTTGCTAGGATCAGCAGGGGAAATCTCAGTTGAGAAAATGCCTCCAATAATACCTAGCTATAAGGCATTTTCTTAATTAGTGATCAATGTGGGAGGGCCTAGCCCATTGTGGGTGGTGCCATCCCTGGGCTGGTGGCCCTGAGTTCTATATAAGAAAGCAGGCTGAGCTAGCCACAGGAGCAAGGCAGTGAGCAGCACCCCTCCATGGCCTCTGAATCAGCTCCTGCCTCCAGGTTCCTGCCCTGCTCAAGTTCCTGTCCTGACTTCCTTTGATGATGGAATGTGTGTGGAAGCATGAGCCAAAATAACCCTTCCCACCACAACTTGCTTTTTTTTATCATGGTGTTTCATCACAGCAGTGACAACCTTAACTAAAGCATTATCTGTTTTTTCTTTTCCATTTCATCTTTCTTTTTATCCCTCTCCTCTTCCTTCTCCCTTTCTCTTCTTTCCCTCCTTCCCTCCTTCTTTTCTAACCTTTCTTCTTTGACACTGGACTGATCTCATAGTTTCCTGCCTGCTCAACAGGTACTCTGATACTGAGCTAGGACAGGAGCCTCAGGTTAAAGTTTCAGAGTAATTTTGTGCACAACCTAATGTTAAAAACTGTCACCTGCCACCTGATACACTTCTCTTATAAGTAATTGGTGGGGTCTGGAGGAATGGCGGAGCAGTTTCACCAGTTCGTGTCCCAGTTAGAGGAAAGAATGAAGATATTTTTGCTCTTGTCTCTGCCAAGATTACTGCTGAGTGTTTCAATTGCCTCATTTCCCATTCTACCTTAATGTTAATTTCTACATAACATAACCACACAGGGGCATGAGGTCAGAGGTAAAACTCTATGAGATGTGAGAAAAATACCTATGGAAACACAGGATATTATGTATGATTAAGAAATTTCCACAGCCTTTAAATCCTCCAAAGGCCCCAGGCTTGGTTTGGTTTGGTGCCAGAATATGTCAGGTTGACAGCCAACAATCATGGCTTATTTCACTTAAAAAAAAATAGAATTAAGCCTCCTGGCACACTACACCTGCATGTTACATCACCACACTACCACAGGGGTTTGATGCTTCAATTGATTCAAACTAGTACTCAATATCAATTGACAGCTGGACTGATATATTAGGATAAGACAGTCATCTATGCCTTGGCAAAAAAAGGGGGGGGGGTAAGACTAATTAATTTTTCTCTCTTAACCAACTGAGTGATAGTCTTTTAGCATGGTCTTATTAACCTCCTGTCCATTTAGTTCTAAAAGATATTAAGAAACAATTAAGGAAAATAATGAAAATCTAAAATTACACAAACAGATTTCCCTGGTTGGTTTTTATTGACGGCTTCACACAACCAAGAATCATCTGGTTCAAATGAGAGGGTGTCTCATTTGAGGGATTGTGTGTGTCAGATTGGTCTATGGCCTTATCTCTGTGAGAGATTGATGACTGATGTGGGAGAGCCCTTTTCCTGGTTAGTTTCCATTGTCAACTTGACACAACCAAAAGTCACCTGGGAAAAGGGAGTCTCGATTGAGAGATTGCACAGATCAGTTTGGCCTGTGGCCTTGTCTGTGAGAGACTGATGATTGATGTGTGAGGGGTCAGTCCACTGAGGGCATCACCATCCGTAGGCATGCGGTTCTGAACTTTACAAGAAAAACTGTGAAGAGGTTTGAGAAAGGGAGAGCAAATAGAAACATTAGCCCATTGTTTGTGCTTCAGTTTTTGCTTGAGTTCATGCTCTGACTTCTCTCAGTGTCTGTCTATGACCTAGAATTATAATTTTTTATAAACTCTTTGCTGTTGTAAGTTGCTTTTGACTAGAACATTTATCATAGTAATAGAAAGCAAGCAAAACATGGATAGATTGTTCTCTTTATCACATTATGTATGTAAGTAATACTTTAAAAAGTTGTTTATGATGAAAAAAGATGCCAGATTATTATAAGCATTTGAGATAAGCTAAGAAAAGAGCACAGAGAAATGCTGGTAGGGGAAGTACAAAGATGGTTTGTCATAGAGATTATAGAGATTTCAGTACAAAAGTTTTTCAAATAATGTGAGAAACTGATGAAGTCCCAGGTGAATATGTGTTGGTTTACATGAATTCAGTCATGCCAACGACCTCAGTGCCTCAGACAGATGGTAATGGCAATGCCTTCCCGCTGTCAGTGTGTGGATGTTGATAGTATGTGGAGAAAATGTCAACAGTGGTCTTCTTCCAGTTGTTTATAGTCTGAGACCTCTCCCCTACAGAAAACCTTTACCAAGATAGGCTAAACTGGCTTCCTCATTCAGCACTCTATAATAACCCCACCTCTTCATTCAGACGTACACAATAAACCTGCTTTCTCCATTTATTCAGATGTATAAAGTAACAGTGTTAGATTTCTGGTTTGCTGCTGGTATCTCTATCAATGAGCACACGGCCCTCAGGATCACAGCCTCTCTGTATGTGTGCCTGTGTGCTTGTCATGGCTTCATTCCCTCTCTCACCCAAGTCAAGTCAGTCCCTAAAGCCAGACAGACCATGGCAAAATAGGGAATATGATTATTAATTTAAAAAAACTCTAATAAAAAGGCCTAAAATGACAATGTGTCTTCATGATGCAATATATATATATATATATATATGTCTGTATGTCTGTATGTCTGTATGTATATGTCTATACACACACACACAGACATATGCACACATGTGGGGATTTATTGGAATGCCTCACAGGCTGCAGTCCAACAAATCCAACAATGGCTTACTGTGAACAGAGAGTCCAAGAATCTAGTTGTTGTTCAGTCCAGGAGACTGGATGTCTCAACTGGTCTTCAGTATATTCTGGAATCCCAAAGAAGTAAGCTTTAAGGTCAGTAAAGGAAAGGCTGTGCTAACAAGGTGAGAGCAAGCAGGCAAAGAACATACGCTCCATTCTTATATGTCCTTCCATAGACTTCGAGCAGAAGGCTTGGCCCAAATTAAAGGTATGCCTTTCCACCTCAAGATTTGAATGAAAGGTATGTCTCCCTACCTCTAGGTACTAATTAAAGGCCTATGTCCTCCAACCTTAAGATCCAGCTTAAAGGTGTGCATCTTTCTATCTCAAAGGTCCAGACTAGAAGTAATTTATCATTTCTTTTTTTAAAGTAATTTATTTATTTTTATATTAATCACAAGTTTTATACTTTGTATCCTTGCCGTAGCCCCCTTCTTCATTACCTCCCATTCTCCCCATCCCTCTCTCATCTTCTCCCTGCCCTCCTCCAAGTCCACTGATAGGGGAGGACCTCCCCGCTTCCATCTGACCCTAGCTTATCATGTCTCTTCAGGGCTGGCTGCAATGTCCTCTTCTGGGATCTAGCTAGGCTGCTCCTCCCTTGGGGGTGGGAGGCGGATGGTCGACATGCCAGCCATTGAGTTCATGACAGAAATAGTCCTTGTTCCCCTTACTAGGGTACCCAGTTGGATACTGAGCTACCGTGGGCTATATCTGAGCAGGGGTTTAGATTTACCATTTCAAACCAAGCAAAATATCGCTCACAGGTATGCTCTCTATTTCTGGATTGTAGTTTATTCCAGATATAGTCAAGTTGACAGGCAAGAACCGCCATCAAAAGTCCACCCTTAGTCAACTTGACACAAAATTACATCTCCTTCTATCATGACTAATTTCCAAATGAAAACAATAACAACGTCATACGAATGCCTAAACATATTATAACTATCCTTCATACAATCAAGAATAGCTATCACAGGCAGCCAAAGGGAAGAACCTTATCTATGGAAAAATGATAAAAAAGTGTTTGTTAAATTTTGGGGAAGTGTAGATGTTACCAAAAGGTTAGGGGCTTAAACAAAGGAAGTGACTGAATGAAGGGAAGAATAAATTTGTTTTGAGTCTCAGTTAAGGATCATCACCACAGCAGAACTGGGATTAAGCCAACTTTAGGTACAAAGGCAAGGACAAGCACCCAAAGGTTGACTTCCACACATGTGCTTTTGTAATTGTGGGCCCACACCACACCCACAAATTTTACACACACACACAGACACATACATACACACCCAAGTTTTTAAGTGACCTGACAAATCCTGTCTTCTTCTTGGAACCTTTGGTTTACTACAGCTAGTTACATACATTTTATTCTCTTTGGCAGTGATATGTTTAGAAAGAGATGTGTTAAATTTTTTTGGCTGGTGTTTATTTTTAAAAGGGAAGTCTTACAAGGGAGACTTCCATTTTCCCCCATTTGATATAATAGCAAAAGCATTACAGCACTGCCAAGCAAAGAGTGGGAAAATACCACTCCATTAAACATTGTAGACTCTGAGTCTGTCACAACTGAATTGCCCATTGTGACAGTTAATACTGACCGCAGACTCCATAGGATTTAGAATTACCACGAAAACAAAACTCTCAAGTATGTCTCTGAGGAAACCTGGATTAGATTAACTAAAGTGCACAGACTTCCTAATGAGGGCAGCAATCATTCCCTGGGCTGAGCTCCAGACGTGCATACAAAGAAGAAAGTGAGCTGCATACAAGCATACATGCTCCCCTGCTTCCTGACTGCTCATGTCACTTGACAAGCCATGTGAAGCTCCTCCTTCCGTGATGGACTGTACCATCGAACTGTGAGCCAAAATAAACCCTTCCTTGGTTAAGTCGCTTTTGTTGGGTATTTTATCCCAACATAAATCAATGAGTGCACCCACCTTTGTGCTTCTTACTATATAATTATCAGATATATTTTACTATAGCTTCTCTTTCTTGAAATGAAGATTATTCTAAGTGCCATATTATATAAGTAAAAGGTAAGGACTGAGAAAGGCAAATTTTATTTGCCATGATCAAACGCCATGTCAGAAATTCTTTATTGTTGTTTTTGTAAGAACGCTGTGAGATTTGTATGCATTTAAGCCAGGTTTTTCTTAAAAGCCTGGACTTTCCTGTCCCTCTACATGGAATTAGGAATCCTTACCCAGAGTATAATGAGTCACTAAGTGTTGCTTCTAGCCTTCATTGACAATACTTCATAGACTTAAATTGTTCTGTTATGACTATCAAACTTCTACAGAGCTATATAAAGCTTTGTGGATGGGCCATGAAATAAGGCAGACTGTTCAAAGTTTAGCACATTTATTGATCAGATTAAGTAAAACAGTAATATTAGAGTTACATTACCATCGATAAAGACAGTAATAGTATCTACCTGCAGATAAGTATTTCGCTAGATAATGCTTGCAAAACATCTAGTAAATACCAGTGCGAATTTAGTCAAGTCACAAATGTGTTCTGTTCATAAAATTTTGCTCCTGCAAAATACACAGTCAATTTTTAAAAATCACATTATAGGATTTTAGGAGTTGAGAGACTGCAGAGATAGATTTTTATGGGTTACTGCATTGATAGGGGAAAGCCTATAATTTTAAAAATAGCTCAGAGCAATATATATATATATATATATATATATATATAAACATATAAATGACCTTCTGTTGAGTTACTTTTAGACAGCTAAACAGAACAAATTTATATCCCCTATAAAACTTAAAATAAAAAATTACTTATCATTAACAACTAGTTAGGTAAACAGTGCCACATAGCTACTTGGTAGAAGGAGGACAAGCAAGATCAGTTAAAAATATATGAGTGAGACAATTATCCTTACATTTTACCCTGTCTGGATGGTAACTCTGTAGTGTTGTACAGTTAAGGCATGCTGAACTTGGAACTTTAGAAAATATGCCACTGAAACCCAGTCCCTTCTCCGTTATTTATTGGTCCTTTAACCAGGTGCATATGGATTGTCATCTTTACATCTCAACTTAATCTTCAAAAGAGGGTGACATTTAGTCTCTTCCTTCTCTTGCAGATTAATTCTAAGAAAGTGTACCCCAAAGCATTTTATATAATATAATGTTCAATATACATGTAAGACAAATAAAGATGCTGGTGATCACAAATGGCAGAAACTACAGATTCTGCATTCTGTGACATGTGCTTTGTGGCTGTTTCCTGGATATTTACTCATTTCGGATTCTGAGCTGTCAGCAGTCTCTGAAACCTTGCTGTACAGCACAGTGCAGGCCATGGATGGCTGTAGAGTCAACCAGTCTTTTGATGATGACTCTCTTTGAAGGTTCCCCACTTCTAGGGATTCTCACTGTGCTCACTCTCTGCAGCTGATGGGATAAAGCTACAGGCTTAAGGCACGATCCTCAGTTTTGAGTCATGGGTGAAAACCACTCAATCAAGAAAACAATCAGTCTGTCTAGAAAGCAAATGGGTTGGGGAAGAAATGCCAAGATGACTCAGATTCAATCCTGAAAGTGTTTTTTAATGGGGGCATTGATTCAGCCTCCACTGAATATTTACTAAAAATAAAAAATAATATTGGCAATACTCTTTACGGACTTTCTTCCAGATAGCTGTGATGTCTGAGAAACACTTGGAACGGTGCAGACAAAACCCATAAGGAACAGCATAATTCTTACCTATGATTGTTTCTCTTGTTCCACAAAGGGCGTAAGTAAAAGGAGTTGTTTTCCAGGAAGCCAGAATACACTACAAATCAGTAAAACAGGCACCGCCCCTTTATGTTGTGATTATAATGGTAAATTTCTGTTCAAGTCTAGAATCCCTTTTGCTCATACAAACTGTGCTTACAATACTGGCTATGGCCCTAGGCTAGTAAAAATTAAATGGGTACAAATTCAGTATGAGACAAAAATGGGAGGAGGCTCTATAAAAGCTAAGGTAACCACGAACCTGCATAACTGTAAACTCTACACAAGAATAAAACCCAACCAGGATTAAAAGGGCCGTGTACCCAACATAGGGCCCAATGTGAGAAATACAATGTCCAAAAAATACCAGTGAAAATGCTAGAAACAATTCCCCCTTCTTTTCTCTTTCTTTTGCAGGCCAGCATCTGAAAATAATAAGATGATTCACATTGGTTGGCTACCCTTCTGCATACTGAAAACCATAACACGGTTGATATGTATGAAAGGACTTAACCAGTTTGGGAATGTCACCATAGTATACAACTAGATTATAGAAATGGTAATGCCCAGCTTTCCATGTAAGGGACAGGCTACTTTCTTAAGTTATTGCACCATTTTATTATCCCACCCACAATGAACAGGTTTTCCTGCGGTTTCCTGTAGAGAAGCACGCCTTGTCTACCAACTCAACATTTGCAAAGTTATATATGATTATGCTCCTGCCTGAGTTTTTCTGCATATCAAAACAAACACCTTCTCTCCAATGTAGTCCTCATTCTTTTCATGTCTTTTTCTATATTGTTACCTTTTCAGACTGATTTGCATAAAAACCAATGTTTTGTTCATTTAATGTTTTACAGATTTCATCTCTAAGTTACTTGGAGACTTTTTCTTCATTTAAGTGACTCTGAGGACTTAACTTTCGCCAATGTTACTACCTTTTTGTTGTTGTTGTTTGAAGAATCCTTCTTTATCCAGGAGACATGAAACATTCTATCATTTCCCCTAAATGTTTTAATAATAACCGTTTAAGAGCTTAATGCATCTAGAATTGATTTCTGAGCATGATGTGGTCTCCTTCATTTTATAATCCATGCTTTTTAAAAATTTTTAAATGTGTGTGTGTGTGTGTGTGTGTGTGTGTGTGAATGAATGTCAAGTGAGTGCAGGAGCCTGCAGAGACCAGAGAAGGCACTGGATCCCTTGGAGCTAGAGTTACAGGTGGCTACAAGTGCTGGAAACCAAACTCCGGTCCTCTGCAAGAGCACTAATGCTCTTAACCATTGAGCCACTATCCAGCCCCAAACCATGTTTTTGTAATTATGATACAGTTCTGAAAAAAAAATGCCTAGGTTCAGGTCATACCTAACTTGAACAATTTCCTGTTTCCTAACATTATTTCCTGCAATTGCATTTGGGTAAAAGTGCAACTCTCTTCCTACAAATGTGTTTTCTTTTCTCAGTGACATTGCTGTCTTACCTCCTCTCTACCTTTACAGCTACAGTTTTACAGCCTCTATTGCTGCTTCCTCTACTGGCTCCTAACTGGTCTGTTGCCAACTATTCCCCTTCTCCTTATTTCATCATTGCTTTTGCCCCTCATGTTTTCCTACACCCATTCTTTTTTTTTAATTTTCATTGTCACAATTTATTCACTTTGTATCCCCCCTCCCAATTCTATCCTCCTTCCCCCTTCTCCAGGCATGTTCCCCAAGCCCACTGATATGGGAGGTCTTTCTCACCTTCCTTCCGATCCTAGTCTATCAGGTCTCATCCAAACTGGCTGCGTTGTCTTCCTCTGTGGTCTGGTAAGGCGGCTCCCCCATCGGGGGGGGGGGTAATCAAAGAGCAGGCCAATCAGTTCATGTCAGAGACAGTCCCTGTTCCCTTTACTAGGGACCCACTTGGATACTGATCTGCCATGAGCTACATCTGAGCAGGGGTTCTAGGTTATCTCTTCCAATGGTCCTTGGTTAGAGTATCAGTCCCAGAAAAGACCCCAGATTTTTTGGTTCTGTTGCTCTCCTTGTGGAGCTCCTGTTCTCTCCAGGTATTACTATTTCCCACTTCTTTCATAAGATTCCCTGCATTCTGCTCAAAGGTTGGCCATAAGTCTCAGAATCTGCTTTGATACTCTGCAGGGTAGAGCCTTTCTGAGGTCCTCTGTGGTAGGCTCCTGTCCTGTTCCATGTTTTCTCCTTCTTCTGATGTCCATCCTCTTTTCCTTTCTGAATGGGTATTGACCATTTTAGCCAGGGTCCTCCTTCTTGATTAGTTTCTTTAGGCCTACACCTATTCTTAAACACCAATGTTCTTTTTTTAATTCTTTATTTTTTTAATTATAATTTGTTCACTTTGTATCCCAGCTGTAGCCCCTCCCTCCTACCTTCCCAATTCCACCCTCCCTCCCTCTTCTCTTCCTATGCCCCTCTCCAAGTCCATGGTTAGGGGAGGTCCTTCTCCCCTTTTATCTGACCCTAGCTTATCCAGTCTCATCCGAGCTGGCTGCATTGTCCTCCTCTGTGGCCTGGCAAGGCTGCTCCCCCATCCAGGGGAGGTGGTCAAAGAACTAGCCATTGAGTTCATGTCAGAGACAGTCCCTGTTCCCTTTACTAGGGACCCACTTGGATATTGATCTGCCATGAGCTACATCTGAGCAGGGGTTCTAGGTTATATCCATGAATGGTCCTTGGTTGGAGTATCAGTCTCAGAAAAGAACCCTGTGCCCAGATATTTTGGTTTTGTTGCTCTCCTTGTGGAGCTCCTGTCCTCTCCAGGTCTTACGATCTCCCCCTTCTTTCCTAAGATTCCCTGCACTCTGTCAAAAGTTTGTTTATGAGTCTCAGTATCTGCTTTTATACAATGCTGGGTAGTCTTTCAGAAGCCCTCCGTGGTAGGCTCTTGTCCTCTTTCCTGTTTTCACCTTCTTCCAATATCCATCCTGTTTGCCTTTCTGAGTGAGGATCAATCATCTTACCCAGCATCCTTCTTCTAGCTCACCTTTTTAGGTGTTCAGATTTTTGTAGGTTTATCCTATATTATATGTCTAGTATCCACTTATAAGTGAGTATATACTGTGTGCGTCTTTTTGCTTCTGGGATACCTCACCCAGGATGATCTTTTCTAGTTCCCACCATTTGCCTGCAAATTTCATGATTCCTTGTTTGTAATTGCTGAGTAGTAGTCCATTGTGTAAAAGTACCACAATTTTTGTATCCATTCCTCCATTGAGGGACATCTTGGTTTGTTTCCAGGTTCTGGCTATTATGAATAAAGCTGCTACGAACATGGCTGAACAAATGTCCTTATTGTGTACTTGAGCATATTTTGGATATATGCCTAGGAGCGGTGTAGCTGGATCTTGAGGAAGCACTATTTCTAATTGTCTGAGAAAGCACCAAATTGATTTCCAACGTGGTTGTACATGTTTACATTCCCACCAGCAATGGCGGATGGTTCCCCTTTTTCCACATCCTCTCCAGCATGTGTTGTCACTTGAGTTTTTGATCTTAGCCATTCTGATGGGTGTAAGAGTGAAATCTCAAAGTTGTTCCGATTTGCATTTCCTTGAAGACTAAGGATGTTGAGCATTTCTTTAAGAGTTTCTCTGCCATTCTATATTCCTCTACAGAGAATTCTCTGGTTAGCCCTGTACCCCATTTTTAATTGGATTGCCTGATTTGTTGCTTTTTAGCTTCTTTAGTTCTTTATATATTCTGGCTATTAGCCCTCTGTCAGATATAGGGTTGGTGAAGATACTTTCCCAGTCTGTAGGCTGTCATTTTGTTCTGGCAACAGTGTCCTTTGCTTTACAATTTCATGAGGTCCCATTTATTGATTGTTGCTCTTAGAACCTGTGCTGTTGGTGTTCTGTTCAGGAAGTTGTCTCCCATGCCAATGAGTTCTCCAATGTTCTTAATACACATAAACCTGCTAACTTGGCTAGCTGAGTCTTTCTTTCCGAGTGATACATTTCTGATACATATCAATTTTATTTTATTTTATTTTATTTTATTTTATTTTATGACTGGATAGTTTCTGAAGCTCCTGATCTGGACTAAGTGTATGTATTGCCTGTAAATACATCATAATCATCCACTTCAGATAACGGTGTTCCTTTTTCACCTAAGACCTACTATAAGCTCTGAAGGAAGTTGATACCATTTTTACATTTCACTACCACTTCTGGGCTGACTAGCTTATATTCACATAAAATGCTATGATTCTTTGAGAGTATATATTATTCTGCTATATGAACCCATATTCTCATTGTTGCTTTATTTACAGATTTGTCTGGTCCTTTATCTTTTCATATTATCAGGGCTTCTCTAGAGTAGAATTTATAGAATAGATATATAGTAAAAGGGGATTTATTAGATTGGCTTGCATGATATGTCTGGTTTTTCAACAATAGCTGTCTTCATGCTGAACAGCCTGAGAGACTCAGTTCTCAATCGGTCTTAATCTGGGCCTGAGAGCAGAGAGGATTCCTGGAGAGCCAGCAGTATTCAGGGTACATTAGAATTCTGGGGAAGCTGGGTATTGCTATTACTGAAAGAATATAACTAGGCATAAATATGCTTCTATGGTCCCTACTTTGGTACAGGATGCAAAAACAAGAGAATCCCTAGAATCTCATCAGCCAATCTCATGGGCACATGTCTGGAGTACACAGCAGAAAAACAGCAATGGGATTACTACTCCAAACAAGGCAGAAGATGAGGACCAACCCTGAGGTTCTCCTCTGCTCTCTATATGTGAGCTGTGACAGATATGCTCCATTCACACATTCACCTAAATATTTTACACATACACACACATACCTTATATCTTATGCACTTCAGCACTAACATCAACATAATCACAACACGCAATTTATTTAAAATATATACATAAATAAAAACTTTGGCTGAAGATGAATATGAAATATAAAAGTGCTATAGGCACTTAGTCTGGAAAACAGGGCATCTTTCTTTGGTATACACAAGTGATCAACAGAGGTGCTTTCCTCATTGTATCACAGTTAATTGCTTTCTGGATTTTCTCAGTTGGATAATGGAGAGAGAGACAGAGAGTGAGAGAGAAAGTGCTTGATGCTTGTGACAACTGATAGGTCTACTTCCTCCTAGGAACTACTAAATTCTGCTCTTGACAGATAACAGTTTGATGGGTCTTGGAAACTGTTCAAATACTAACCCTTCCTCTTAATAGTTATACAACACTGGAAAACTCAGTATGATATTCAATACCATAGTTCCCATATCTGTCAAGTGGTGCTCATTCACGAAGTACCCAGACTCCCAAGATCTTTTGAGGAGCAAATAAGTTAAAATTTATAAAGCACTTAAAACAAGGTAGGTTATACAGATATTTCTCATAATACAAATCATTATTCTTATTAACTGACTAGGCAAAATTCATGTACAGATCTAAGTGTTAAAAAGATAATTTTGATTCAAGGCAAAAGTGATTTTATGGAACAGTGGAATTATCAAAGTTAACATCACAATAGTAAACATCATACAAGTAGAAGTTAAATCATCCAAACCTATCTCTCTCTCATTTTGAAAAGTAATACGGATTTCTTTTAATACAAAGGTATTCACATTCCATGAAACTTTACCAATATACTATGATTAGCACAGTTGCCACTGGGCATGACATCTGCATGAAATACCTCAAATACCTTGCTTTTTAAGATTTCTTCTCCTTTAGAGATAAGAATCTATTGATCCACTTAGAAAAAAACAGAGACCATTTATCTTCAACTAGGCAACAATGATAACCATTCCGATGAAGAATATAAAACTCAAGGAAATGAGAAACGTAAGAGTTAAAACATTGGCACCCTCTTTACTAATCTCTAATTCCTTGGCTGAGACCCCTCCTGGGCCTCATGTTCTAGATAACACATATTAGAAGGGCATATGTTTGTGACTTGGACTACTGTAAGCATATGTGGAAGAACTCTGTAGAAAATCACAACTCAAAAATACGGGAAAGCATAAGAAAGTTCTAAATTTCCATATATCTTATGAAAGTCGGTCCACTCTATAAAGAAAAGCTAAAAATGACTCACCAGAGATCAGTTCTGAAGGCCGTGTGGGAAACAAGAACTACATTGTCTGGCTCCTTGTGATACCATCGGCCATCACCTCTACCACACTCTTCCATCAGTTCTGTTTCTAATAATGCAGATTTGGGGGCTCCTCAAAGAGTTCTCTTATTTTGTTTTAATAAAATCATTAAATGAGTATGTTTTTATCTGACAGTTTTCATTTCTTCGCTGGAATTTCTGGTGGCAAAAAAATCTGAGACTTTAAAAGACAAATTGGGATAGAAATTAAATAAATAGTTTAAGCAGAAGTGTCCCTTTAAAACATTTCTAATAACGTTAATGCCAGGAGTGAAATTCAACAATTAAATTTCCAAACCATAGATCTTATTGCGTTTTTGACAGTTCTTAAAAAACGAACTATTGAGACCAGATAAGCTAGGGTCAGATGGAAGGGGAGGAGGATCTCCCCTATTTGTGGACTTGAAGAGGGGCATAGGAGGAGATGAGGGAGGGAGGGTGGGGTCCAGAGGATAGGAGGGAGGAGGCTACAGCTGGGATACAAAGTGACTAAACTGTAATTAATATAAAACATAAAATTTTAATTTAAAAATGAAGTATAAGGAAAGGTAAAAATCCTCATTTTCCACAAAATTAGTCTCTTCCAAAATTACTGAGAGAAGCTGGAGTTTAGAAAGACAACCTTCACTTTCTTGTGCCTTTTTTTTTTTTTTTAGTTTATCAACATTCTTTGTTTTCTTTTGTCATATGCCAGTTAATTTTTTTCTCTCTTTAGAACAAACAGCTGAGAATTTGTTTAGAAGTTTTAAGCTATTATTGACCTGACAATTGGAAAGCTCCTCTAAAAAGCCAAAAACAAGCCATTAAACAGAAAAAGTCCAGATAAGGAAGGAAATCTACCCTATTGAAGCAGCAATGGTTACATTAAGATGGGAAGTGACCTAGCTGACACCACTCCACCTGTGAGGTGGGCTATTGAGGCCATCTTGGAAGTTCCAGCTGACTCTGTGGTAGGATGCTCGCTCTAATATGCTGGTGTATTCAGAATAGTTGTTGCTTCTCATCTCTCTAGTCCAGGATACAATGCAGATAGTGGAATCGGAACCTGAATTAATTCATACTTCTCAACTTGCACTAATTCACCTTGTAACGCTGCTGATAGGCCTGATGGGGTATATTTTCAATATTAAGTGTGCGTCTTGGTCATTAGACAATATATAACTTGGTTGTATGAGAATTAACTCCTGTTTCTCTTTCTGGCCTCATGTTTTTAACCTGTAATTCCATTCAGGATGATGTTCATGTTTTACTAGCTAGCAAACTCTCTTATGTGGGAAGGGAGTTCAGGGCCTCTGAATGTTGAATCTCTGCCTATTGTTTTCATGTAATGATAGCCTTGTGGCCTACTGTCATCTTTCTGGCCCTTGCTTAGGAAGAAGGAGCCGTTCTGGCAGAATGCCTTTGCAGCTTTTTGGCAGTGATACAATATGAATGCAGCCACAAGTGCAGCCAATGATGCAGTAGGGTCGCGGGATTATTTTAAATAGACTCCCCACTCTTCGGTGACCATACTGTGTTCAAAAAAGAGATAAGTGGAACAGGTAATAATTTTGTGACATGTGTGTTTTATCTACCTAGAAACTACTTCAGAACGAAAGTCAAGGAGTCTGTAAGCACAGAAGTGCTGCTCTGTTGGTAGATTAAAAAATGAAAGATAACAATGATGTGGTCTAGTGGTTTGAACATGTATTTCAGTGTCAGCAGTTCTGAGTTGTAATCTCATCCAGTGGTCTTTCTGGCTGACTCAGATTATTTAAGAAAAATGACCTAACTTCTCCTTCATTGTACCCTACCTATAAAATGGAAGAAAGTGTTCTTATTACATAAAGAGAATTTTAACTTTTGATGATAGACATTTTTAATTACTCTGGAAACACAGTAACAAGCATAAATGTGCACACAGATGCATAGACACATTTTTAAACTCTCAAATTTCTTGCACTTCATTCAAAAATCTTAGGAAAAAATTTAAGATGAGAGCAAGAACACTCTTGAATTTTCTCTTCCTGTTCAAAAGGTGTTTTATTCCTAGTTCAATGGCATAGGAGAAGATTTATTCTCAGCTCCTATGCTAGGCCACTTCTGAGGTCAGAGAGATTCTCAGAGAGTTTTTCAAAGCTCCATTTTCTTTTAATTAGTTCCCAGTCGGGCAGCAACTTCAGGGGACTCAATAGATTAGAATGAATACAGACTGCAAGGTGTCAGGGGTTGCAATATATTGAGACTTGTCAAACCTTGGATTCAGATTCTAAAATGTAAGCATCACTGGTTCAAGAGCATTCTCCAAGAAGGTTTTGATGAGGAGCAGGGTCACCAGATCTGGGGAAGAGTCTAACCATGATTCCAGGGGCAGACTGCTATTACTTTCAGCCACATGTTGTCCTTTTCAGAAGCCACAGAAAAACCATCACAGAGCTAGCCAGGCACTGGTGGAATTAATATCACTGCAAAGAAGCTGCCCGCATAAGCTCAGTGCAGGGGACAGAATGTCCTGAAAGGCTTCTTCAGACCTACATGCAGCCACTTTCCCCTGATTATTTCGAGTGTAAATAAGGCTTTATCTACTTCCAAAAGATATTTTGAGTTCAGTATTTGAGTTACACATTATACTCCATGGGGCATAAATTTAATTTGTGGCGTTATGGCTTCTTTGTAAACAGGAGCTTCAAACAAGGCTGACAATGGTTTTACCAAGTTACGGTGCAATGAACTTGGCTGTTTGGAGTGCCTGTCTCTAATTAACATTTCCTACTGCTATACCTGTTGAGAAAGTTGCTTTGGAACAAACCATACAAAGTCAAGGGCAAAAATTTGCAATGATTCGTGAGCATTCAGTATTTATGAAATTATAGAATTCCAAAATTCATTCTTTAAAAAAAAATCAGACCAGTGACACGGAAAAATCTTGATGATAAATCAGTCAGTAGCTGGGATTAAGTGACAGTCTGCCTTTTGCTTAAAGTTTCAGGCTATATGGTCTTGAAAGTCTGTCTAAAAGAATCTCAAGGCATTTAAAAATACTTGTAACAGGAGTAAACAGTTTTAACTTCTATGTTAAATCACATTGTCAAAATACTATGTTCAACATACTTTTGGGTATGACACAATTAAATTTCAACCCTCGGGTTTAATTTTTAATCTGGAAAAAAAATGATAAATATACAGAGAAATGCCCCAAAATCTGAACACACAGAAAAGGAATATAAGTATTATATTGTTTTCAATTAATATTTAGACGCATTGCTTTAACTATCAAAATACTTTACCTGAAAAGGTTTATTTAAAGACTCAAGATGTGCAATCTTTACATATATTATGTATATAATTATACACACATATATGTGTATATTATATATATTAATATATTTTTATTATTTGTGTGTGTGTATATATATGTATATATATAAATTGTGTGCTACACAGCTGGCTCAGCCCAGAAAGTGCTTGCAGCGCAGTGAGGTGTGTTACAGTACTTGACAATGTACTTATGGGAAGGCAGGAGGCAGAGACATGCAGAATGTGGCTCCCTTGGATGTCCATCCTGACAATGAGCCCAGGTCCCGATGAGAGCTCTGGTCTCAAAGAACCAACTAGATAACCAACCTGAGAAACAACACCTGTGACTGACTTCTAGCCTCCACACGCATGCGCACATACTTAGCACACATTTACACCTTTAATACGGAAACACAGTTAATATAGAAATTAATTACACATTTAATACAGAAACTATATTAAAGGGTCACAGAGTTAAGAAGGCTGAGGACCACTGCCCTAGAATGTAGAGCTTTAAGTAAAATGGGTCAGTTACTTGAACTTACACCGGAAAGCCTCAATCTGCAAAACTCTTTGCAGTACTAGCTGAATCAGGTTTTATATTGTCCTTGTTAGTTTGTAATGTCAACTTCACACGCCTGGAAAAGGGAACCTCAACTGAAGAATTGTTTCCATGGGAATGGCCTATGGGCGATGTCTGTGGGGTATTTTCCTGATTGCTAATTGACAAAAGGGGGCTCTGCCCACTGCGGGTGGTACCATCCCTGAGAAGGTGGGGCTGGGCTGCATAAAACAGGCAGCCAAATGTGGACCTGGGAGCAAGCCAATAGCAACATTCCTTCATTGGCTGTGCTTCAGTTCCTTCCTCCAGTGTCTTGCCTCAGCTTCCTTTGATGATGGACTACAGATACAGGATGAATAAACTCTTTCCTCACTCAAGTTTTTTGGGGTCAATATTTTATCACAGCAACACAGAAGCAAACTAGAACAGAAATGGATGCCAAGAGTTCAAGAGTAGGGCATTGCTATACAGACATGCACACATTGTTTTTGGAGGGACTGCGGAAGCTTTTGGAACTTTGGGCTGGAAAAGCCACTGAGTGCTTTACGCTTAATCCAATATTGTTATGGGAGTTTGAAAGATAAGACTATCTTGAGAAATGCAAAGGACAAAGGCCTGACTTGTGAAGTTTACTAAAGGAAAGTTTGAGCATTCCCACAAAGACTATCAAGGCTATTCCTGTGATTTACTTGAATTAAAAATCTATGGAATCAAAACCTTTTGGTTTTTTTCTAGGACAGCCAGTGGAGGCTGTCTGGCTGGCTGGAGCTGAAAACTCAGACCAGTCTCATTGAGATGAAATCTTCTAGGCAGTATTTCCTCAGGATCAGCACATAGGTGGCTGTGGACCAGAGAAGACCAAGGGCCCCATCTCAAGATGGCACCTGAACTTGGCAAAGGGGGAGAGTCTCCCACACAGTCCTAGTTACAGTTTTGAAAGCAGGAAGGACTCATGCAGAGCAAGCAACTGATGCTTGATACTATGTGACAGGTTAGGAAAAGAGGGATGATCATCAAGAATATAAATGTGGGGTGGAGCGGGCATGAGTCTATGAGTCAAGTTGGGTGTGTTGCTGAGAACAGAAGTGGTGCAGCAGGACTACCTAAGCCCTCTGGAGTGCAGAAGAACATCGGTGAATCCCAGATACGGGACACTGAGTTTTTTTTTCCATTTTGTATTTAGGGTTTGCTTTGATTCGATTATAACTCTTCCTTGTTTCTTCTTCTTAGAATAATAAAATATGTAGTTTATTCTTGATTCTATCAAAGCTCACAAAAGGAGATCGTAGACTTTTAAATTGTTAAAATTTTTTTAAGTTTGTGTTGGACTTTCAAATTTGGGTTGTATTTTACATTGATATTGATATGAGATTTTAAGAACAAACAAGAAAGGAAAGATTATAGCATAAGGTGATGTGTTTGTGTGACAAATTGACAGTTGAGAAAGGATGAAGCGTCCCAGTTATTTCTGTTGTGAATTTGAAATAACTCAGAAGAGGGGATATATAACTGAAAAATTGCTTCAGCTGCATTGGCTCGTGGCATGTGGTGATGCATTTTCTTGATTGCTGATCTACACAGGTGAGCCCAGCAGACTTCGGGCAGAGTTCGCCCTGGACCTGGACAGTCTAAGAAAGGTAGCTGACTATGAGCCTGGGCACAAGCCACTAAGCAGCATTTCTCTGTGTTCTCTGCCCCAGTTCCTGCCTCCAGGTTCCTGCCCTGAGTTCCTGCTTTGGTTTCCCTTGATGATGGAGTATAAACTCTAAGATGAAATAAGTCCATTCCTCCTACATGTTGCTTTCGGTCAGTTTTATCACAGTAGCAGATAAGTAAATTAGAACAAAGATCTACAAATCTGAAGATTAGATTCTACAAGCTGATAAGCTCATCCTTAGGCAATATGCTGTTTGGTTTTTTATTTCTTTTGATGTCTGTAGTTCTGATTTTACTTTTACAAATTTATTTTTGCACGGTCATGTTTCTGAGCACATTTGGAAGATGATTTGGATCAAATCCCAAAAGAGGATCACACTTACTCCATGCATTTCCAAAGAAACGAATGAGAACTTAAAATACTGAATGCTGAAATTCAAGGAAGACTTTGCTGTGATGCATAGTAGTTTTCCGTGCTTGCATTTCTACCTTCCTTATGTCATCTCCCTTTAAATTGGTGGGCAAATCTGACAGCTCCAGAAGCACAGGCACTAATAGCTGTGCCAGGGACAAGGGTTGAACAAGCTTTTCTACATCACCCCTGTGTCTCAAACAGGGCTGTACCAATGTCTAATTTTAGTTTTTGGCTCAACACCAAACACCTGGAAATGGCATTCAGCCAGAGAGGAGCACAAAGCTAAACAGTGGGGGAGCAAGTACATCTGTCTCCTCTTGTTTTCCCCTTCTCAGCTATTAGGTAAATAAGGTAGTTATTAGGTAAATAAGGTGGTTATTAAATGATGACTTATGCAAAGCCTGCAATTTTAGTGTTCACATTTCATCTTACCAACATTTATCAGGCTGCTTAGTACATTATGTTTTGATAATATTTGTATGAACACCAGCTTGACTTTCTTCTTGATGCTAATTCTAAGAATGGATATCAAACTGCTATTTTCTTGAAAAAGAATGCATACACGAAGCAAGACCGGGATTGGATTTAGTGAAACAGAAAATTCAAATCTGCTAAGTTTTCAGTTGCTGGATTTTGCTTGAGTGTTCCTCTACACATGTACATGTCATAGCACTCAGGACTCCTGACTCCATTTCTTCACCCACAGAAACCACATTTCCTCTCTCTCCTTCTCACTTCAACAATCCACAAACCCTTTAACAACCCCTGAAATACAGAGACATTTCCCGACATCTCCACAAATATAACAGAAAGCTTTCGTGGTCTCATGTAACCAAACCTATAACCATGTGCACGCCTCCTGTGACCAAGAAAATCACTCATTTCTCTAGTGTGTCCAATTCAAGATCCTTTGCAATACAGTACATGGAGTTTGAAGGCCAGATCTTGTTGCTATAAATTTCAAGGGAATCAAACACACATGTAAAGAAAATTATTGCAATGCCATATTTTATCTAATGCTTTATATTTTCAAATATATAGTTACTTTTCACATATTGTGTTGATTGCCTTCTAAAGAAAATATACAGCTAATTCTCTCTGGTTTCAGAAGAGATGTGCATGAATATGAATTACAGAAAACTTTAGTAATGTAATCATGAGCTCAGATACGTTTTCTAATGAATCCTACACACATTTTCTATCAGGTAGTGATGTATAATTTTAGCTTTGACTCTTATTAATAAAACTACAATTTTAAAATGTCTTTTTATATTTCATTGCTTTGTAACCACATTTGTTTGGGTTGAGTGTAAGACAACCCTCCTTTTAAAAGACTTTACGTCCAAATAGAGCGTCACCTTCAGAGGTATAGGGCAGTCAAGCTTTACCATATGGAATAAGTGGGGGATGTGGCTCACTCCTAACATACCCTTTGAGTGACAGATGTAGAGAAATAAATTGATAAGTAAACCCTTCTTCTATTCTTTCCCTCAACAGATGCTCTTGATTCATATTTTATGGAATTCCTCTCTGAGAGACAGTAAAGCAAGTAGACACTTAGTACACTAGTCTGCTGACAAGTCAACTAGCTGTTGGCTCTCCTTCCTTGTTTGCCTAGCTACTAACACTTCATGACTCCAGGAGCACAAGAATCTCCATAATCAATATAAAATTCAGGCTGTTTTCTCCAGCAATTAAAAAAAACCCTTAAATGAACTAAAGCTAAATCCCAGACATCCCAGGTGAATGGTGCATCTCCCCATCACTTAAGTAATAATCCTTTCATTTCTTTCCCAAACCTACAGTTTGATTATCCTTTTCCAAGCTTTCCCTATTTTTGAAATCACTTGTTTTAAATGACAAAATATATAAAATATGATGCCATTATTATCATAAACTATACCTTTTCAAGGAAACCACATCTTACAGTCAAATTACAGAGGCTCTTATATTTTAATCAAAGCTAAACAGCTTAATTGTTCATTACACATTAGAGTAATTTAGTGTCCTACTATGCAATCATTATTGTTTCCTGAAAATGTGATGTGATGAGGTACAATAAATGCAAACTGAAATATTGCCCATGGAAGGTTATTTATTATTTCTTCTAGCTAAAAACATTCATAACTGAAATTTATTGGTCCATACTCCCTTCATTATAAATATTTTATGTTCTGCCTGAAGGATCCATGTCTTAGCATTTAAATGTCTCAATCCTGTGTCATTAACAGGAAGAACAAGTTCACTGGGTTGAATTTTTACCCTTTACTTCAGAATGTTACAATAATAATAGGCTATAAATATATTATAATTATGCCTTTGATCACTGCTGTAGTTTTTAGCCTCAATGAAAAAAATTCAAAACAAAAGCTGAGATGTTCCAAAAAAAAAGCAATAACTGTCTTTAAAATCTGGGTGAAAATCTTCTTAGTGCAATGAAAATATTTACAGTGGCTGGGACAGTATATAATTTTTTTCTATTTCTTCTTTCTTAATGTCAAATAGTACTTATAGCTATCACCTATTTTACATAACACAATGATGTACATTTATGTTAATATGTCAAACAGTAGTTATGCCTGTCACCTACTTTACATATCAACAATGATGTACATTTATATATATGTCAAATAGTACTTATGCCTGTCACCTACTGTACATATCAATAATGATGTACATCTATGTTAATTGTAAGCCTTTCCTGTTCATCAGCATCTTAATCAGCACACTCATTTTATAGGTCCTGATGGCAGTTGCTTAAATCTGTTTCTCAAAAAAAAAGTAAGGGTGAGGTTCATCAAATTGTCCCAATGTATAAATTTGTTTTAATATTCAATTTTGAGATGCTGTAAAATTGTATTAACACTGTGAATCCAACTCCTTACACCTGTCCACCTTATCATGTGCAGTGGGTGAAGAGTTAAATTAGAAAGGGCATGACAAGAAGACAGTACATAAACAAGTGACAGAAGAGTAAATGACAGGTAACCCTGTCTAAGAAATGCTATGATACAGAGAACATGTCTTATTTTACCTATTTCCCTCCAGATTTAATTTCCTTGTGTAAACCCTAAACATAGATCACTTGACAGTCCAGGAATGTGTAACTTTCCTAAATTAGGCTTTTTAGATAGACATTTTACAGTTCTAACTAACAGACAGACCTTTTCTGAGATCTTTCTCATACTTCATTTGCATCCAAATCAATTGTAAACTTTTAATACTTAATGAGATGGCTGGTGATTGTCTGTTTATGGAGATCCAGAATCACCGAGGGGACAAGCCTCCAGGTGCAGCTTTGAGGGAGTGTGTAGACTAGGTTACCCTTTTGGTATGTCTGCAAGAGATTATCTCAATTAGTTTATGTGAGTTGAACAGGCCCACTCTCGAGCTATGTGGCAGTATTAACTATGCTTGTGTTCTAGAATGTTTAAAACAAACAAACAAAATGAGGATGTTAGCTGAGTACCAGCATGCATTGCTCTCTTCTGATTCCTGACTCCCTATCATGATAGACTGTACTTTCAAACTGCAAGTCAAAATATAGTCCTTCCCACTTTTGCTCCTTTTGTTAGGATATTTTTTCACAAAGAAAAATAACTAAGACAATTCCCTTTTACTCTTTACATGGTAACACAAAGACAAAACCACCCCTAAACTTTACTAAACTTTACTAGTTTAGTAAAAAAAATAAAAATAAAATTCTGTAACCAGTTGCATCTTGGTGTCTTTGCTTTTGTTCCTACAATTAAACACAGGAAACTACATAATTTGTAAAGAACAAACATTTAGTTCTTATAGTTCTTGAGGCTACAATGTCCAGGATGAAGAAGGTATTGGCAGGTTTGTTGTCTGAAAATGGCCCATTAGCCAGAGATGGCACAGAAAGGCAAAAGAGGATGACCAGTTTGTCCATTAGGCAGAGAGTGAAGCAGATGGAATCCATTCACTCAAACCGTTAAAGCAAACCTGGATGCCACCCTCAGCGATCCCACCTTCAGGGCTTAATTATCTCCTATGGTCTCCTGTTCAAATACTAGCTCTCCTGGTTAGTTTCCACTATCAGCTTGATGAAGGGATGCCTGCAGAAAGAGAGTCATGTACCTGAGGGAGAGCCTAAGTCAGAGAGAACACAGCTGTGAGGACTATGGCAAAGGACTGCTGAGGGAGGGACCAGCTCCCGTGAACAGTTCCTTCTTGAGACAAATGGGTCTGGGCTGTAAAGGAAGTTGGTTGAAGAAGACCCAGAGGGGGTGAACGAGGAAGCAGTCTTCTTCCATGGTTTCAGCTTCAGTTTCTGCCTGAGTTTCTGCCCTAATGATGGCCTGTGACATGGAAGTATAAGCTGAAATTAACCTTTTCTTTCCCCAAACTGTTTTTTTTTCCATCCTGGCAACAGAAAAGCAAACTAGAGCACTAAGACACACCGACAATTAAATTTTAACACAATAATTTTGCATACATTCAAATCACAGATACTGGTAGCACATTATAAATAGGACAAATATACAGAGAAGAGATGGACTGGTTCCTTTTACCATATATGGTTCCTTTTACCATATATAAATGCATTGGCAAGGAAGATTTCCTTAAGAATTATCAAGCAATTTTTATTTTTAATTTCAAAAACCCTTCTCTAAACATATTTCTAAATATTGGCTCCCCTAATCTGTTGATGGGTTAACACTGATTTTGACAATCAATAGTAAAAGAGATATATCAATAATATTGATATAGTGATAAATTTTAATGTCATTTTAGTGTCAAAATATTCATGAGATTTGAGGGATCTGAATTAAGGCAAATCTTAAGGTGGAATCTTGATAAAGATTGCATAAACTTAATGATATCTAAGCTTAAGATTTTTAATATGGTTTAAAAAACCCACTTTTCAGGGCTTGGTGGTTAAGACACTGGCTGTTCTTGCAGAGGAAACTGGTTTAGCACCCAGCACTCTTGACATCTGTAATTCCAGTTCCAGGGTATCTAAAGCTGTCTCTGGCCTCTTCCAGTGATGGGCATGCACATGCTACACACATATACATGTAGGCAAGACACATATATATGTATGTGTATGTGTGCATGTGTGTATAAAATTTAAAAAAAAATCTCTACATGAAGACACATATCTTGATGCCAGACTGTACTTAGAAAGAACAAAACTGAAGGGAAACACACCATATATATATATAGTTCTTCTAGAGCTCCTGAAGTTATCTGCAACTTTTATCACAAATAAATGTCCAGAATAAATGTATGCAGATTTGACATGTGAGTAAAGACATGTGAGCATGGACAAAACATCTGCTACAGTTTGGATGTGGTTGGTCTCCTAAAGCCTGATGTTCATAATCTTCATCGCCAGTGTGGCACTGATCAGAGGCCATAGAACCTTCTAGAAAGGGTGAAGTGGGAAGCAGTTAGGTGACGAGGTCATGACTGCCCTCGTTAAGGTATTAATGCAAATCTTACAATCGTGAACTAGTTTCTGCAAGAACAGTTGCTATGAAAAATAAAACACACTCTTCCCTCCCCAGCCTTTCCTTCTTTCCTCTTTCTTCATCTCTCCTTCCACTCGTTTCCATCTCTTCCCTCTGTCTCTTCTCCCCCATCCTCTCATAGCACATCAGCCATGTGACGCTATCCACCACGAAATGAGCTTTTTTTTTTCCTTTTTGAGTACCTTATCTCAGTTACTTGTGTGTGCATGTTTGTATGTGTGAGTGTTCTGGATACACATGTATTCCTGTTCATGTGTGTGTATATGTGTGTTCAGATATGTGTAACCATATATATTCATGTGTAGAGGCCAGAAGTTGATCTCAGATGTCTTCCTCAATTGATCTCCACCCTTTATTTTGAGATAAAGTCTCTCATTGGGCCCAGAGCTCACTCCTTTGGCCAGTCAGAAGGTTCTAGGGATTTTCCTGTCTCTCCCTCTTCTTCCCTGGGAAGACAAGGGCCAACCAGCTTTTTATATGGCTGCTGGAGATCAAAACTCAAGGCCACATGCCTGACCAGCAAACATGTTACTGAGTCATCGCTTCAGTTCTCAAACAATTTTCCTAAAGAACATAAAAGTTACAGAAAACAGTCATGAACTGTTGTATCTGAAGAACAAACCTTTAAGTACAAAGTTGTTCAGGGTTATCCATGACTTACTTTAGCTGCTTGAAGAGAGAGGGAGGGTGGAAAGGAAAGAGAAAGAGAAAGAGAGAGGTTTTAAAGGTGAGCTGTGTAGTTAAAAGGGAAAAAGAATGGAAAGACTTTGAAATCTCTAAGTCTTAGTATGGAAAATAAAAGAAAATATGTTCTGTGAGAACTAAGGGAGTAGCCTAGTAACCATTTGCCACAGAGCTTGATATAGAGGAAAACGTGCTCTGTTCACCAGGATTCTAAGAGTTCTCCCAGGCAAGCTAGGATCCCGAGTACAAGGTTTTCAGACATAGGATCTCAGCACCAAATCCCAACAATGTCCCACTACCACATCCATAGCTCAGATAGGCTACATGTAGTTTAACTCACTGTTCCTGAACATTCTAGCAACAAATTTTGCCTACAGCCATGTCAAACACCATGGACACTCAGATTGAGGAACTCAGGGGCCATGTTTTTGTTTGTTTGTTTGTTCTGCTTACAATTCTAGGCCCCAGTCCATCACTGAGGGAAATCAAAGCAGGAACTCAAGCCAGGACTACTTGATAATCTAGATGACATTACCTCAAACTGGAAAACGAAATCATAGAAACACAGGCACATACACACACAGAGAAACCTAAAGGAATGGTGCTTTCAGGCTCACTTGCAAAATGGCTTCTACTCAGGTTCTTTCCTTATAATTCTGGATCATCTGCCTAGGGATGGCTCTGCCCACAGTAGGCTGGGCCCTCCTACATTAATTAACAACAATCAAGCTAATCCCCCATAGACATGCTCACAAGCCAGTCTGATCTGGGCAACTCTTAAACTGAGACTACTTCTCATGTAAGTCTAGCTTGTGAAAGGGATATTATGATAGCCCCCACAAACCCCATTCCCAATAGATTTCAATGGATGTCACAGAATACTGGGATGTCACTGTGTTGCCATAGGGAAATGGTGCCCACAGAGCCCTACCAAGTGTGTTGCAAGTGAAGCCACTGCAAGCGCAGTCTCCAAGACCTCAGACTTACAGGACCACAGTCTGCAGTTCCACCTTTAGAGGAACAAAATGACAAGAGTTACTGAGTAAACTGAGTCCAGTAGCCATGGTAGAAATTGCCTGAGACCTCAGGGGCCCAACTCCTACACCAGTGTATACAGAGTAGAAGACATGAAGTCAAAGGCATTATTGTGAAGCTTTAAGGCTTAATGTTATTTCCCTAGCTGGTGTTCAATTTCTCTTGAGTCCAGTTACCCCTACTTGCTTGCCCTACACTTACCTCACTGCTGTATTTTAGAAAAATGTAAATTTTAGTTTTATATACACACACGGGGAGAGAGGAGAAAGGGATAATCTGCCCTATGGAAAATTGTGCCTTGAATCTCACATTCATATCTCATTCAGGGTCTGGGATACATTAATATTCTGAAGCAATTTGGACATAGAGATATCTTAGAAAATTATAAATTTGGGAAGTCAGAGAGGAAGGGTATGATTTGAAAATGTCAACCTAATAGTATGTGTCAGAAACCAGAAACTTAACACCCACAACTTTGGTGTAGGGAAGTATGGTCTCTTGGGATCCCAGGAGAGCTAAGTCTATGAGGATTAGTGTTAATTATATAACAGCTGGAGGCTAGTGCTCAACAGCTTGCCCCCTCTTAAACTCTCACTTTCTATGGTAGGATGCTACAACAAGAAATAGTTCAGGAGAAGCTTCCTCCTGAAGCAGATGGGAATAAACACAGAGACCCACAGTCAGACCTTATGCAGACAGAGAGACCTTGGAATACTCAGCCCTAAAGTGGATGTCTCCATCAACTCCCTCTCTTCAGAGATTGGGAATCCCCAAAGAAGAGGCAGAAAGAGTTTAAGAGCCAGAGGAGATAGAGTACATTAAGAAAATAAGGACCCTTGAGTCAACATAAGCAAAACGCGTATGAACTCACAGAGACTGAAGCAGCATGTACAGGGCCTGCTCAGGTCTGCACCAGATCCTCTGTGCATATATTACGGCTTCCAGTTTACTGTTTTTATGGAATTGCTGAATGTGCAATATAGTTCGTCTCTGATTCTTGTGCCTTCTCTTGGGCTCTTTTTCTTCTTTTTGTTTGTCTTGTCCAATTTTGATTTGATAGTTTTTGTTTCATATTATGTTTTATTTTTTCATATTTTATTGTTATACCTCAGAATGCTGTTTGTTTCCTGAGACAGAAAAGGAGTGGATCCTAATGGGAGGGGAAGTGGGGAATAACCGGCATGAGTAGAGGGAGGGGAAAACATAAGTAATCAGGATATATAATGAGAAAAATTATTTTCAATAAAAGGAAAAATAAAAATAAGGAATATGCCCCCAATGAGTCCTAGCACCTGAACCTTAAACTTCTGTGCTTTATAAATTACTGTCTCAAGTATTTTTTTTATACCAGCACACTTATAAACAAAACCCTCACATAGAGCTAACAACAACAACGAAACATATTAATAAGGTAGATGGACTAAGACATTAGAAACAGACTTCTCTAAGTATTTATCAGAAAGCGTTTGTTTTATTCATCCCAATACAGACCTACTAGAAATATATTCCATGGAAGAGGCTGAAGAATAGTGAACAAGATTTATTTTTATTTAAAAATAAAAAAGTAAGTTTGGGTTTTATGCCAGGAAATAGGGAGCTGGAAGATGATTTCAGAAGTTCACATAAATGCAATTCTAATAGTACAAGTGCGAGTAATGAAGCCACAGAGGAAGAAAGGCTCAGACAGCTAAAAGAAACCAGTGTGGTTGCTGAGCTCAGACTCTGAAGGGGCACATATAAAATCTAAGCATCACCGGCCCTTCTCCTGGCATGCAAATGCAGCCCACATAGTAACCACCAAGAGAGCTGTGACAAGAAACTCACACAGATGTGTCCAGAGCAGTCATGTGTAGTAAGGCAGTTTTTCTTTATTCATCAGCTAAGTCTTTCCTAAAACGCTTTTGCTTTATAATCCAAATTTGGTCCCCAAAACTGTATCTTACTGTAGGCAGGCTTTCTTTCTTTCTTTCTTTCTTTCTTTCTTTCTTTCTTTCTTTCTTTCTTTCTTTCTTTCTTTCTTTCTTTCTTTCTTTCTGAAAACCAAAGACTTTCTTTGTACTTGGAACCCCAATCAGGATGGTGTAAAACAGCTTCAAAAACCAACCAAACAACAACAAAAAAGAACAGGGATAATATTTTAGCTAAAAGGGAGTGAAAGACAAGCTTAACGTACACATTTTTAATATCTTAGCCTTCTCCATGGATTCAAAAAGTCAGATAGCAAAATATAAAAACAAAACAAAAACCTAGCACGGTCACAGAGGAGTTCATGTAAGAATGTGGGATGGAATTGATAGATTTAGGGAAGTTTGTAATAGTAAATTGGTTGAAGGTTTTGGGGGGGGTTGTTTGTTTTTGTTTTGTTTTTTGTAATTAAAATTTTTTACCATTTCAAGGAGCTAAAGAAAGGTCCTTTGTTTGGTATTAATAACTTCAATGTGACAAAGAAAGCAAACCCTTCTTTTCAGATGAAAAGGGCAAAGTGTATTGATAAGAGAAATGTGGTGGAGTGTTATCTGAGTCGGAATTTTCTCTTGTGGTTTCTAAAGAGCCTGTAAATTAGATCATTAAACATTGCCAGTGGCCTTTGAAGAGCTCAAAACAGCAGTGGAAAAGAAAACCATATGCTGGAAAATACTAGCCAATCTTGAAAAATGGGACAAATGGAGCCGTAGCAAATTAGTGTGAAGTGTTATATTGATTTCAGCTAAGGTTTTAGAATTTTTTACACAAAGGAATAGGTGTGGAGAACATAAAGAACCAATGATCACTAGGAGTCAAAGGAAGCCTCACAAGAACAAATTTGACTCATCACAGTTCTTTCTGCATGAGTCAGACATCTGGCGGGGAACACATGGTACAGACACACAGAACTGTAATAGAGAAGACTGGCAAAAGGTTTCACCATACAAGCATGGGGCAGTGTTAAGGAAAACCGACAGGGCTGGTGAGATGACCATGGGGAACCAGTACCATCCCAGCAGGACTGGCTACATAATTTGTAGGGCCCTTTTTCAAAACAGACTATGAATTTCAAAACAGGAACCACAGAGTATTGCATTAAATGTGGAGGCCTATATGGTCAGACAAGCAGGAGGTCCCTGGATGTCAAGGAGCAGCAGGGAGGCAGGGGCATCTGAGAGTCTGCATAGAGTTAGTTTTATCTCTTTAGCCAAGGGACAGAGTTCCTTAGAGAGGCTTTCAAGCCTTTTGAAGAACTAAGGTACTTATCCTATGGTAGAGATCCACATTGCCCTATCAGTGGCTGTAAGAAAGGAATCTGGTCTCGTGCCCCTGCTCTGCTGCAATCCCCTGCTAATTCAGGACGAAGGAATCCAGCTAATGCAGTACAGAGAGAACAGCCTCCGAGAACACGAAACAGGGCACAGGGCACTGGGAGACACAGGAAGAATGTTCTGCATATCTTTGTGAGGTCATGCTGTCAAATATATGAAACCTGTAAGTCTACTCTATAAAGACTTCACAAAAGCATGTGACAGATACAAAAAAGTTTTTCTTGGAAATGTATGTCCTAGATGCAAAGGTCAATAATGGGTTAAACCATTTTATCCACAGGTACTGAAAGCTGGATGAAATGCAGACTGGAGGGGAGGTAAGTGTGCACCACAAATGTGTCCTGTCGAGTTCCATTATTTACTATTGACTCAAAAGAGGGTTGTTTATCAGGCATGGTGTGCAGATTCCTGAAAAGGGTATTAAGGAACTAGGATGGCAATGTTAGAACCCAAAACCATAACAGGTTGCAGCAAGGAAATAAAAGACCATGGCAAGCACGAACAATAGAATAAATAAGCTAAACAGTAAAAAGACTTTCTGTTTGTTCTCAATATTAAAAGGCCAGAGGCACAGACTCAGGATAAAGAAGTTAATATTTATCATTTATTGAGATGACTCAGACAAGTGTACTGGAAGGCAAAATGAGTCATGAAAGCAGTGGATTACACCAAAAAACCAGATTAGATTCTAGGCAGCATTAATTGAACAAAAGAGGTGATAATCCAAATCTAGAATTGTGCTGATCAGACCACACCTGGAAAACTGGATTTGCTTTTGAATGGCACAGATGTCTCGCGATGCATTCTGAGAAGAGCAATTAGCCACAGAGAAGAAGCTTTTAAGTAGAACCAACCCCAAAACTACCATGGCTTTAGTAACTGATAAGATGACAATTTGATGGTAATGGTTTTGCTATAACCACTTAGTCAATAAGCAAAATAAGAATAAGGGACATCCATGCAGTGAGAAATAAGTTAACTGATGAGGTGGACTTCACTACTTGTCCCCACCCCCCAAATGTAGAGGACAGAGAATATGAGTCAAAATTTCAGCTCCGGGCCTGGGCTGCCCTGCTGGCAGGCAGCAGAGCTACCCACGGCCTACGGGTACAGAAGTTCTGCCTGGTAGCCAGCACCGAGGAGAGGAAGCAGAAAACAGGGCTGGCCCTAGGCCCACCCCTACCTGGCCTGCCGCTGAACCCTCTGCTGCTTGACCTGCTTGGGGACAGAGTTTGCAGGGCATCGGGTTGGCCCAGTTGTGCCCACTGAGCAAGCGGCCGGCGAGGAGCACATGGAGGTGTGCCTCAGCCTGGAGCTCCTGGAGGAAATATGTAACTGAACAGGGCCTGCCCTAGGCCTGCTAGCGGGCACTTAGCATGAAGCCGCTGCAGCTGAGTGACACCCGCAGACTGCAAGCACCAAGGTCGAGCCTGGGAACCCTCAGAGTGCCAGACGTGGAGGGCAAGGGGGTACGTGGCAGCCAGGAGCTCCCTCCCACAGACCCTGTCCCTGGATGCCCTGCTTAACAGCAACATCCCCCTGACTCTGGACAACAGCAGGACATCTGAGACAAGTCTCTGCAATGGTCCAGTGCTATGGTGCTTTAGAAATCACGGATCTTGAACCGGACCCAGGGCTCATTCACACCGCAGTTTCCAATGCAGCTAACCAAGAATGAATACTCGATGGAGAGGTGGGAAAGATAGAAGAATATGGAGCAGTGAGTGAGCAGTGGAAAGAGGCTGAACTAGGATAGGTGTGAGGAAAGCCTGGGGTGGGCAAGGGAATGTGTCCTTGCCCAGGAGGGCTAAGGGAATGGCATGCTTCAGCTCCAACTGTGCCCCAGAAAGTGCTGCCGGCTGCACCATCGCCCTGGTTCTGAACAACAACAGGATGTCCAAAACCTAACAGCCTAAACATAAAGCCTTCGAAGAGAACGCTTTTTTTTTTGGAGACAGGGTTTCTCTGTGTAGCCTTCCCTAGCTTTCCTGGACTCAGGCTGGCCTCGAACTCACCGAGATCTGCTTGCCTCTACTTCCCTGAGGGCTGGGATTACAGGCATGTGCCACCACACCTGGCTTAAATTGTTCTCCACAACTGATGGCTTCCGGAAGGGGAGAAGGTAGAAAAGGACTCAGTTTTCCTTAAGGGGCTGGCCCCTGGGAGTTAGACCATGTTTCAGTGAGTACATGGGCAACACAAACTGGGCTTGTGGGGTTTTTGTTTGTTTCCTTCTTTCCCCCCTTAAAAAAAAAACACACACACACAACAACAGGGGAAGGTCCCGAGGCTGGTGGGGAGGACCTGAAAAGACTAGAAAGTAAACACATTTAATGTTCAGAGCTCACGATGTGAAATTCCCAAATAATCAATAAAAATATTATGAGAAAAGAAAAAAAAAGTCAGTCCCTTTGGAAGAGAAGAGGGGCACTGTCTCACAAGTGTTCACATAATTGCCACACAGAGAGATACTTGCTCTGGCATATTGCCATACTGCTGAATTACCTACCATTGTGCTCATGGAGTATATAGCCCTATGCTGACACACAGTGGGAATCATGCCTCGCGGTATTGTGAATGACGGAAGGGATTTAGGGCCAACATAAAAAGGACACAAAGAGAGTATCCGCATTCAAATAACATTTAAGACAGCCACATGGGAGAAAAATTATGACGGTCCTCTAATATCTCAAAATATAAAACAGAATATTAAAAAAATACAGAGACATAAGCAGGCTGGGATGGCACATGCCTTTAATCCCAGCACTCGGGAAGGAGAAGCAGGAGGATCTCTATGAATTTGAGGCAGGCCTGGTCTACAGAGCCAGTTCTAGAACAGCCAGGGCTACACAGAGAAATCCTGTCTCAAAAAAACAAAAAACAAAAAACAAAAACAAAAACAAAAACAAAACATGTGCAAATCAATAAAGACACCCCCTCCCCCCCAAAAGACTTTAACAGTCATTTTCTTTCCCCTTTCTACCCTTTTTTGCTTCCCTTTCTTTTTTCCATCGTCCTCGCCTTCCTTTCCTTCCTCCCTTTCTTCTTCAAGACAGTATCTCAACAGCATGTAGGAATGCAGGCACGCTCTGCTGATGTTTCCTAAGGACAGAACAGATGCTCAGGGAAAGCACGTCCCCAGTACTATGACATACGAATCAGTGTAAGGACACAGACTGGACAGCTCTATAGCAGAAGTACTATGCAATGCAAGTATTACATGGTTTTTTAGAGCAGTTTTTAAAATATATTTTTTATTAATTACATTTTATTCACTTTGTATCCCCCCTGTAGCTCCCTCTCTCTTTCCCTCCCAATCTGACCCTCCTTCCCCCTTCTCCACCCATGTCTGTCCCCAAGTCCACTGATAGGGGAGTTGCTCCTCTCCTTCCTTCTGGTCAGTTTTTAATGATCTGTTCCAATAATGAATTTCCACAGGTTATTTTTTCATCATACATGTGTTTATTGATGTATCTGACACATAGTCAACATCATTTTAAAACCTGAGAAAACTTGAGCAAATGGAAACAAGTCATCTTTCTCTAGGGTTTAAATCTGATGGAATAAGAAAATGGTAACAAGCTTTGCCAGGCCAGAGAGGAAGACAATGCAGCCACTCCTGATGAAACCTGATAGGCTAGGGTCAGATGGAAGGGGAGGAGGACCTCCCTATAAGTGGATTTACAGAGGGGCAGGAAGAAGATGAAGGAGGGAGAGTAGGATTGGGAAGGAATAAGAGAGAGGGCTTCTACTGAGTTACAAAGTGAATAAACTGTAATTAATATAAAAAGCAAAAAGAAAATGGTAACAGCAGGGTGAATAATGATAATGGCCTGTAATCCCAGCACTCCAGGAGGCAGAGGCTGCCTCTACCTCTGTGAATTCACTCTGTGAGTCCAAGGACAGCCTGGTCTACAAACTTGAGTCCAGGACAACCAAGGCTACAACAGAGAAACCCTGCCTTAAAAAACCGAAAGTCAAAAAGTAAAAAACAAAGAGGGAAAAGGATAATATAATAAAATAATAACAAAATGTGATGTGCCAGAAAAGGACTGTAAAGAAAAATAAAGCAGGTATGGAAACTGTTGGCAAGAGGGGAAGAAGGCTGTGCTAGGAAAGTCAGCAAAGGCTCCAGCTAAGGGGGAGGGCACCTCTTCATTTTTACCATATCTACATTTTTGGTCCTTGTGCCTTCCTAAGGTCTGCATTTTAATTCCACACATTTCTTGCCATCTATATGGTTAACTCTTAGTTCCTACAACCAGAATGATTTTCTAAACTCAGAAGAGCTTAACAGTGAAACTATTACAATAAAATTTAAAATCTGACTCTGCTAAAATCTAACATTCTTGGCTTAGAACTATCTATGGGTGTGGCTATATATCTTCTATCTATACAATTGTCTCTTTCTCAGCCCAAACTTTTTTTTTTGAATGAAGAAGTATTTTTTATTCTATTAAATCATAGTTTAAAAACATATTTCTCTATAAGTAAACCTCACTTTTAGCAATTTTGTCATTGCTAGTTCACAGTTATTTTTCACATGTAGTTTTGACTTTCTGTTTGATTTAGAACATTTTTATTTTATATTAATCACAGGTTATATACTTTGTATCCCAGCCGTCAGCCAAAACTTTTAATACTCTGTTTTGGCTCTTTTTTATGATCTTACATTATTTATTTCAGTACAGAGAGAAATTTATTAATCTATATTTCTTGTCCACCTCAAGAAAGATTTATCTCACCAACTGGATATGCCATCAACTTCATTTAGTGAGGAAAAAAAATTTAAATGTTGATATTTAATTTGAAATTTACATTTCATGGAAGAAGAGTCAAAATAAACTAATATTAACATTCGACCAAATCTACTTTTGGGAAAAAATAAAATAAGTATTGTTATGGTAGACTCTTCAAAGATAAGAGGAAGAAAAACCAAATGAAGCATAGATCCAAATTATACACAAACACAAATAGCTTATGGACTTAATTTTTATTCTTTTTTTTTAATGGGTGTGCTTAGCCAAACTACAAGGAGATATCAAGAGAGTCATTTTAGAAGAATATTAGAATAAGAAATACTTTTCCATATTATACCAAAATAATGTCCAAAGGTTATTGTTTTAACTTTCTACTCATAAATTCACAAAGTCATACATTACTATATTGTGAAAAATTATCTTAGAAAGTATTTATTTCCCTGCTTCCTAAACTACCAACAAGCACCTTAGAGAAGCCATTTTAGGAAAGTGAGATTAACTGTGCAAGAGACTTGTCTCTATAGTAAAAACATAAGCAAACTGAGTTGATTATAAATGGCAGACAAACACAATTCTTCCTTGTTACTGGTTACACTGAAATCACAGACAAAATTTTTAAAGGAAGAACTGCAGTACTGAAAAAGTAAGGAGATTTTGATGAGCATTTGAGAAAACACTGGAAGAGAAAGTACAAGATGATCACTGGAGAAAACAGTACCATAAGCATGGGTCAAAATACCCTAAGATGGTGTGAGGAAATCTATGAGGTCCTCAGAGGTTACATCTGACAAAAGCAGCATGTACACTATGCAAAACCATCAGAGATCATTTTTTACTGATATAATCACACTGGACAGGTAAAACTTTTTTTTCTTTTATTTCCGGCCCTCACGAACACGGAGGAAATGGTGGTTTCAAAACTTGACTTTTTACTTTAAAACCAAACCTAACAGTTCTCCACATAGGTACCCAGGTACGTGCCTGCAGTCTCTGGTTTCTCTTGGCTCCCCAGCGAAACAATATGTCACTGGGTTTCCCAAACACCTGTTAAAGGGCCTAAGATAACCCAGTGTCACAAGAATTTAAAACAAATTCCATGGGGCTTATCAGGATCCATGAGGGCACTCATAGGAAAAAGGAAAATCTCTCTCTCTCTCTTTGGTGTGTGTGTTTTTTGTTTTGTTTTGTTGTTGTTGTTGTTGTTGTTGTTTGGTTTTTTTGACTCTGTAGGGTCAGAGCTGCTTAAGTAAGTATATGAAAAATTTGAGGTTTCACATATTAAGCCTATGCAAGTGACAAACCATTAAGAAATTAAAACCATTATTCACCTCAGGAACCAATTTGATATTTTTGTTTTCCTTTCACTTTTGATAATAAGTTTCAGTATGTGCTAAATAGCCCAGGCTGGCTGCAAACTCACCATCCCCCTGTCTCTTCTTCCCGAATGTTGGGACTACATGCATGAACCATACCAGATAATCTAGGCATCTCTTAAAGCTTTGTCTGTACAACCACCACCTGACAGCATTACAATGGCAATATTATTTCAAATTTTAAAAAATGCAGGCCTACACAAAACAGGTCTGAGCACTCGGCAGTCCCATTTGTGACAACCAAAAACTGAACACATCCTAGCTCTCCTTTTAATGGATGACTTCAGGGAGCCCTAAGCAACAAAGTGCTGGCATTCCCATCAACGGGAGACTCAATTCCTAGTTCAGAAAAATAGCTAGTCATACTTTGCGAAGCTGACAAATCCAGATAACAATGAAGGGGTGGGAGTGGGAACAATTTCCCAAGATCACACGCCGTACGAGTCCACTTACATAGAATTCCTGAAATGGCAAATTGTGTAAATGGAGACGTGCTTCTGTGGTTAGCAGGAATTAGGGAATGGGACAGCGAAGGAGACAAGAAGCTGATGGAAGCACAAAGTAATGTGCAGTGTGGAAATGGCCAGTATGCCTCGGTAAAAAAGATAGCGTAATCCTTAAAGATTCCGAGTTCACGGGAAAGCGGGTAAAAGGTTCATGGCGACCCTCTGTATTATTTCTCACAACCCACCGTGTGCTCTGCCAGCCATGGCTGAGAATGCCGTCCTGACAGTAGACGAATGAGTGCCAGGCTGGGCTCTGCCCTCCAGAACAGCATTCTCTACCCCGCCTTCCAATGGAATCATTATGAAGAAATCCTCAACCAGAATGAGGACTGCGGTGAAGCAAACAGTAAGAACACGCATCAGAGCACTCCAAAGGCAGCTGTGGACGTAAGTGAAAATCCGGTGGAGGAGAATACTTCAGCCTGGCAGAGACCCTGGCCAACGCTGCGCCAGCCACAGAAGCCGGGCTGCCCAAGCACAGCCTGCCTTCCCCTAGCTGGGGGCCCAGGCTTCCTGTTGGGGGTGCAGCCCGTCTCCTCCGCCAGGTGGAGCCTGGACTCACGCAACACCTTCCAGGGTTCAGAGGTCACACCGTGGGCTGTGAGACCGGATGAGGCAGCTTTGACCACGGGAGCTCTCTGTCCTTGGCTCCACAGCCCAGAGGCAACACCGGGCTCCTTTCCGTGAGGTTCCCCGCTTCCCCGGACCCCCAGTTCCCTCTCAAGACATCCCAGCAGGAAGTCATCATGGCCCACCTCCGTGCTCACGAAGTCCAGCAGCTTTTGCACAACAAGTTCGTCGTCGTCCTGGGGGACTCCATCCAGCGCGCCGTGTACAAGGACCTGGTGCTCCTGCTCCAGAAGGACTGCCTGCTGTCTTACAGCCAGCTGAAGAGCAAGGGCGAGCTGAGCTTCGAACAGGATGTGCTGCTGGAGGGCGGCAGGTGGGGCGGCTTGCATAATGGCACCCACTACCGCGAGGTTCGCCAGTTCTGCTCCGGACGCCACTTGGTCCGCTTCTACTTCCTCACACGCGCCTACTCGCCCTACGTCGAGGACATCCTACAGCAACTGCACTGGGGCGAGTATACTCCCGACTTGGTGGTCATCAACTCATGCCTCTGGGACCTGTCCAGGTACGGAAACAATTTCTTCCGGAGCTACCGAAAAGACCTGGAGAGGCTGTTCCAACGCCTGGATCAGGTGCTGCCCACCTCCTGCCTCCTGGTGTGGAATACCACCATGCCTGTGGCCGAGGTTGTATCCGGGGGCTTCATGCGGCCTAATGCTCCGGCCTGCCCGTCACGCCTACGAGAAGATGTGGTGGTAGCCAACTTCTACAGCTCAATAGAGGCGATGAGGCGTGGCTTCGATGTGCTGGATCTCCACTTCCACTTCCGCCATGCAGGCCAGCATCGGCTGAGAGACGGTGTGCACTGGGATGAGCGTGCGCACCGCCACCTCTCACAGCTGCTCCTGGCACACGTGGCAGACGCCTGGGGCGTGATCCTTCCGGTACGCAACCCCGTGGGCAGGTGGATCAGGGATGTTCCTGCTGAGAGACACCCAGACTGGGCAGACAGAAGACAGCCTCGAGACTACTACCAATGTGAGCCGCGTGAACCCCCTGTGCCCGGGCATTCTCCCTCTCCCAGGTACCAGCACCACAGCCCTCAGAGATCTTCCTCCTACCCTCAATACCTGCCCAGCCACAGAGAGGACCATGTGGCCCCCTCTGCATCTTTCAGGCACAGAGATTACCCGAGGCCCAGGCATGGATATACGAGGGATACCACCTCATCTAATCGTGAGCATAGGCCGGGCCCCATCCGCAGGGTAAGGGAGGCTTCCTCTTACCCTTCCAGGCACCACAGTGAGTCACACAGATCCCACCGAAGACAGAGTTATAGGCACACCTAAGTGCAAGCAGAGACAAGGCTCCCTGATTCTGTAGCATGGCCTCCAATAACCCTAACTGAAGGCAATTTAGTTTTCTTGGCCATTTCATTGGGAGGAAGGCCAGATCTGGAATACCTCACCATGCACTTATATCTGCTGGCATTTGTTGGGAAATAATCCCCATGAAAAAGCATCCCACACGTTAGAAAGAGCGAGGCATAGAAAGGAATGAAATCTTAAGGCAGTAATCTCTGTTGACATTTTTTCCTCAAGCAAAAGTAAAAATGTTGATTCAAAACTTTACTGACTTTATATTTACCATTGATTTCTGTGTGTACTACTAGTACTTAATCTCCAAATAGTCAACAGTAAGTTGTATTAGAGATTCTGCAGCTGTCTTTTGTCAGTTTGAAAATAGAACTGTCCTTTAAAAAGTGTAATCATTAGAGATCTGTTTGCTAAATATTATAATCTCCGTTTTTAAGTTCATCAAATGCCTGCCATATTTTGTAATTTTATTTTTGAGAAGTTTCATATGTTCATATGCATGTAATTTGGTTTTCTTCATCTCCCATTGCCCACTGTCATTCTCCTCACATTGAACTACCTTTTCCCCAGATAGTCTCACACCTACATCGGTGTCTTTTCGTTTTGTTTTGAATTGTCTTTTTTTGTCGTTGTTTTATTTTTGTTGTTGCTTTGTTTTTTTTTGTTTGTTTTTTTGTTTTGTAATCCACTAAGTTTGATTAGGGCTGCTTGCATGAGTCTGGGGGAGGTGTTCTAGAGCACTTTGGGGTTCTCAGTAATTTTGCATGGAAAATCAGTGGTCTCTAGACTCTGAATCCATATGGGTTGAACCCCAACTCCTGTGTTACCATCACATATCACACGGTCATTTGTTACGTTGATGAATTTACGTTGGTAAGTCATCATCACTCCAGCTCTGTACTTCAGTAAGCTCTCTTCGTGTTGTACATCCTTTAGGTTTTGGCAAATATTTTGTGTGTCTGCCATGATAATCACTGTCTTTAAAAAAATCATTTCACTCCATCTTTTCATCAATCCCTCCTCCAAATCTCTGGAAACCGAGGATCCATAACTGTTTTCATAATTATGTACATAGAATGTTACATAGATTCATACAGTGTGTAAACTTTATGATTGGTTTATTTCACAAAGCAATGTGAATGTATTATTTCTTTCATTTATTTTCACAGCTGGATAACTCATTTGTTTTTAGCACTGGATAGAACAGTGTTATCTTGATGTTTCACTGTTGTTTTCCCATTTTTGCTAACTGAAAAAAAAACTTTGTTACTTCCCCATTGGGGCAATTCTTAATAAAATTGTTATAATCTGTGTGCAAGTGTATGGGGTTTTGTGTGCACATATGGTTTCAGTTCATATGAGTGAATGTTGATGATACTTTTGCTAAATTGTGGCATGATGGCTAGGTTAAGTTTTGTGAGAGACTGCCTAGCTAACAGTATGGCTTAGCCGTGGGATGCTTGCCCGGCATTCCATGAGACCAGAGTTTCAGTCCCTAACACGGCAAAACAACAACAGAAATCTTGCCCCACTGTCTACTAAGTTTACCACACAATTTCTCATTCCAATTAACACTAAATCAGGGCTCCTGTTGCTCTGTGTCCATTCCAGCATTTGCTGTTGTCGGTGTTGGGAGAGTTCTTCCAAGGGTTGTAAAACGTGTCTACATGTGTCCACTTCAACATACATGTATACATTAATAGAAAACATTATTTTCTCCATTGCATTACCTTGCTCTTTTACCAAAGACAGTTTGACTCTTCTTAGCTATTATTTCTGTACTCTCCGTTCTGCTCTATTGACCTCTTTCTCTCTACTTTCGTATGGATCACACGGTCTTGATAGCTGGGGTTTTAGTCTATTTCCAGAAGTCCAGTGCTTTTAAGCTCTGTTTTACATTGCTCTTCAATATTGTAATGGCTACCCTGTATGAACTGTGATTCATTGGGTCTTTCACTTCTCAAAATAAAATTTAAGACTGAGTCTTAAGGATTATAGTGATAGCTAAATCTTTAAAATGCTGAGGGCTTGTGTTTAATCCTAAGACTCATATTTTAAAGAAAAGAAAGAAAAACAGAAAGAGAGACAGAGAGAGAGAGAGATGCCACTGGGGAGGCAGAGATAGATTCCTGGAACTAGCTGGGCAGCCAATATAGCCTGTATGGTAATTTTATTTCTAAACTAGTGACAACTCTGTCTAAAAAAAAAAAAAAAAGGAAAGTACCTAAGAACATTGGATGCTTTGAATGCTCTCTGGCCTACAGAGAGAGAAAGAGCACCACTGGATGTTTTGAATGGTCTTTGGCTTATAGAGAGAAAGAAAAGGGGGAGAGAGAGGAGGAGAGGGAGAATTTGCCTTAGAGCTTGCTATGATATGTAGTGGACTACATTGAATCTACAGATCAATATAGAATATATTGACAATATTGAATGCTTTTACCCATGAACATAGACTTCATCAATTTAGGAGGTGATGTTTCCTCTATTTTTAAAGATGTTTTGTTAAATTTGTGCGTGAGCATTTAATTTTTTGTTGTTGTTTTGGTTGGTTTTGGCTTTGGATTTTTTCGAGACAGGGTTTCTCTGTGTAGCCTTGGTTGTCCTGGACTCCCTTTGTAGACCAGACTAGCCTTGAACTCAGAGATACATCTACCTCTACCTCCCTGAGTGCTAGGTTTACAGGTGTGCACCACCACACCCAGCTGATTTTGGGGTATGTAAATGGTGGAATGCTTAGAAATCCAAACTCTTAATTGTTGAATGCTGGTATACAATAAAGCAAGGGAGCTAGTGAAATGGCTCAGGAGGTAAAAAGTGCTTCTTAGTCAAAGCCTCAGGCTTGAATTTGATCCCTAAAAGCCACGAGGTAGAAGGTTAGAACCAATTCCAGAAAGCTGTCTTCTGTACTGTGGCTGGGATGTGTGCATACCTGCTTGAGACAGATTGAGATCTCCCCCCCCCCCGCCACACACTCCCCTCCACACACAAATGAATAGGAAAAAAAGCAAGGGCATTTCTATCCTCTACCTTTGCCAGTTCCAAATATTTTTGTTTATGAATTAGGAGAGTTTTAATTATTTCATCTCTGTATACCTGTTTTTTCTGTTTTCTTTTTTTAATCGAAGTGGCCAGAACATCTAATATGATGTCAAACGGTATAGTGAGCAAATACAAATGCCTTCTTAGAAAGAAGCTAACTGTAGGATTTAGAGACTTTTTTTTTTTTGAGATTGTGGAAGTTCCATGTGTTTCTGATTTTCTTAGTCTTTATTTAAAATTTTTTATAAAATACTTTCCTAATCAGAAACTATGACCGTTTGATTCATTTGTAGCTTGTTGTCATGACTCACACTACACTGAATAAGTTTTGAATGTTGAATTGGCCTTGTAAAAGTGCAGTAAGTCCTGATTACAGTACAGTATAAAATTACTTTTAGACATTATTGGATACAACTTTTTACCTCTATTCTTTTGAGTGTTACTGGTCTATGTGGCTCTTCTCTTGTAACTCCTTGTGCTTCAGTCTTCTGTGGGAAATGATGGAGAAATAATACAAGTTCCTGCTTAACTGTTTAACAGAATTCATCAGTGAACCCTCTTGGCGAGGTTGGTGACCTCTGCCTTAGAAGTTTTTGTTTAATTGGGGTTTCTCCTTGTTGTTTTGTTTTGTTTTTCTTTCCTTTTTGTTTTGCTGCTGGGGATTGCCCATGAGACTTCTCAGGTATGAAGCACATGCTGTATCAGGGAGCTACCCGTCCAGTGTTTGAGATAGTCTTAAATTACTGATACTTTTGTGCCTTCTGCAGATTTTTGCCTTTCAAAGAATTAGTAGTTTCCAGCTTAGTTGTCAAATGAGTGGGTAGAGTTGCTAAAACATATTCCTAAGAATTTATGTGATGTCCATATATCCTTTTATTGATAATTCTTTTTTTTCTTTTTTTCTTTTTCTCCTTAGGCATCCTGGCTAGATAATTAACTGATTGTTGGTTTGGTTGATTTTTTTCCTTGCTGACTTCCTGTTGCCAAGTCCTTTTTACTTCCTTTTTATAGTTTCTTTTCTCCGTTATAGTTGCTTACTTTCTCTTACCTTATAGATGAATGCTTAGAGTATTACCTTCTGATCTTTATTCTTTCCAAATATATGCACCCAGAGCTGTACATTTCTCTCAAGAGACTGCTTTTGTTGTGTCACACAAATTTTGGCGAGTTGCATTTTCATTTTGGTCTAACATTTCTGTTTTATATGTATATTTCGTGGCTTACAAATGTAGTGTTTAGTATTTGGAGGGATTTTTTTTCTATTTTTCTCTGTAACTGATTTCTGTTTTAATTTCACTGTGTACTAACAGCAAACACTTGGTTTCTGTTCTTTAAATGTGTTTAGGTCCATATAATGGGAGCAGAATGTGGAATTTCTTGGCAAATATTCCACATGGACTGGTGATGTCTGTGTTCTCCTCTAATTAGATGTGTTCCAGCAGTACCATTTATATCCAGCTGCTTCTCTCCTTCCCAATTTTCCTGCCACCTGGGTGTCTCTGTCACGTATATAGGGTGTTGAAGCTGGAATGGTAGATTTGAATGTCTCTCTTTGGAGTACTCCCATGTCTTGCCTCCTTTATCTCAACGCTTAGGTTTTAGGGACAGAACACACTAAGGATGTGTTAATCTCCTTAGTCAATTCATCCCCCTATAGTTATGTAATGTTCCTCTCTCTGTCTGATGATGTACATTGCTTTGGCGTTTGCTCTGGTTGAAATTAATACAGCAGCTTTAGCTTTCTTTTAATCTACCTTTATCTCTTTACATTTAATCTATATGCCTTTAAACTTCAAGTTTCTTGTACAATAGAGTTCATTCATTCTGACAATTTTGTTTTAGATGGTATATTAATAACACTAATATTTAGGGTGATTATTGATACTTTTTATATCAATATCTACTATAATTGCTGTTACGCTGTATTCTTTGCCTTTGTGGTTTTTCTTTCTTTCTCTTTTCCTTTGACTCTTTTCTGCCACACTTGTAGTTTTAGTTATTTTGAGGGTGGTGGTGTGTGTGTGGAGAGGGAGGAGGTGGACTGCCGCAGTGCACATTTAGAGGTCAGAAAACACACTGTGGGAGTCTACTCTTTTCTTCCCTTGTGTGGGGCCCAGGAATAGAACTTGGGCTGCTGGGCTTGCCTGTAAGCGCCTTTCCCCTATAAGCCACTTACTAGCCCCCCTGTGCCTTCTAATTGAGCAGCTTGTGATTTTCCTTTTTCTCCATCTCAACACATCAATCATTCTTAGTCATTTACCTTTTGATCATTCCCCTAAAGGTCCAGCACACACTTATGACTAACACAAGCCTATTTTCCGATGACACCCTATCACTTCCTAATTGGTTCAAGATTATCCATTATCCATAAGTTACTCATCAAATAAAACATAGTTTCTATTACTGTTGTAAGTTAACAGTTAGGTGTTCAGGTAGGAATTAAAAACAAACTTTTACCTTCATGTGTCCCTTCTCTTTGTCTTTTTTTTTTCTACATATGGAGAACATCTTTAAATAACCCTTTTTGGCAAGCAGGTTTTACTAGCAACAAAATCTCTAAATTTTTTGCTGGACAAATTATTTCCTCTTTCATACTAAAGAGTACATTAAGTAGGTTTTAAAATCTAGAATTTTTTTTCTATTCTATCAACAATTTAATTGTTTTATTTCATTCTCTCCTTGTTTGCATGACTTATGATTTCTGAGAAGTCTAGTGTGTTTCTTCCCTTTGTAAGTTAGCATCTTTTCCTTCTTCTGGACTAAGCTATTTCTTTATCTCTGACTTATTGCTAGTTAAGTATAGCATGGCTGTATATATAATTGATTACTTTATCCCACTTACTGTCTTCTGAGATTCGTAGATCTTTACCATAGTATCTGATATAATGAGATAAAGTCTCAATTTATTTCTAATTTCTTTTTTCTCTCTTCTTTCATGTGCTTTCATTAAGCTTGTACTTAGATGTTTTGTTATTGTTCCTCTGTGATTACATATATATAACATACATTAAATGTATAATAAATAATATACTATGTACAATATATCTATATAATTTCCCATTCTTCTGTCTATTTTAAAGAATTATGATTATTGCAGGGGACATGATGTGTGGAAGGTAGTATGTGTGCCGTAGCACACCCAAGGCGACAATGAAAGCTTTTGTCGTTAGGTCTTCCACCTTTACATGTTCAAGGGACTTAACTTTGACAGGCTTGCCCACTGATCTCTTAGCTCATCCAATCTACCACAGTTAGCCTGGGCCTTGCTGGCCTTTTGTGACTATGTTTTAACCATGGCAGTGTTTGGAGATCTTTTTGTTATGTTTTGTTCTTTAAGATTCTTCCTTACAAGTCCTTCTTTCTATTTACATTACTCATCTATTCCTGCATGATCTATATTTTCTTCTTTTTGTAATAAGAGTGGTGTGTGTGTGTGTGTTTGTATTCTGGTGTTCACATATGTAACCAGATGTGTGGGTAAGTGCCCATGCATGTGTGAAGGTCTGTTGACACTGGCTACCTGCCTCCATAGCACGACACCTTCAGTATTGAAGCTGAGTCAGGAACTCCTCATTTCAGCTGGGCTGGCTTGCTCCTGGAATTATGTTTCGACATCCTGACTGCTGGGATCCATATGGGCTACCGTTCCTGCTTGGCTTTTATATGTGTTGCAGGAATACAAAATTGGGTCCTCACAGCCGCAAGTCCGGCACTTTACCCACTGAACCATCCCTCCCTCAACCCCAACCCTGTTTCCTATATTTGTGTGTTTTATAATTGGATCCTTTAGCATATTCAGCATTATTCTTTAAATTCCTAAACTGGTATTTCCAGCATTCCTACCATATTTGTGTCTGTTTGATGCTTGCTGTGTATTTCCAAACTGTAGTTTTGTTTGCTTGCTTGCTTTTAGCATACCTTTGAATGTTTCTGTGAAAGAAACTAAGGTAAACGGAGTGCTACTAATAAGTTGCTAAGGCAAGGTGGGAGGAGAAGACTAGAGCCCTCTGATTCCATCTGCATTCAGTAAGGCTCTGCTACTAGGTCAGCTGTTCTCAACCTGTGGTTCAAGACTCCCTTTCACAGGAGTTGCATATACAATATCCTGCATATCAGATATGTACATTATGAATCATAATGTACAAAATTACAATCACAAAGTAGTGGTGAAAATAATTTTATGGTTGAGGGGTCACCATAATATGAGGAACTTGCCAATGGTGGTGGCTCACGCCTTTAATCCTAGCACTAGGGAGGCAGAGGCAGGGGGATCTCTGTGAGTTTGAGGCCAGCCTCAGCTACAGAGTGAGTTCCCAGGACAGCCAAGGCTACACAGATAAACCCTGTCATACCCACCAACCCCAGAAAAATCTATACAGCATGAGGAACTGTGTTAAAGCGTCACAGCATTAGGAAGGTTGAGAACCTCTGTACTAGGGTGTGATCTTCATAAGGGCTTCGCACAAAATGTTTCCTGCTTAAAAGGGCTTGATGACTACAGGGAGCTGGAGTTAGCATTTCCTGTTTATTAGATTAGTTAGACTTTTATGAAAACACAGTAATGAATTAGGCATCAGTAAAGAGGTTTTTTTTTGTGTGTGTGGGGAGGGGGTTGTTGATGTTTGCTTGTTTTAGGGTAGGAATTTTAAAATCTTGGCAAATTTCAAAATGGCTACTCTTTACTTTTCCCGACAGAATCCCAAGAGGATACTCTTTTATTTTTATTTTGACAATGTGGTAAGTCACCTGGAGGTAAAGCTTAAAATTACAGGACCCCCACCCCACCCCCACCAATGAGCTCTCCTGAAGGTTTTAGCATTTACATTTATACGTAGTGAACATCCAGCAATTAGTCAGTTAGAATTTAGTTTTTCTTCCCTGACACTGGTTCCCACAAAGATTTCCCCTTAACTAAGTAAATAGTAAATCAAGGAATGGATTTGCACCAGGTTTCTCTCAGTCCATCTTTGTATCCTTTCACTGGCAGAAGCATAAGTCTTGGGCTGGATGCCCTCTGCCATGCCACATGAAGCAGACTAAGAAAGGAAAACAAGACAAAGCAAACACAATCACATGTAACTGCCATATGTGAGCAGGAGCAGGTTGACAGAAAGGTTTCCTTCACTTTTCCTCAATAATTAGGCCCAAGAAACTTCAATGATGAAAATAGGTATTAGTGTAATTGTGGTGGAGCATGTTCAGGGACTAGGATACTCTCTGGAAATAAATGTGTATTTTTCATTTTGACCATTCCTCTGTGCTCAAGTTGACACTGAGTCTTCTTGTGTCTAAGTTGTCAATTCTCTATAGCAATCTCCTTTGGAAAAAGGCTTCACTCTTACTACAGCCTTGTTAGACTCTTCCCACATTTCCATAGGCCATAAACTCGCTAATGCATACACAATGGCAGGGGCCAAGTCTCATCTCAATGCATCTTAGGTCACAGTGCACCCATCAATCCACCATGTACAGAGAAAGGACTACAGCCATACCACCTCTTTGCTGGGGTTTTGTGCTTGCTGCTTAATTTCACTGCATCTGTCAAGCCATTCTTTATCGGGGAGCCTAACAGCCTTTGAGAGCATGGTGCTCTATCACTTATGTAGGGGTTATATTGATCTTTCTGGTGTGTGCACTAAAGTGGCTGGCATCAAAAGCCAGCAAGGCAGCCGGTTTGAGCAGTATGGGCCATTTACAAACTTCAGGATGAGATGCCACAGGATGCCAGGGAAAATGTTTTTGTTTTTCCAGAGGGAACCATAGTTCATGAAATGTGGTTAACGTACCTTTTTTTGTATACCCTTAAAATCATTTTATAACCACACTGAGTGCCTCTAAACATTAAATATATTTTATAAGTCGCTGGTTAACTAGCTGTTGTATGCTTTAAATAGTAAATAAAATGGAAAGGCACTAAATAGTGACTATATTTCATAGAGTAAGATGCTTTTCTAGCCACTCAATACGCAATGTTAAGAAAAATTGATTTTCCAACTGCTGAGTGCCTCTAAAAATTAGCATCTTATCTTCTTACAGGGGTTGCTTTTCAGCTAGTGTCCTTTCTGTCAGCTTTTGGCTCAATGGTCTCTAAGGTTCCCTCCTTGCTGAAAAATTTTGTAGGTCCTCTTGGAGTGTAATTTCACTTAGGCATATAATAATTGGGGCAAAATATACAATAACATAATTGCATGTTCTGTTTCAATAGCAAAATTGCAAACAAGTAGCATACCCATCTACTCCTGCCTTTTTCTTTCCACTCTCAAGAGCAGGACTACTACAAATAAATCTGCTAAGAACATGGCTGAACAAATTGTCCTTGTTCTGTACTTGAGCATCTTTTGGATATATGCGTAGGAGTGGTATAGCTGGATCTTGGGGAAGCAGTATTCCTAATTGTCCGAGAAAACACCAGATTGATTTCCAAAGTGGTTGTACAAGTTTGCATTCCCACCAACAGTGGAGGAGGGTTCCCCTTTCTCCACAACCTTTCCAGCATGTGCTGTCACTTGAGTTTTTGATCTTAGCCATTCTGGTAGGTATAAGGTGAAATCTCAGGGTTGTTTTGATTTGCTTCTCTTTGATGACTAAGGACCTTGAACATTTGCTCAACCATGTTCTTAGCAGCTTTATTCATAATAGCCAGAATCTGGAAACAACTCAGATGTCCCTCAACGGAGGAATGGATACAGAGATTGTGGTACTTTTACACAATGGAATACTATTCAACAATTAAAAACAAGGAAATCATGAAATTTGCAGGCAAATGGTGGGGTCTAGAAAAGATCATCCTGAGTGAGGTATCCCAGAAACAGAAAGACACACATGGTACATACTCACTTATAAGTGGATACTAGACCTAAAAGATAGGATAAACATAATAAAATCTGTACACCTAAAAAAGATAAACAAGAAAGAGGACCCGGGGTAAGATGATCAATCTTCACTTAGAAAGACAAATGGGATGGACATTGGAAGTAGGAGAAAACAAGTAACAGGACAGGAGCCTAACACAGAGGGCCTCTGAAAGACTCTACCTAGCAGTGTATTAAAACAGATGCTGAGACTCATAACCAAACCTTGGGCAGAATTCAGGGAATCATATGAAAGAAGTAGGAGTTAGTAAGACCTGGAGAGGACAAGAGCTCCACAAGGACCAAATATATTTGGGCACAGGGGTCTTTTCTGAGATTGATTCTCCCACCAAGTACCATACATGGATATAGCCTAGAACCCCTGCTCAGATGTAGCCCATGGCAGCTCATTCTCCAAGTGTGTACCCTAGTAAGGGGAACAGAGACCGTCTCTGACATGAACCCAATGGCAGGCTCTTTGACCTCCCGCCACCCCGAGGGAAGAGCAGCCTTTCTAGGCCACAGAGGAGGACAATGCAGCCGGTCCTGAAGAGACCTGATAAGCTAGGGTCAGATGGAAGGGGAGGAGGACCTCCCCTACCAGTGGACTTAGAGAGGGGCAGGGAGGAGATGAGGGAGGGAGGTTGGGATTGGGAGGGAATAAAGGAGGGTGCTACAGCTGGGATAGAAAGTGAATAAAGTGTAACTAATATAAAAATAAAAATTTTATTTAAAAAAAATCAGGACTACATAGAGAAGCCTAAAGCAGTGACCAAATGTAGAAATTACTACTTCTCAAGAGCTTTGCACAGCATTTGGGAATGACAGAAGCAATCTGCACGTGTGAAGGGAATTCCCCAAGGGGATAAGAATCACATTTTTGTTTTCATGTAAAATTAAATCATCGTCCTGGTTCTTTATCAGATCTGTTTGGCCTCAGAGAAAAGCATTTTGCTGGGACAGCAAGGTGGCTCAGTTGAAAGAGGTACTTGCAATCAAGTAGGACAAACTGAGTTTGATTCCCTGGACCCACATGGTGGAGAAGGTGAAAGTTGTCTTCTGACCTCCAAATATGCACTGTGGCATATGCCCACCTCCATGCAGTGTACTGATTAAATAATCAAAATTTAAAAATCACACTGCCATGCTGAGACTGCCCAGACAAATAGCTCACCATATCACAGAAGTTTAAGACCAAACTAGACACTTCACACTTATATAGAGCAGAGTCAAAGAGAGCTCAGCTCTGTTTTATTGCCTAAATTATTGACCACCTGAGTGACCCTTGGTATAGATAATTCAAAGGACTTTCCTAAATACACACACACACACACACACACAGGAATACCCACAGATACACATCCTTGTCAATGAAACATAATGGTAACATTGTTGGTTTTACATAGATCTGGTAGCTGGGCAATTGCCACAAGTTCCTTTGAGATCTAATAATTTTGAAATTCCTTCTAGCCTCTTCTCCCATCCTGTGGATCAACTATTCCTATCTGTTCCAGAGCAGTCCATGTGGAAAGTTGAAGAACACACAAGCATCACACTTTTTGTATACGTGTGCTTATATTTAGAAATAATGCAAGCCATTCTCAAAATTCTTCTCAGACACACCCTTAAAACTCCCACTTATCCCTGCTAATAGGAGTCACAGCTAGAGCCATCCCCATGTCCTCCCAGAAGCCTGACTTAAGTCTTCAGCTTGTCACAGAGATGCCCCGCCCATGGTTTCTCTTCTTTCTGTAGGCCCTCTGTCCTCCTGTCCCACTGTCCCCAAGTCTGGTCTCCACCCTCATTTTTCTCTGTGTTCCCTCTCCTACCTTGTACCCTCTCTTCAACCACTTCTGCTGTCTATTCTGTTTCCCCTTCTGAGTGAGATTTAAGTATCCTCCCTTGGATCCTCCTTGTTACTTATCTTTTTTTTTTTTTTTTGGTCTCTGAATTATATGGCTTGTACTATATGGCTAAAATCGACTTATAAATGAGTATATGCCATGTGTATTTCTGAAGTGGACATCCTCTAACTAGACAGGTCTCCTAGTGGAGGGAGGGGAATACCAACCCACCCACAAAAGCTTCAACCAAAATTTATGTTATCTATAAGATGTTCAGGGATAAAGATGGAGCAGAAATTGAGGGACTGTCCAGCCAATGCCTGGACCAACCTGAGACCCACCTAATGGAAGAGAGGCAACCCCTGACATGGTTAACACTATTCTGCTATGCTCAACAGATAAGCTCCTAGCATGGCTGTCTTCTGAGGGGCATCATATCAGCGCAGAGGATCAGAACAGATGCTGGACTCACACCCAATCATTGGGCAAAGCATAAGGAATCTTGTGGAAAAGTTTGTGTATCTCTCTCTGTGTGTGTAGAATAGGACCTGGAGGTGCCAGGAACTCCACAAGAAGACTAACAGAGCCAACTAACAGGGGCCCAGAGGGCTTTGCAGATACTAAAGCACCAACCAAGGACTACGCATAGAGTAGATCTAGGTCTTCTACACAAATGTAGCAGACGGGCAGCTCAGGCTTCGTGTGGTTTCCCTAGTAACCACTAGTGTCTCTGACATAGACATAGTGTCTCTGACATGGACACTATTGCCTGCTTTTTGATCACTTTCCCCTGGCAGGGCTGTCTCACCAAGCCACAGGGGAAGAAGATACTGTCAATCTTGATGCAACTTGATGAGTTGGGGTTGGTGGGTTGGGTCTCCCCTTTTCTGAGGAATAGGGGAGGGGGGAAGGGAATATGAGACCAGAAGGAAAGGAGGGAGAGAGCTATGATTAGAATGTAACATGAATAAATAAATTAATTAATGTTTAAAAACTTCCACAGATATCACTAAGATTCATATGGGATCAAATGAGAACAGGTTGTTGACGTAGGCCCAAATCCAGAAATGAGGTAGCATTTGTTCATCCATGTTAGACTGATATATTCTTCTGGTTCCAGAAGGCTTTTGGAAGATGTGACCAAAAGGAAAACATCCCAGCAATGCTGTATATTCCCTGGATGAGAATACTGTCTGAGTGACTACTGTATTCCTAGAAAGCAGTCAATCTTTGTTCAATGAATGCTATGTAGGGCTAAACTAAACTTTAAGCAAATATATTATGATAGACAGAAAGTCCCCAAGGGTCTTGAGAGAACACTCAATGTGAGCCTTCTCTTTTTATAAGAAAAATGGTCATGAAAATTATGTATCCAGACCATACATGGAGATAACCTAGCACTCCTGCTCAATTGTAGCACATGGCAGCCCAGTCTCCAAGTGGCTTCCCTAGTAATGGGAACAGGGACTGTCTCTGATATGAACTCAGTGGCTGGCTCTTTGATCACCTCTCCTGGG
>CM053751.1:48560638-48619236 GCA_028658305.1 Pachyuromys duprasi
GAGAGAGAGAGAGCACTTAGTTATGTACTTCCTTGTCCTTGGGGCATTGCCCCCAATCATAACTAAGCTGCTAAAACTGTATGCTGGGTAAAATGTTCTTTCCTTTCCTCCTCCATAAGGTTCTCCACCCCCGCTACTGGGGATTAAACCCACAGTCTCAGGTATGCTAGCCAAATACTCTACAACTATGCCATAATGGCCCCTCTCCTGTCATGCTGAATTCCTATGAACTTGAAATTTTTCTTCACACCTGCTTTCCTTCTAACACCTTTCTTGCAGATGAGACTCCTCTGTCTCCTGTATAATCCTTTCTGCTTCCCAAGATCCCAGGCAGGCAGAAGGAACCAGCGTGGTTTTTGTCTCCCCAGTTAAAGAAACACAAGAATCAGTTCCTTTAAGCCCTCGTCCTGACACTTGATTAAGTAAGGAGTAAGCAAGGACCAGGTTCAACTCTTTGCAGTCTTCAGGAACACCCTAAGCATTGAAAAGTTCCTAGCTCTGGTTCTGGGTTACCTCACTCAGGATGACATTGTCTAGTTCTATAGACTTGCCTACAAATTTCATGATTTCCTTGTTTTTAATGGCTGAGTAGTATTCCATTGTATAAGTGTGCTAAAATGGAATACTTACATTCTTTGGCTGAGGGACATTTAGGTTGTTTCCAGATTCTGGCTATTATGAATAAAGCCACTATGAACATAGTTGAGCAAATGTCCTTTTTGAATGGTAGAGCGTCTTTTAGGTATATTCCCAGGAGTGGTACGACTAGATCTTGAGGTAGTGGTATTCCCAATTTTCTGAAAAAGCTCCAGATTGATTTCCAAAGTGGTTGTACAAGTTTGCACTCCCACCAGCAATGGAGGAGGGTTCCCTTTTTGCCACATCCTCTCCAGCATATGCTATCATTTAACTTTTTATTTTAGCCATTCTGATGGGTATAAGATGGAATCTCAGAGTCATTTTGATTTGCAAAACCCTGATGACTAAGAATATTGAACACTTCTTTAAGTTTTTCTCCACCATTCAATATTCTTCTGTTGAGAATTCTCTGTTTAGCTCTGTACCCTATTTTAACTGTATTATTTGGTTTGTTGGTGTTTAATTCTTGAGTTCTTTATATATTCTGGATATTAGCCCTCTATCAGATGTAGGGTTGGTGAGGACACACATAGTATATACTCACTTATAAGCAGATATTAGCCATATAATATAGGATAACCACACTACAATTTACAGAGTTAAAAAAAAAAAGCCAAACAACAAGGAGGACCCTAGGGAGGAAGCTTAATTCTCATTCAGAATGGCAAACTTTCGAGACACTGGAAATGGTGGAAGAGAGGGAACAGGATGAGAACCTACCGTAGAGGTCCTCTGAAAGGCTCCACCCAACAGGGGATCCGAGCAGATACGGAGACTCATGGGAGGACAGGGAGTCTTATGGAAGAAGGGGTGGGGGTATTATAGAAAAACCTGGGGGGGGACAGGAATTCCACAAGGAGACCAACAAAGCCAAAAAAATCAGGGCCGGGGGTGGGGACTGCAGAGACTAACCAAGAACCATACTTGGAGAGGACCTAGAAACCCCTGCAGAGATGTAGCCCATAGAGAGCTCAGTCTTCATGTAGGTTTCCTAGTAAGGGGGGCATGTGTTGTCTCTGACATGAACTCAGTGGCCTGATCTTTGATCACTTCCCCCTGGCAGTGCAGGCTAGCCATATCATAGAAGAAGAGGATGCAGACAGCCCTGATGAGACTTGATAGGCCAGGGTCAGATGGCAAGGGAGAAGGACTCCCCCTTTCAGAAGGACTAGGGGGACGGGATGTGGGGGGAGGGAAAGAAAGAGGGAGGGTAGGACCTGGAGGAGATGAGGGAGGGGGCTACAATTGGGATAGAAAATGAATAAATTGTGAAAAATGAAATTAAAAAAATTTTAAAAAGAAAGCCCCTGTTCCCCTTACTAGGGACCCCACTTGGAGACTGAGCTGCCATGGGATACATCTGTGTGGGGTTCTAGGTTATCTCCATGAATGGTCCTTGGTTGGAGTATCAGTCTCAGAAAAGACCTCTGGGCCCAGATTTTTTGGTTCTGTTGCTGTCCTTGTGGAGCTCCTGTCCCCTCCAGGTCCTTGTATCTCCCCCTTCTTTCATAAGATACCCTGCACTCTGCCCAAAATTTGGCTATGAGTCTCAGCGTCTGCTTTGATACCTTGCTGGGTAGAGTCTTTCAAATGCCCTCTGTGGTATGCTCCTGTCCTGTTCCCTGTTTTCTCCCTCATCTGCTATCCCTCCTATTTGCCATTCTGAGTGAGTGAACTCAGTGGCTGGCTCTTTGATCACCTCCTTCTGATAGGGGAGGAGCCTTACCAGGCCACAGAGGAAGACAATGCAGCCAGTCCTGATGAGATCTGATAGTCTTTTGTCAGAGGGAAGGGGAGGAGAACCTCACATATCAGTGGATTTGGGGAGGGTCATGGGAGGAGATGAGGAAAGGAGGGTGGGATTGGGAGAGGATGAGGGAGGGGCTACAGATGGGATACAAAGTGAATAAACTTAAAAAAAAGTAAATTATTTAAAAAAAGAAAGTACCCAGCTCTAAAGTTGCTCACCTTTTTTTCAGCTTCTACCTGAGCTCTGTGTTTGTGAATTGACCAAGGAGAATATCGTTGCATTAAGCCTTCATTATTTTAGTGCAAGATCAGATGGCCAAGGATACAAGATATAATCCCACTTTTCTTAAAATGTCCAGGAGCTAGAATCAAAAGAACAGCACTGCTCCAGGATCCAGGGTGAATGCCAATTTTCCTATCAATGTGCTCTAAAATGTGATAAAGGCATTAAACGTACTTTAGAGAAGAGTGTAGCCTAATCCTTACTGTCTGTCTGGGATGTCATGATCCCATTAATGCCTAAACCCAGTAATTTTCTACTAAGTTAGGGGGAAAGTTGCATGCCCAGATTCCTTTCAAGAAACTTACAAAAATTACATGAGCCAAAAGAAGTGAGATGGGTAGAGACAATGATTCTTGATGTAAACATCAGAAAATGGAAACCCAATGGTCTACCTTTATCATTTCCACATGTAGCTGAAATGGTAAGAATGAGAGGACCCTCAGATTCTTCTCAGACCGAGCCTAGACAGCAGCATACGACAGCCCTGAAGGTTTCCCATAGCTATCCTCTAAATGCTATCTTTCAGGGTGTTTTTGTTTTGGTTTGGTTTTGGTTGTTTGCTTCTTTTTATTGTCGCTGTGGATTTTGATCTTTGAGACAGGGTTTCTCTGTGTAGCCCTAGCTGTCCTGGACTCACTGTGTAGACCAGGCTGGCCTCGAACTCAGAGATCCACCGGCCTCTGCCTCCTGAGTGCTGGGATTAAAGGTGTGTGTCACCACTGCCCAGCTATACTTCATTTTTACATATAGCATTCCTTTAATGATTTTATTGGTCACTAAAAAGACTAATGGACTAGGAGAGGTCCAACAGTACAATGAGTCACATAAGACAGCAGTGACGTTGATACCTGCCTCGTAGTGCTCGTCAAGAAGGGCTGTAAAAGGGCAGGGGAGCCAGTTTGAAAAGCGCTACCAGGATTTATCTCCCTCTTTAAATGTTCACTTTTTTAAACTCAAATTTACCTCCAGGAGCGATTTTGTCTGAAGCTGAGTGTGGCAACAGAGCACCTTTTATTTGCAGCCCACAGAGAAAACCACAAGGTTAGTAAATTATCAAATTTGAAACACTGGGCATCCTAATAGAGTATGTATGGTAGATGCTGAAAATCACACTTACAAAAATAGTGAAAATGAGAGCTAACATGGGGACCTAAGAAAGAAGCAGCACTAAGAATGGCTAACTTGCAAGCAAGGTGGAGACCAGGGATTTATACAGAAGGTAGAAGGTTGCTTGCCTATTTCAGTCCAGAACAAAAAAGGATCAACTGAGGTCCAAGGGGTTAAGGATGAGTGAAACTTATCAGCATGAGTGAAACTCTAATTTGGAAGGCTTTCACCACCAACGCTGTGACATCACAGGTATATACACGTATCTGGTCTGTTCTTTTAGCTCTCCTGGAACCTTATAAGTGACAGGAGGGCTAGTGACATCTATTGTTCCAGTCTTTGGTCTCTGCCCCACTATCTGACACAGTTCTCTGACCTTTGTGATTTAGGGTGATAGGAATATCTTTTGAGGTAATGACATAATACTTACTGGACTCCTACATAGGATCAGGTCAGCAGAAAGAATAAAACATGATTTAAAGCTTGAGATTTTTAACTCCATTCTTCCTGTGTCTTTAGGGAAAGGAAAGGTTTGAGTTCATTAATCACATCTATGTGGGAAGTCTCAGGGAAAACTCAACTGTGGATTTTAGAAAGTTCCAGGCTGGGGAACTTGTCAACCTGTTGTGAAGGATACACACTTGACCCTATGGTAATCAAAACTCCTAAGTTTAGAAATCATAGAGTCTGGGAACATATCCAACTTTCTGACACTTGTAACACAATGCCAAATCCTTGAGAACCACAAATCAAGTCACACACACATACACACACAAACCCTCATAATGTAAGTTTTTGATTAAGTATTGGGTCACATACATAGCTATTCTGGGCTGCATGCTAGCTAACAGTTACATCCACATTTATAGACTGTGTTCCACCTCTCTAGTCCTTTGGAGATTTAATTTTATTCTTGAACATAACCTTTGCACTAAGTCAGCAGTAGTAAGTAAACTCTTTTCTAGGGTTCTGTGGGACACTCCAGAAAATTATGAAATGTGAGGCAAGGAGGAATATCCTGGCCAGAATAGGGCTGGTTAAAGGTTGTAAGTAACCTTCAGGCACACCAGCTTCCCTTTGGCCTCTTCAGTGGGAACCGCCTGCTGATTTTAAATCACTGGGTGAGTAGTATCTCTCAGATGCCTCAGACTGGGTCCCTGTTGGCATCTACAGAAAACTGGAGACTCGGTGTGGAAAATGTTTACATATTGTAGTCACAGAAGTGTTGGGTGTGAATATAAAGATCCCCTATATACACAGACATGATGGCACACAATGTTAATCCCAGCACTTGGGAACCAGGAGGATCTCTGTGAGTTTGAGGCCAGTTTGGTCTATAAAGAGAGTTTCAAGACAGCCATGGTTGTTGTACAGAGAAATATTCTCTCAAAATATAAACAGAAAGAATAAAGGAAAGAAAGAGAAAAGCTTAGTTCCTTACTCCAAGATGTTACTCAATCAAAGAAACAACAACAAAACAAAACTCCCATTATTTGGCCAATTAATGAAACAAACTACAATAACCCACATAGGATATTGTTAGGATATATTTTTCCCTTAGAAGTAGAAAGCACTTTTGGTTTTTGTTGTTGTTTTGGTTTGGTTTGGTAGGGAAATATGACAATCCTTTCTCTGAGATGCCCAGAGTGAAGTAAGTAGGGAATGCCTTGCCAAGAGTTATAATGAGAATTTAAAATGTGGGTCTGAAAGTCTGGACACCTACAGTGGTGGTGTGGATGTGAGGGAAGAAAAGGCCAAGCCCTAGAAAGGAGAACCAAGGGACCATACTGACAGTTACATTAGTATGGTGGAGGAAGATGGTTTAAAAATGAAAGAAATAAAGACTGGCCCAATAGAACAGAAAGAGAACCATTGCCATAGGACAGAAAGCTTCATTGCTGTAGCTTGAGGTATAAGAAGCAAAAAGAATAAAATTTGTGGGACATCTGATGGTAGCGTTCAAACCAGGAGCACAGAGGTACTGAGGTGATCATACGAGGGAGGAGAGCATAGAATACCAAAGCTCAATAGAGTAAAATCAAAAGTGAAAGACCGGGGTGTCCAATCACAGACATCTCAGAAGTCAGACCGCAAGGGTAGCTGTCAAATTAACTATCTTAAAACTAAGTTCGCACACCCTTTTCCATGATCCAAAGCAAATAGCAACCTCTTGATATTCATAGAATTCATTCACTGTCCTCAAGCTAGACTGCTCACAAATGGCTTTTGCCTGAACGTTATCTTCCATGCTACTAAACCCACCAGTATAGTCCATCTGATCACTGGGATCATCCTCGTTGATGTAATTCCAGTCTCTGCAGCCTTGCCATTTAACTTATGTTAACATCCTTATTCTTTTTCTTTGGGCCAATAATAATTACCTCTTCAGTTGCGCTGTTTTCTCAGGAACCTTTTCCCTCTTCCTTGAGGATCATTTCTGGTATAAATTACATGCTACTTAATAGAATATGGGAATGACAGTGGTAAGTTTAAGCTCTGTGACTCACCTATGCTAAATAAACATGTTTATCCATTGTTTGCCTCCTGAATTCAGACTCTAAAACTTGGTAGGTTTTTACTTGGTAAGTAAAAGCCAAAGCAAGATAGAATCTGTTTGAAGAAAATTCTGTTAGTTGAATTCAGTCAACGTTTTAAATCTTTCTTTACCCCATTCTCTCTGTCTCCCAGTTTCTTTATCCATTTTCCCTGTCTACACCTTTTTTTTTAAAGAAGCAGTCATTAAAAATTAACTCTTTTTTATTCTCCTGATATCAAAGGTATATATCCATACCAGGTCCATATCCACACCAGTCCTTAAAATGTTTCCTAGAAGAACTTACTTTTCCCTGATAATTCTACTATGATACAGGTGCCAGGCTTTCTCAAGATTGTTGTATTTTTCTGTACTGCTTATTACTTTTAACACTATGTTTTTATTTATGTGTATGTGTGTGTGTTAGTTAGGATTTTTGTTGCTGTGATGAAACGCCGCGACCAAAATGCCAGTTGAGGAGGAAAGGGTTCCAAATCACTGTTCATCAACGAACGAAGTCAGGAAAGGAACTCAAATGGGACAGGATCCTAGAGGCAGGAGCTGATGCAGAGGCCGTGGAGGGGTGCTGCTTACTGACTTGCTTCACCATGCTGTGTTCAGCCTGCTTTCTTTTTTTTTTTTTAATTTATTTATTTTTATCTCAATCACAGGTTAGGTACTTTGAATCCCAGGCGTAGCCCCCTCCCCCATTCCCTCCTACCCTCCCACTCCCTCCCTCATCTCCCTCTTCCCCTCCCCCTCCAAGTCCACCAACAGGGGAGGACCTCCTTCCCTTCCATTCAACCCCAGCTTATCCTGTCTCCTCAGGGCTGGCTGCAATGCCCTCCCCTGGGATCTAGCTAGTCTGTCACTCCCCGGCTTGTATGGCGGAGGGTCAAAGAGTCAGCCATCAAGATCATGACTGAAACAGTCCCTGTTTCCCTGAATAGGGTCTTCAGTCCTACACCGAGTTATCATGGGCCCCATCCGTGCGGGGGTTCCAGTCCACATCCACACATGGTCCTTGATTGTAGAAACCGTCTCATACAAGACCCCTGTGCCTTGCTCAGTTTGTCTTTGTGGAGCTCTTGTTCTCCCCAAGTCTCAACAACCTTCCCCAGATCTATCATTACTTCTTGCCCTCTGTCAGAGGCTTGATCTCGAGTCTTAATATCCGCTCTGATACATCGCTACATTGACCCGCCCCCCAGAGGTCCTCTATGGCATGCTCCTGTTCTGTTGCTTGTTTTCTCCTCCACTTTGTTTTCTCCATGTGTGTTATAGAGAATGACCCTCAAACTTTTTACTTGACTCTGACATCATACAAGGCAAGGATTTTTTTAAATATCTAATCATGACTAGAAAAAAATATTCAATATATATGAACCCAAAATATGTGTGTTATACCAAAATAAATATATAAATGCAAATCACTATATAAAAGCAAGTCACATGTACATATATATATATATATATATATATATATATATATATATATATATATATATATAAAGTATCTCTAACCCAAGGTGTTCAGAGTCTTACATTCTTGGAAATGATATATTAGACTACTTATGAATAGTTTTGTATGAATGGGACTTCTTTTAGCAATCTGTGTTTTTATTGGGAAAAAAATTTCTGTACTAGTATGCCACTCTTCATTTTGGTTTTTATTTTCCTATCCAGCTTCATCTCTTAGAAAAATTGTAAGATGGCCAAATGGCTTATACATACATTTTTGTCAATATTTAGATTTTTGTCTTTTTCCTTCTCACCTGTATAATTGGAATGAGACATGCCCATGGATATTAATAAGATGGTCTGGCAAATTTTAATCTTATTTCTATTAAACTTTCTAACTTGGTGAGAACAACTATACAACTTTAAAAAACAAGGGCCATTTCCTCAGCTTACTTTCTCATTGACCTTGCCACACAGACATGCATCCACGCATCTTTAGTGCCCTCATGTCTTTTCTCATGAGAAAAGTATTGTCCCCCACTCCCACTCAGGCATAATAGTTGTGTGTCTTTACTCATGTTGACCTCTTCTAAACTGTATCATGCCTTGCCCTTTGTTTGCCTGGGAAAATAGTAATTGGTCCTTTACTACCTTTCTCATAGACACAGGGATCATCACTTCTCTGTCCTGCTGAGTCTAGAAAGGGCCATTTTAATATTTGCATTACTTATAATTGGCTGCTATTTGGTGACACATCAGTCATATCAATTGAGCTTCTCTGGGATAATGAGGTAGTTTTGGCACTGAGTTACCGCTGGAACCAGACTTTGACTTCACCTATCTCACTCAATATTTCAAAACTGTATTCTCACCATTGTTTGTCATTAACTCTGGAGTCATAGAACTCACAGTCCAAATTATAGGTGACTTTGTAACCATGACACGGAAGTCCTTACTTTCATACCAACTTACAATGCTATTTAAGGAGTCAAATTAAATAATTGACATAAATCATTTATCACAATAAATATTCAAAGTAAGTATTCAATAAGGAGTGATGAAGCATGGTCATAATTCCATTAGGCTGCTTTAGATTATCACTTTGATGTTCTGTGAGTAAATCATAGTTCTGAAGATGGACTTTCCTGCTAAATAGGCATGTTTATCACAAACGCTTACACCCTGGTTCTCACACTTCCAAGCTTTCCTAATGTTTCCCAAAGTGATGTGATAGCTGAGTAATCACTTATGAAGATACCAAGATCTTCTTTCTGGGCTAATCCTATCATGCCCTACATTCCTTTTTGCTTTAGTCAGTCTTGGAAACCACAAGCCATCTCTCATCATGGGAACTCTCATAACTCCACAGCACTTTGAACAGTCTCTAATCTGGAACAATCTTCCACTCCTCCCAAATCCTGCCAACGCACCCTCTAGAATTCCAGATAACTCACTGACTTGATCTTTCTTCTTCCTTATGAGTGTTTCCTTCCTTTCTTGTCTGGGCTAAAACCTGCTCGTTCTTGTGATGCTGCCTCTTCTTTGAACTTTGGAAGGGTAGCATGTTTTGTTTTTTTTTTTCTCTCTTACAATCTTTATCAATCTAAAAGTCTTGTGACGTTTCTTGTTGGCATTTCTATACAACTAGATTCCCTTCCCTTAAAACAAAAATCCCAGTTCCCTTAAAGTTCATGCTATTTGACAACCTCCAGTCAAAATAACCACTACCCTTATTCTAGTCATTTGTGGAACCTGAGGTCATTTGTCCTCGTTAAGTGGAAGTTTAGAGCTTGCTCCCTGCTACCTCCTGTAATCTGCAATTGTTCTAAGACTGGTGATTCCGTATACATGTAGAATCCCTTAATGGATTATCCTCTCACTGTCTTTGCTCTTAGCAGCTTGACCTCCACGGGTCTAGTGATTTTATTCTCACCTCCCTCTTCCACCTGCTCCCAAGTCAAACAGAAGATCCTCTTGTTGCCTTCATGGTAAATATCAACAACCTCGTTTTGAAATGCCCTAGTTGTGACCACTTCTCTTTGTTAATCTCTTTAATAAAGCTTGCAAAAACAAAACAAAACAAAAAATAATTCATTCACTTGCACTGGGAGATCAATCCTCCCAACACTTACTTCTATAATCCTAGCTTCACTTCCATCCTTACCCAACAGAACAAATACTAACATCTTCCTTTTCGTTATCTCACACATTCCTCTGACAATATTACTGCTGCTCTTTCATTGTCTTGTCCACTGTGTAGCCTGGCAACAGCTTTTTCCTAATCTGTGCCTGACTCACAGAAGCTGGGTATGACTTGACAAGACATGCAACAGAGCTGATCTGTTTTACTTGAAATGCATTACTACCACATTGGTAGAGTAGACCCATGATGTACTCATCAAATCCCAACACATATTTCCATGCAACTTAACTTACCCTTACTTAAAACAAGTACTGTTCCAAGACTTAAAACCTTACTCTTCTGAACCTCAACATCTTTCATACACTTCTCTGGGTTTTCTACCCAATCTCCCCACCTCACTTTTCACTGTTAATGTACTTGCAATAAAACAATATCCATATTTCCTTACTAGGGTTTTTCTAGCAAGTACTTTATACTATTTTTGTGATGATTTTTTCCCTTACTTAATTTCAACTATATTTGTTTTCCCAAGTGTACATATTAGACCCCATCCCATCTATCCTATTCAACAGTTTTGCTCCAACAGCTTTTGAGTTATCACTTATCTCTCATTTAGAAGAAAGGTGTCATAAATTCCCACTATAAAACAAGCAAATCAAAGCACCTTGCTTGATTTCAGATCCCCATCTTACTACTGCTCTACTTCCCCGTTTATATCTTCTTTCTTGCTCATTTATACCAAACTTAGACTTTCTGGATTTCTTTCCATCCTTGCATTTCCTGAAAAAACTTCATTCCAGCTATCAAGTCCCAACTTCTTGAAAAGTGTCTCTGTCAGCATCACTGTGTGCCTTGAATAAAAATGACCCCCATGGGTCCATAGGGAATGGCACTGTTAGGAGGTGTGGCCTTGTTGGAGGAAGTGTGTTACTAGGGGGTAGGCTCTGAGGTTTCAGAATCTCAAGCCAGGCCTATTGACTCACAGTTCTCTTCCTGCTGCCTTCAGATCACTATGTAGGACTCTCAGCTCCTTCTCCAGCACCATGTCTGTCTTCATACCACCATGTTTCCCAACATGCTGAGAATGGGCTAAACTTCTGAACTGAACACCAGCCCCAATTACATGTTTTTCATTATAAATTTGCTGTGGTCATGATGTCTCTTCACAGCAATAAAACTATAGCTCACACAATCCCCTTCTCTCTGCCACAGCAAAAGGCAAACTCATTCACCCTTCTGATGACATCGGACATGGTTGACCATTGTTAGCAATATGTATTCTCAGCTTCTAAGCTGTCTGTTTGTACCCTGCTGCCATTTCATTTTCGGTTTTCTCTGTTAATCTCTTCTCAAGGCAACCTAACTGACTTAGTGCACTAACAGCCGTTCTCAAAACAAATCTATGGCATCCCACTATAACTCAGAAAAACAGAAGTCCCTCCAGTGATTTTGAAGGTCATAATTTGTCTTTCTCATAGCTGAGTCACTGCCTTTGTATGATCACACTACCCCATCCACCCAGCCGTTAGCTCTTCATGCGTTTATTTCCAGTATGTCCATACCTCCAAGACCTTGGTCTTGCTGTTCTCTCTACCTACAAAGGAACTCTAAATCTTAGTCTGGCTGGCTCCCTATTACATTCAGATTTTCTTCCAGATGTAAGTGTATACACCCTTTTTCCTACATGACAGTCACTATCTAATTCATTTACTCTTTTCTCCCCAACGGTGTTCAAGATATGATTTGTTTATTCATTTATTCTTCCTCGTTCCCACATAAAATTAATGGAGCATGGGATTGGTTAGGGTATCTATTTTATTTTTTTGCATTTTTTCTGTCTTTTCACTACAGTTTCCCTTGCAGCTAGCAATACTCAGTACTCAATAAATATTTCCTGAATGAATACATAAAATTCTTCCTTAGAACATAAACATCCCTGTGATAAGCATCTATACATGCATGTCTAAAAATAATTAAAAACCTTTATCCACTACATAAACCAAATCCCTAGCACAATAAGTTGAGAATGTAGGCAAATGGGTTGGCCATAACCTTCTGCTGAATGTCTTTCCTGTGTCCTAACACAGAATTTATTGACTAATTCTTATAACTCTCTCCATTTCCCACAAAATGCAGGGTGGTTAAAGTCCAAAATCAATAGAAACAAGAATACTTAGAGCAGGGAAGAAGAACAGAGAAATAATGGAGAGAAAACACCTTAAAGGAACTTATAAACACAACAGAACTATATCTGAGAAGCAGAACCAAACAGAGAAAAGATTTTGTAAGGGATCCTGCTAGTGAAGTTCCTTCTCTCTACTTGCATTTTCTTCTCGAGAGACTCTAATAAGTCTTCTTTAGGCCTGTGCTCCCCCAGGCAGAACAAAGGACTAGCCTTTTGGCCTCAGCTTGAAGTTATCTGAGCCCAGATAAGGACAAACAGGATAAGCCCCAGGCAAAACTGTCAAGTGGAAAAACTTGGCTTATGTCTGGAAATTCCCCTTTCCCTGTCTCTTTCCCCCTTCAGACACTATATTCCCACACCTTCATTTGGTAACCTCCTAAATAAAAAACCCGAATATAATGCCCTGGCAATATTTACACTTACAGCCAGGCTACAAGTTTGCGCTTACTCCATTTAATAATTAAAACTATAGTCTTTTAACTTGTCATTTAATATGATCCTCCGTTGTAAAGCAATGAAAAAGAATAGACAATCTAACCCAGGAAACTCAGGCAAACAACATTCGCAAACAGTATTTTTTTTTCTACAAGTACTTATTTTATTCAGGTAAAATGTCTGGTCTTGTATTTTCCTCCCTCTTGGCATAAAGATAGGTTCTTTGATATTTCCTGAGTAGATGTAACCAAATGTCAATTTACCCTAGGTATGGCTGAGACAATAGAATAAAAAAAATACTTCTATTCAAGTCTTAGCTTGATAAACCTATAGGTTCACTTGGGGTTACCTACAAAAGCATATGACTGAAAGGCAGCTCTATCACCAAAAGCTCCTACTTTAGCATGAGTGACAACTCATGAAAGCTATGTCTTTGCAGCTTACCACCCAAACTGTACATAGCTTCATGGAAGAGAATCTCCTCTTCCAGAAATTATAAACTACTTATATAACATTGAGGAGCTGGCTTCTTGAGTCTTATAATTTTTGAATTTCCTTCGTCCTACACATACCTCCTTCTAGGAAAGGAAATCGCTACATGATAAATTTGGTGTGACTTCATTATAGAAGTGAAAAGACATCCTATCTGAGCAGAAATAGGATATATTTTGAAACTGAAAACTCTCTGCCACCAAGGAGAATCCTAAAGAAGACTAGCGGTTTGCCAGTAGTGATGCTGAGTTTAAGACTTTTACTAGGCTTTGGTAGGCATCTCATTGTCTGACGTGTTCATGCAAAGTAGAAAAAAAATGAGGACAAATCAAAGAGAGATAATTTAACCCAGGAGCCTCAACTAGAAGACAGTCTGCGAGATTCCAGCAGGCTCTCAGGTGGTCCCACCCTCCTCTCCCCACCTGGATGCTGCAGAAGAACCAGGAAAGGTGGGTAACCTCACGGTGGGTTTATTTTAGGGTCCCTTCCAGCCTGCAGACTGGATCAGATCACAGCAGGGATTTTTGTGTTCTGTTTCTCCGTGTGACCAGGAAGCACGCCAATGCTGGGGCCACACCTCCCCACATGCTTGTTTTGGTGATAGTGTGAGTGGCAGATGAAAGGAAGTCCCCTTATTTGCTGCTGCCTCTCAGGACCTCACTCTTCTCACTGAGGGTTTTGTTTTGTTTGTTTTTTTGTATACTATCACACTCTGCATTCTCTTGTAACAATAATTTGTGTTATTCTTTTGTTCCCCTGAAATAAAAATTATAGATAACATAACAATCTCATACAACCTCAAAAATTAATGATGTCTTAACTATAATAAGAGGTTTTTTTTATTTTTTAAGCAACAGTAAATTATCCACTTCGTATTTCAAAATGTTAACAAATACTTGATCTTAAGTACAGGAAGAGACTTAAAGAATTGTCTCAGTGGTTGACTACAACAGCAGAATCAAGCAATTGTGACTGCTTAATGTTTTACTATGGGTTCAATTTCCATTGATTTTTTTTCTTGATATTATAAACTGTGGCCAAATACCAGGAATGTTGAACGTAAAACTAAGGACAGCTTTTCTACAGTTTGTACTGTATTGCATGTGGAGAAAATTTGGGACATACTAAATTGGGTAAACAGTACTTTCTGGGTTTTATGTCAAATAAAACTAGGTTTCAAGCTAGGTGACTGTATACACCTCCCTCTTACGCACCCTTCCAGAAATATCTGGAAATTTCAGAAAACTAGAACAGATTCCTGGGCTCTAAGCATTAAATTCAGAGGGGCAAACAAGCACTGTGGAATAGTAACAACAAAGGGTCTCCTGAGTGGATGATCTTCTACCTCCTGGAGAAATTAGTTCCAGTACTCTTTCTTCCCTCTTCATTCAGGGAATAAGTCTCCCCATGGTCTTCATTACAGATGGGGAAGGTGTGGCTATTGGTCTAGGGCTTCTTGTTAAAGATTTTAGAGGGTTATAATACATTCATTTAAAACCATCCCAGAACTAAGCTTTATTCCAATTAAATTACCCAGATCATAGTGCCTTAAACATTTCTACTTTAAATTGTTAATTCGGTGGATTCACAATACAAATTCAACACCTGGCTATAGTAATAAATTAAACCAAATGAGGATAGTTTTTTTTTTAATTGCTCTTAGGTGGGATAAATGACTCAGAGGCTGTTCATAGCATAGCCTGCTCTTGGACAGGACCTGAGTTCAGTTTCTTCACTCACATAGCACCCCAGCTGAAGAAGTTATGATCTCTCCCAGCCTCCTTAGGCACAGGCAGACAGGCACACCAACAACGAATCCTTCTGGTCCTTGTAATTCCAGCCCTTAGGAAGCAGAGGTTTATGACTCACCAATGACCTCCAGGCTAACCTAGTCTACACAGTGAGTTTTAAGTCAGCCTCGACTACAAGAAACTCTGTCATAATAGGAAACAAAACAACAACAACAAAATCCACACTAAAGTTGGGATTACTAGGTGAAAAAGAATGCAAATTCAAACTTTTAGTATGTTATCAGGTCACTTCCCTAAATGTTTGTAACCACATACATTGTTACTGTAAATATGTAGAGTTACCACTTTATGTAAATACTTATGTACAGCAGCTAATGCATTTTGAACTCTCTAGTGTGCTTTATATAAAACTGTTTTTTAATTTTAATTTTGGGGGACCCTCAAAACACTCTTTTTGTTTTGTTGTTTTCTTGTTTGTTTATGTTTCTCTATGCCGTCCTGGCTATCCTCAAACTCACTCTGTAGACTAGGTTGGCCTGGCAGAGATCCTCTGGCATCTGCCTCCCAAATGCTGGGGTCAAATGTGTATGCCACCACTGCCCAGCCGAAACACATCCATTTGTAGACTTACAAAACACTTCTACTGGCCCTGGAAATTGAACCCAGTTACTTGCACTTACTAGGCAAGTGCTCTACCAGTGAGCTAAATCCCAAACCTTTTATTTTTCTAAATATATATATATATATATATATATATAAACATATTTATATATAAACATATATAAATTATAATATATATAATATATTGCGGCTCAATTTTCCAAAAAATGTTATCATTTGGTTTTATTATTTATTATGTAATCAGTTTTAAAAGATTTATTTCAGAGAGAGAGAGGATGGGGCCGGGAGGAGTTGAGGAAGAGCCTTAAGTCAGGGTATATAATGAATAAATTGGCTTCAGTCTTATTTTCTTTCCCATAAAAGGGAGGAAAAAAGTAGCTCTGTAAAGTTTTTTTAGACCTGTGAAGAGCTACTTGATATTTGGTGATTTTATTTCACTCCAATTTTCTCCTAAGTAATGAGGATTTTTTGCAGTTGACACAGTTATTCTTCTGAGTGCTATGTGAGCGGTGTCAGTCAAACACAGGAAAGAGGTATTTGATGCAGAGGCCGGAGGGGAATTACGGAAAGGGGTGGAACAGAGTAACCTAGTGCTCCTCTAGAAGGGGGCGGGACTGGAGAACAGGAGCTGGTTCTTGGCAACATCAGCACACAAACGTGACTCCCATTAGAGATGGCTGCTTCTGAAAGCCCAGCATAGTTGCCCCCCCCCCGTTTCTTTTCCTTCCCAGGCTCTTTTCTCAGCAGTGATTTATTGAGTTTTAGCCAGGCCATGCACATCTTGGGGATTAGATTAAAAGGCATAGCTAGTCCTTGCCCTTTGGAGAATTCAAGTGCTTTTTAGAAGAAGATACAAAACAAACAAATTACAGCATAGTAAGGACAGTGCTATAACTGAATAGGAAACTTCGTTGGGAACAAAACAGAAGGGACATTTGAGGGCCCAATACTTATTAGACACACAAAAAAATGTTGAACCAAAGCACAATTAAGTAAGTAAAGTGATTAAAAACCTTCAAAATCTAGGAAGATTTTATGCAGTTACAGACATGAATGCACTCGTGCACACACTCACATGAGCATTTATGCTGAAGCTTTAAAAAGCATGAGGGAACTCTGTAGAAATGCATTTGCATTTTGTAGAAATATAAGAGAAGAGGGTCCTCACAAAAGGGGAAGGGGATGTAAATTCAGAGCATAGAGAGAACCTAAGAACTAAGGTTGGCTTAGTGGTGACATCACTAGATCATTGAAGTCGATTAAAAGGATTATAGCTAGGTTTTAATTTGGAGTGGCCCCTAAAAAGTGTGAACAAGAAAGTGAAATTCCAGATTTATCTTTGCTGAAGGTCTCCAGTTGCACTGCAGAGGAGAGTCCGGCCAGAGCTAAGGAGGCAAAGGGAAGTGATGAAAACATTACTGCAGAGTCCTGTTGGTGGTAAAATGGCATGCACCTGGCTCTTAGGAAGAACAAGGCACTCAGAGATGACCTAGCGTGTTTGTAAGGGGTATTCAATAGGTCTGGTGAGATGCAACAGATAGGGAAAGTTAAACTTCCTTAGATGCCAATTTTTCTTGTATAAACAGAGAGCAGCTGGGTATGGTGGCTTATGCCTTTAGTCCCAGCACTCAGGGAGACAGAGGCAGGTGAATCTTTGTGAGTTAAAAGCCAACCTATTCGACAAAGCAAGTCCAGGACTCAGAAAACAAACCAAACAACCAAACAACAACAACAAAACAGAGAAATCCTCAGTCAGGACTATTAGAAAATGTATCTTAAACAGATGAGTCCAACTACAGGATTACTAATAGCTTGATCTGGGGACAAAAGAGGCTGGGGTGATAGGAAGCTGCTGAAAGAGTGGATGTTAAGAGAGCATTTTCCACAAATGCAGATATTTTCCTAGTCGCCTGCTGTGGCTCTGCAAAGTGTTGAAGCACTGCAGGAGTGGGCAAGCTGACTCCTGGCATCTGACAGTGATCTAGGCAGAGCTGCCGTACTATGGCATCCCAGACGAGAGCCTGCACACACCCTCCCCTTGCTTCGCCACCTCCCAGGACTCTGTGGTTAAAGAAGAGAAAAATTATCCTCGGTTTCCCCTCAGACATAGAATGCTCTCAATGCTCTATCCACACCAGATTCACCAACCTGATGGGTGAAACATTTATACTGGTAAATGTGTCCCGGAAGAGCAAGACCTTCAGGTAAAGTTTAGGCTGCAAGGTCCTAGGTGTTGTCATGAGAAGTTTTCTCATTTTTATCTACTTTCACATGAGAATAAGTAGACATTTAAATGCAGTACATTATCTAATAATTATTGAGGACTTTATATGAGTCTGACATGAGACAGTATCATCTCATGTAATACTCCCAATAGCCATACAAGTTGAATGTTGTTATTCCTGCCTAGTGAAGATAAGCATAGCAAAACTCACTTGTATTTCCTTCCTTATTCTTAGCATTGAAGACTTTTCTTCTGCACAATTTCAATTTGATTTTCATTGATAAACGTTTCTTGGATGTATATACTCTGAAAGCTCAAATTGTCCTTTGTGTCCTACCACTTTGACTTAATGTGTGCTATCCTGATTTTATGCTTTACAATCACTTATTCTCACCTCCTACTTTTCACTCTTTTACCAGAAACAGAGTAGCTGATGCTTGCCATAGGAAGCACCGAGCACAGTTGCTAATTGTTTGAATTAAACCACAAAACATTGGTTCCATCAAAGTACAAGTCAACTCAAAGAGACATCAGGCCCTTTGACACATCACTCGCTATTAACAGGGAATGGAATAGAAGATATGTAAAGTTGAACTTAATATTTGTTATGTTCTCTATGTTTTCCCTAGACAATTTAATCCCTGCTACAGAGCCCACTTTATCTCCATTTTCTATGGTGATTTAAATACTGTGACCAATTACAGCCAAGAGAAACGAGGAATGCCAGCTATGCTAGTACCAGAAAATTGTCAAGCATTGAGCAATGAACTTGAAATAAATTGATCAAAAGTAATCTGGCATTACATTGATAAAAGAAAAGTTAGTGATATTACCGTATATCTCTGTCACTTCATTTAAACAAAAGTCCTTCTGTATTAGTCTTGTTTTATTTGGCCAACACTAGTAAAACAGGAATCAGCTCTTCTACTTTACCTACTGGTCCAAATTCTCTAGAAACAGAACTGACAAAATGAATATATATTATAAGAGGGTTGATTAGATCCCTTTGCACAGAAAGGTTGGAGCAGCTCAACAATGGCTGTCTCACATTGGTCAGGCAAAGAACACAGTAATCACACAGTCCACAAGGCAAGCGATTTAGTAGTCTCAATCTGGAACCTACAGCCTTGAGACTCCTGGAGAGCTGCTGATCTTCAGCCCAAAGAATCTGTTTCTAACCCATCAGCGAAGGAATCAGCCGCTACGGGATATGGAAACTCACCAGCAAGAGACAAGACCTACCCATCAAAAGAGGGGAGCTTTCCTTCTTCCATCTTCTTTTATCGGGGCTGCTATCATAGGTGCTTCCCACATTTACAGTAAGTCTTCTCCCATCAATTAAGGCACTTAACACAATCTTCCCACCTGGGCCTTGTCCCCAGGCCAACCTGAGGTAAAGAATTCCTCACTGAGGAGGCTCTTTGTTCAGGCCATTCCAGGCTATGTCAAGATAACAATTAAAACTAACATTGATACCCAGCATGGGATTGGGTGAGACTGAGTGGAATCCTCAGCTCTAAAAGGACTTTGAAAGTGAGGCTTGTTTAAGTCCTAGCTTCAAAACAAGAGCAGAATGAAACATAGCTGTTTAGTTGACATGACAGTCCTGAGCGGCTTTTCATGGCATTCAGTTACACTGCCTTAAAGGGTGGACACTTGACACAAAAGGTACCAATGGCAGATATCCAGGGACATCAGCTGAAGTGGCAAGGACTGAGGCACATTTGATGTTATGATGTAACTAAGCTAAATACATACTAAACACCTTCTTGGCCCACTTAAACATTGCCTGCCAGGGGCCTAAAGAACAGAGAGAAAAGAAAGCTGATTGATGACTTGAGGTAGCTTTCTGATTACATGCCTGGATCATCTGGATCCTCCAGACATTCCTGCGTGCCAATGTCCTGAACATTTGCATATGCACAGATCAGTAAACTCATTTTGTGCTTAAGCTCCATGGAGTTTCTGACATTTATAGCCAGGGTTCCTAAAGGCCCAAGAATGCAGTGATTCTACAAGCTTCAATCCAAAGGACAGACTGTCTACCACAAGTTCCAGTATATCTGAATTGGATAGTAAATGAGGGGATAGAGAGGAAGCATCTTCCAGTTGTGGTTTGTAGGGAAGTGTTATTGCCTACTTGCAAAATAAGCAGACAAAAGTGGAGAGACTATTTGTGAATATATCTAAATATGAAAAACCGGTGTTTTGTTGGTGTTAAAAATCATTCAGAATTTGTGTGCAGTCAGCAGTAGGTACTATGCTTCCTACACCACTTGAGACTGGCAGCTTCGTCCTAATAGATCCGTTTCGCCCTACTGTTGCTCCTAGGCTATAACTTTTACTTTAAAGAGCATTTTGTGGCAAAAATCCAAACCCTCTCATCACAAAAACCTGGATGCTAATGGAGTCGTTGTGATTTTAAACTGTGAAGCACAATCTATTTGTCAATGGAGGAAACAAGAACCATAACCACAAATATTTACAGTTTCTTAACTCGTCTTTGAAGGGTATTATTGCATTTCAGTTCATTATTTAATGGCAGGGATGGGGGATTTTGTACAGGAGTGGTGGAGAAGCTGAGGGCACTTTGGGTTCACGATTTGGTCATGTCACCTACTACCTGAGTGACTGGGGCAAGTCACATGACATCATGTTAATTGCTGTCCTCTGACCTGGATGTTACATGAGATGCATAGGATGTTTTGTTCTGTGTCTGGGAAACAGAAAGAATTCCATAGGTTGCTGTACTTGCTGCTATTATTTTATTAGTAACAGTGGTAAGGAGAGGCACTATTACAGTTAACAGTATTAACTCTTCTCTTTGTTTGCTGCTAAGGGTATTTGTCATGTTTTCTATTTTTTTTCTTCCTCTCTCCTTTTCTTTTTCTCTTCTTTCTCTGTTTTTCTCTTGACAGGTGAAAAGGCCAAGAATGACCTCCAGGAGGTCCATAACTCCAGGAGAAGCCATAACTGTGGTAGAAATGAATGTCACATATTTCTCAAAAAAAACCCACAAAATTATTTCAGAAATACAATAATATTTTCAAAACTCACATATCTAAAAATCTAAATTAAATTTCCAGCCCAAAGCCATTTGCTTATAAACTTTCAGGTCTTCAAACCTTCTTGCAAGTAAGAAAAGGTTTTTAAAATATGCTTTTCATTTTGAAAATACAAGCAGACAAGTTGTCTTCTGGTGTAGAAAAGACATAATATTTCCTGGATAGAAAACAGTATTTGGGGGGAGATGGGTCAGCAGTTAAGAGTGCTGACTGTTCTTCCAAAGGATCTGGCTTCAATTTCCAGCACCCACATGGCAGCTCACAACTTTCTGTAACTTCAAGATCAGATATGCTCACACAGACATACTTGCAGGCAAAACACTAATGCACAAAATAGATAGACAGACAGGGAGATAGAAAACACTATTTGGTTAAAGGAGAAATTCAGTCTAAATATCACCTTCCTGTTTCATTGCATACTTACTAAACAATATAACTTCCAAAACATTTCAGAGCATCATCCAACAATACAATTCTGAGGGAAACATCAGAACCCTCATGAAGTAAAAATCAATTTACATCAGAGGATAAAAGTATTCTGGGTGTATAAAGGGCAGACTGAAGAAGGCATGGTCAGATAGGAAAGGAGGACATTTTGAAAATGCTCAGAAAGGGGTCATCCAAGAAGACACCAAGGCTTGGACCAAGAATGTAGCACGAAGACAATTAAATGCAGTTCTATTTAGGAACCAGTCTGTGCATTGATAGTACTCCCTGGTGAACTAGATATGGGATGTATTGTAAGATAAGAAGCATTAAAGTTCTCCTAGGCATGGATGTTAAGTCCTTTTCCGGACTATGCTAACATTTATTCAAATGTATGTTACAAGTCAGGTAGACTTCTGCCAAGTCAGCTAAAGAAAATGTTACTACAAACGGAGGCAACACTATGAGCCAACATGTAAAAGCCCCCCCCCCCAACCATAGGTATATAAAGTATTTATTAATAGCAAAGGCCCAGAGACTCATTTCTTCTTGGACACACACACAGTATGGCCCCGGCGGCCAGTGGTCTTGCTGTGCGGACCTCAGACACGGAAGGCCCCAAAAGTGTCGCAGACCACTATGGGCTCTAATCTTCTTCAGTTACTCCAGGTCCTTACGAAGCTTGTTCTCTAGACTATTGGTTGTGCTTCCCACCCTTCACGTCCTTCTGTCTGTTCAAGAGCCAGTCTGGGATCTTGTACTGCCATGGATTCTGCATGATGGTGTCACATGCTACACCTCGTCCTCTGTGAACTCTCCAGCCCTCTGGGTGAGGTCAATGTCTGCTTTCCGCAACATGAGCATGTCTTTGTCCCACACCCTTAACGGCAGTGATGGCACAGGCTGTTTTCCACCATCCGTTGGTGCTTGGTGTTGAGTGCTCACTGTGTTGGAACTTCTCGGGAATTATTATAGACATGGTGGCCACATTAGCGGCAGCGTGCATGCTTCCTGTGGAGGAGAGGGTACAAGTAAAGATTTTAAAGACCCTGGCATGACCGTAAAGAAGAACAGCTTTGAACTGGAGGATGTACAGAATAATCGGCTAGGGTAAGCGCTTGTTGATAGACAGAGGGAAAGATCTTACCGGGAGCTTGATTGCAGAGATTAGATGATGATGACTTGGTGACTTAGGATGGTGAGGGACTCTAAGACAAGAAAGGGTTAAAGAAATCAGGAATAAGATACATCGAAAAATTCAGAAATAAAAGGGCAGTGGCGTTTGAATTTACATGTAAATCTGCAAGTCAAACAACTGGAAAAAGTAAGGTAAGGTTTCAAAAAAAAAACCTTTATGAATATTATACAATATGGTGGGCCAAAAAAAAATAATATGGCTGACAAGAATAACATCAAAAGAGCTTGAAGGAGAGTGAATGAGAACATGTAAAAGAAAACTCACTAGATTTTATTGTCTTATGTGTCCTAGGAACTCTTTGGACTCCCACAACATACTTTTGAGTCACTAAAGCGTTACTTGTGCCATAACACAGATGACAAAGCTGGAAGATGGGGTACTTAGGCATTATGCCCAATTTCACACAACTGTTAGGTGGTGGGGACAGGACGTGACTAAAGCAGTTTGGTCTTAGAATTCACAACTTTTGTTCATTATTCACAGGTAGTAGGCCTTTAAAAGGGATGAGAATTGTTGTAGAAGAGAACCACCTCTTTTTGACTGAAATTAAAACATGAATTTAAAAGTCTCTTTCAGCTGGGCAGTGTTGGCACACGCCTTTAATCCCAGCTCTCAGGAGGCAGAGGCAAGCAGATCTCTGAATTTAAGACCTGCTTTGTCCACAGAGTGAGTTCCAGGATAGCCAGCGCTACCCAGAGAAAACCTGTCTCAAAAAAAAAAAAAAAAGGCAAAAGCAAATGATGATGATGATGTCACCTTCACGTTCCCTCTATGTGGTGAAGTGAGGCTATGGTTTATCTGAAGTTCAAGAACCAGTATGATTTCCTCTTTTGTTCTATCGTATTTCTCTCAGGTACAATTAAATAAAATACATTTTTAAGAATTTAGTTGTTATGAAATTATTTTGGCAAATTCTTACTGCTCCCTATCTTCCATTTTTCTCTGTGTAACCATCACACACACATGAAACTGTGGTAACCATGCTCACATCTGTGTTTTAGTGTTAAGAGTCATTCTTTTGATTTTTCTTTATTTATTTGATTTTATTTATAGAATTCATTTCATTACGGTAAGAGCCTCAAGTTATGATTATAACAAAGGGTGATATTGTGAAGAAGAGAGGGGAAAGGGAAGACTGTGCCAATCACAAGGCTCCCCTGTTGTGTTCGCACAAATGTCTAAAGGGAAGAACACTTGTCTCTGATGTAATGAAAGGATCTATTCTCTACATAATATCAAGACACTTTACAGAAACCTTGTACAAGGAAATAACTTGCTGTAGTATCTTAGATATTGGACTAGTTAAGGATGTAGAGGTAAATTTTGAATGAAAATTCAATCATTTGTGAATTGCGAGAGCCTAATCTGGGAACTAATGTTCTAGCAGAAATTGTACCAAGGCTGGAGAAAATGGAGTCCGGTTCTGAGTCTGCAGCTTTATGGACAGCTTAGCTAAACCAATGCCCTGGGATTCTGTGTTCCAGAAAAATGTAGTACAGTGGGAAGAACACTGATTTACAGAAATAAAAAGTAAAAGGAGTATAAGGGGCTTCCACAATAAATAACAGAAAGCAACAAAAGTCAACAGACATAGCTGCAGACAAGACAGACCTACACATGGAATAAATAAAATATATCTTTAAAAAGTTACAAAAAACGAAAAACCAAACCAAACCAAATGGATAGCTGATGGTTCAGTTAGGCACCAAGAGGTTAAACAGGGGTCTAGGTAGTAAGTGATTCAGTTTTCAGTAGCCATTTCTACATCAAGTGTTTTGGCATTTGGGGGACATTGGTCACTTAAAAATGCGTAATTTCGATTATTCAACCATTCTAGCAATTTCTTATGAATCACCATAGCTCAAACATGCAAAGGTCATTAAACAATAGACAAAGTCTCAAAGGTAAAATGCCGAATCCTAATGGAGAGGAAAAAGTGGAGAAGAACTGGAAACAGATGTAATAGCATACAAAATAAATTGACAAATCATCAAGTATTGCATTAATCAAAAGAGAACAAAATCTTAACATATCTAAAGAAACAACCCAAGATCACTGGAATAAACATTAAAAATGAAAATTATGACAGCATAAATTAAAAGTTTATGAATATAAAATTATGGTATTTGGGAACAATGTGCCTTGAATATGAAATAGTTATTAGTCTCTTGAACTCTTAGCAGCCATGATTACCCATATGAAGTCTGAGCAATTGGAACATGATGATCCATCATTGAAGAAGCCCTACCCAAGGTTGTCCTAAGCAGTTAATGGTTGCTGCTGCCCAATACTCCTGTGAGTAACGCTAACTTAATTCGTTGGTTCAGCCGTTTAGACTTGGCTGGATTTACTTAAACAGTCGCATGTAGTATATTGGGGCGGGGGGTGAATAGACCTTTATTTTTCTCCCTTGAGACAATATATGGAAGTTTCAAATACTATAGCACAAAAAGACAGACTACGAGGGAAAAGAATAATAAAATTAGATGACGAATATATTTTTTGAGTACAGGTTTTGAAGAGAGAGAGAAAGCATTAAAACTGCAGACAAGAATGGGCACAGTGGCGCACGACTGTAATCCAAGCACTCAGGGAGGCAGAGGCAGGAGGAATCTCTGTGAGTCCCAGGCCAGACCTGCCTACAAAGTGAGTCCAAGACAGCTTTAGCTGTCTGGGGAAAAAAAAAACAACAAAACAAAACAAAACAAAAAACTGCAGAAGTTTAGCAGAACTGAAAATTTGGAATTAATAGGTTGCGGGCATTCCCCAAAGTGCATATGTTGATTTTTCTAAATGATCCGCCCTAAGGCCATCCCTGTGAGATGATTGAACACCACAGATTAAGTAAATTCCTCAAAAACTTTAGCCAGGAAAATAATGTATAAAATATAACACCGAAGATCGTTGACTACTACAGCTGGAAGCTAAAGTCAATCATGCAATGGCCAATAGGTCTTAAAGGAAAAAAAAATCCCCTTATTTAGGTCCAGCCCGCCCATTGGTTTCTAATCTCATTAATATGACAAGAGAATATAAGTATGCTTTAGACTTGGGCTTAATATATTTATCTTAAGAATCCTTTCATTTTTTTTTCCTCCCAGAATTAATTGCGTATTTCCTACCACAGTGAGAAAAAGCTGGGCACGGTCGCAAATATCTGCAATCCTACACTTTAATGCAGAGACAGAAATCCTGATCTACATAGCACATTCCACTTTAGCCAACATTCTGGATAAAAGTCCTGTTTGAAAAACAAAACGAAACTGGAGAGTGAAAATTCAGAACGAAAGTGAACAGTAGCTGAGGGGTTAATTAAGAAAACCAACAAAACTCCCTAGTACCCGGCATGAGAAGCCTCCTTCCCAGTTTGTGGTCAGTGTAGTCCAAACATCTCCTAAAACACAGAGGCCATGGCCGCTGTTCTTGGTCTCTTCCCCGAGGCTGAAGGTAAGGCACAGGGGAGCCCAGCCTAGCAGCAGTCCTTCATTGCAGTGGCTGGGCAGCAAGGGCAGCGGGTAGAGTCCCTGTTACCCTTCCTCTCCTGCAGACCTACCCTCACAGCGGAGGCACAGGCTGTAGGCTGTCCTCTGTTGTAGCAGCAGCAGGGCTTATTCCAGGGAGGTGCCCATGAGGAGATTAGCTGGCAGTTCTGCCTCACACTCCACATACCACATGTATGTTGGCAGCCGTCAACTGCAAGTGCAGCACAGCCAGTGCCTGCTGCCCATTCCTGGCACCACCCGTCAGACCCAGAGGAGGAATGGCCTCTTTCTCATCTCTTCCACCTCATGAGCTCTGACCTTAGGTTTAATGGTTGTATCTGTGCCTCTTGTATTCATGCCCTTTTTGACAGAAGCTCGGCCCATTCAAGCTCCTTTGACTCCAGGGCTCCCAGCAAGCTCTGTAATGAGCACTGTGGGGTTACTAGTTACTGCTTTCTTTAGAATTTCTCTTTGAATTTATAGTACATATTATGGGACTGAATAGTGTCTCACCCAAATTCGTATATTGAAATCCTCTGAGAGCTTATGAATGTGACTGAATTTGGACATAAAACCTTTAAAGGAGCAATGTCAAATAAGGTCTCATGGATGAGCCCTAATCTGGTATGATTGACCGCCATATGAGAACAGAAGAGTCAACACCGGTCTACACAGATGGATGGCCAGGGAGGAAAGAAGAAGCTGTCTATCTGCCTGTGAGCCAAGGACAGAGGTCTTAGAAGGAACTAGACTTGCTTGCATTTTTGTTCTCAGGTTCCTAGTCCCCAGAAGTATAAAGAAGTAAAATTCTGAGTTAAAGCTTCTTAGGTTATAGCAGTAAATTGCTAAGGAAGCCTTGAATGTTGATTAAAGTATACCAGTGTCCTGTTTTTTTTTTTAATAAAATAAAATAAAGACACGGCAGCTTTGGACACAGATGCAGTATCTTGGCAGTAACCAGCAGCTGTAGAATTGGATTTAAAGCCATGATTACCCACATGAAGTTTGAACAATTGGACCATGATGTTCCGTCGTGGAAGAAGCCCTACCCAAGGCTATCTAAGCAGTTAATGGTTGCTGCTGCCCAATACTCTTGTGAGTAATACTAACTTAACTCATTGGTTCAACCATTTAGACTTGGTTGGATCTCAACAGAAGAAAAACATACCTAGTACTAAAAACCCTAGCCAACTACCTGGGACTAATGAGGTCATGGATTTTAGAGGAGAACCAACTACCAGTCAGAGACCAGACACTTAAAGAGACAGTTTCTGTGTTCTAAATGTACTCCTATACCCACAGAGGAGTGCTGCTCTCTCCCTTCATCAACTAAGTTTCTCTTGGCAGTTGAGACCATTACAGGAAACCACAACAGGTCAGAATGCAGAGAACAACCAATCATGGGGTTCCCAGACTCAACTAATACATCTGCAATACAACTCCTGGACCTAGGGTTCAGGTAACATTGAGGAAGATAGACCAGAAAGATAGTCAGCACCGGAGGACTAGGAAGTTGGCTGTGAGATCAAGTCTCCCAGAAATGGTAGGGAAGCTGCATCGTACCTAAACAATATGGCCTCCTAAACAAGACATACACACCTAACAACCATAAACATGCTAATGTTGAAGGAACAAGGAACTACAGGTCACCAGTGACTGCTGAGAGAGCTAATTAATCTTTCTCTGGGATGGTCCCCCCTAACTGGTCATACAATAACAAGTGATTAGCACTGAGATTATATACATACATACTAAATAGACTCAGCAGGTTATACTTACACATTTATGCATTTGTAAGTATATATAGGCAAATCTGTATGTAACAGTAACAAAGAAAAAGAGGCCACGAACTTGAAAAAGAGCAAAGAGGGGACATGGGAGAAATTGGAAGTAAGAAAGGGAAGGAGAGAAATTATGTAAATAAATATATTTATACACATATAATAACTAAAAATAAAGTTGCTTCAAAATAAAAAAGCAATGAAGTCCTAGAAATGAAAAAGTCTTTCTGTAGCTGAAGTATGCAAGGCTCCAAGAGACATAACTCAAAGAACACGTTTATTTTACAAATGTATTAGGTGGAGAATTTGGGCTCCTCTAGAGTTACAAGGTAAGAGAATAATGGTTATCAAAAAACTAAGATAACAGAAAGTATAAAGTACAGGTAAAGCTGAAATTTTAAAACCAAACAAGATGTACTGATGACATTTAAATATTTAGAAATAATGATAATATAAATGTGGCTCATTCACCTCCTCATGGTGAACACCTCTTACAGTGGTTAAGAAAAATGAAAAGTTGAAAAGTGTGTAAGAATACACATATCTTCTTTCACAGGTAGAAGTCCCTAGATAATGTTGACAACAGACAAAAATAGTGTTACCTTAAAATGTAGAATTAAATAAACAGAATGAATACAACTAAAATTTTTGCAAATGATAAGCTTGGAATGAAATTGGCATGGAATGAAATTGGTTGGATGAGGATTCAGCTGCTTTTCTTTCTGCTTGCCACAGCGTTGTTTAAGATAGATACACATGTTTAAGATGTCTGTACCGTACCAAGAAAACTTGATCCTTGCTCTCACATACACAAGACAATGCTTTTTGTAATGTGCCAAGTCAGAGAAAGAAAATGATTCTGGAAATGAATGCTCATGTAGAGGTTTGATCAGAAAACTGTGCTAGGTTCTTCTTTTTTTTTTTCTTTCAGCATTTGCAAGTTGATATCTGAACAGACAGAAAAATTTGTGTGTGTGCAAGTGTGTGTATGCTCACATGTGTATGTTCACATGTATGTGTTCCTGTGTGCTTGTGTGTGTACATGTGTTCCTGTGCCTGAGTATGTGTGTATGTATTCATGTGTGCCTGTTTGTGTGTGTCTGTGTGTGCATGAGCGGATGTTCCTGTGTGCTTGGGTGTTTGTTCATATGCACATGTATTCATGTATGTCAGCCTGTGTGTGTGCATGTATTTGTATGTGCCTTCTGGAGCACATACTTACTGAGTTCAGAGCAGGGCATCAGAATCTGATAGAGTTGAAATTACAGGTGGTAGTGAGCCCCTTGTCATGTGTGCTAGAAACTGGACTCCATCCTCTGAAAGGGCTGAATTCCTTCAACTGCTGAGGCCATCTCTCCAACCCAGGTAGGAAACCTTAACATTGGATGTTGAAGTAAACTGGCAACTGCCTTAACTGACTCCTTATCCCCTCACTTCCCTAGTAACAGAACTTCTGAACCCTAGGTGAAGTCTCTATAGTCTCTGGAGTATATTAACTTATGCTTATTGTAGGATCATGGCCAAATTTACAGTTCATTCAAGTGTGTTGTTTTGGGGATGGGTGGGTTGTTTAGATCTAGTGAATCCTGCACTTTTTCCCATGGTATGACCTCATAGGATCCCCTACTCATCTATTGTGATCCCCTACTCATCTATTAGTATACATAATAAACATATATATGTAACTTATTTACTTCCCAGTCTCCCCACTTTCCCTCCTTCCCCCTTCCTCTCTCCCTTTTCCCCCAGAAACAGGGAGCCCTTCCCCCATATTAACCTTCCCCAGCACATCAAGTCACAACAAGACTGAGCATATCTTTGTCCCCTGAGGCCAGGCAAGGCAGTGCTGTCAAGGGGAAGTAATCCAAAAGCAGACAACAGAGTCCATGTTAGAAACAGCCCCCCTCCTGCCTCCTCCACTCCCCAGGTACCCCATATAAAGACCAGGTTGCCCATCAGCTACATGTGTACAAAGGGCCTAAGTCCAGACTATGCTTGTTCCTTAGTAGGTGTTTCAGTCTCTGAAATCCCCCATGGGACTGGGTTAGTTGTCTCTGTTGATCTTGTGAGGCTCCTATACCCTCTATGTCTTTCCATCTTTCCCCTAACACTTCCACCAGACCCCCATAGTTCTGCCTCATACTTGGATGCAATTCCCAGTTTCTGTCTCAATCTGCTGCTGGCTGGGGCCTCCCAGATAACAGTAAAGTTAGGATCCTGTCTGAAAGCATAACAGAGCATCATTATTAGTGACAGGGGCTGGCTCTCTACCATGGGGTGGGTCTCTTATGATGACTTAAATGGTGTCATATATATATATATATATATATATATATACATATATTTTCTAATGGAAGGATATACCACAAGCCACACCCCCTTTCCACAGCACTACCCTTGGAGTAATGTAGCAGACTGATAATACAACCATGCAACCTATAAATTTTTCTTTTGTCAGCATCTTATCTATAGCATTAGTGCCTATAAAACTGTCTTATCTTTTAAGCATAATTATTTGTTTTATGCCTTCCACAAGTGATTTATGTACATTTTATTACAAACACATATATTACTGCTGTATTCAATCTATGCATAGGCAACATCATGGTGCTTTCTGTCACTCCTATATTCTATTGAAAAAGATTTAAAAATATACATGCACCCTAAGGGAGATAATTTTGCATACCATGTAAGTCATTGCTATACATATCATCATAGAATATGTTGTGATCCTCAAAAAATGATATTCATAATAAATAACTCTCTCTCTCCCAAATACGAAAGCTAAGCAGAAGCTACTATTTATGTCCTTATAATATTTTCATTATCTGAACACATTGCAATGAAAGTTTTCAGTAAAAGTTGGAGAATATTATGATGGGAGAAACAAGCCAGACACAGACAGACAAATACCATATATTCTTCCTCAGTTATGAAAACCAGTGTACCAACCCTTCAGTAGAGAGTAGAGTGCTTATCACTAGAGATATGCAGGGCAGGGTGGGGGAGGAGAGAAAGAGGAATTAAGAGGGATGTGAAGGGCTTCTTCTGCAGGTAGAAGGGCAGTGAATGGTTGGACATGACCAATACATGTCATATAAATGCATGGCAGTACCACAACACATCTTGTTTTTGTGTACCACTGATAGATTTAATGATTGCATTTTTTTTATGTTTTAAAAAGAGATTGCCAAACTTATTCTTTCTATTGAAAATTCATTATTCACTAGAAACTGGATTAGTACAAACAGAATCACGTCAAGGTGCAGCCACTGGAGCAGGGTGTCAAAGGGGGATTAGACTGAAGACTGGGGAAGGTCTAAATAACAGAATGTCGCGGAGTAACAGGCAATGGTTGTAGGTCATGGAATACCCCGGAGTCCAGATGACTACTGTTCTAAGTGTTTCTGTTACTAATTTACATCAAAGTATTCTTATGAGCCCCACTGCCCTCTATTTTTAGAATCCTTTTTTACCTGGGCTGTGAAAATAGCTCAGTTGATAAAGTGCTTGATTTGAGAAAAAGGGAAAATGAAGACTGGAGTTTGATCCATGCACAAAAGCATCCAAGCATGATGGTGCTCACCTGTACTACCAGTACTAGGGAAGTGGGAACAGGTAGGTCTCCGGGACTTGCTAATCAGTTAGCCTTCTTTGATGCTAAGTTCCAGGCCAGTGAGCAATCCATTCTCAGGAAATAGAGGTGTGCGTAAGGCACATGAAGAGTGACACCTAAGATTGTCCTTTTGCCACCAAATATACTCATTCGGCATATACACCAGCACAAAAAGAACTATTTATAATCACGAAAGACAAAAAGGAAACCACAGAGTCAGACAGCGGTGATGGTGAGTAGAGTCACACGAACTATTTCTTGCTCACGAGGTGTGTGGGTGAAAAACAGTATGGGTGACATTGGCAGACTGCCTCTAAGCATGTAGGTGTAAGTCACATCTGGGAACGGTATCTGATGTGAGGCTAAGACCTCTGGGATCTGTACACATGACTTGTAAACTTGGAGAAGAGGAATCAGTTTCTACAGTGTTTAAAGGTCAAACATACTTTGTGTAATAGATTTTAAATATACTTTAAGGCCTACATAAGGGCTAGAGAAATGGCTCAGCACTTAAGGGCATCTTCTGCTCTTTCAGAGGAGCAGAGTTTGGTTCCCAGCATCCACATTAAGACAGCTCACAACTATCTATAACTCCAGTTCCAGGGGATCCAATGCTTTCTTCTGGTTTCCATGCGCACCTGCATGCATGTGTATATACACACACCAATATACATAAATATGAACACAGACAGACACACAAACACAAAACATATCAAGTGGAGAGCATTAAAAAATGTCATATTTATTTTAAAATAGTCTCTTTGAAAAATTATTCATAAATTATAAATCAAAGAAATATGGTTTTGTCAATTTATAATTTATTTTTTCTCCTGAGTGTACTGTGTATTTTATGAAGTTAATAAAATTTATCAGGACAACAACTCTTTTAGAAAAAATTTTGATGATCATTTAAACTCCAGTAAGGCATTATCTTTTTCAAATTTGGTTTTAATCACTACAAAAGTTAGCACAATTGCCATGACATATTCAACAAAGCAAACATTTCAGTTTGGTATGACCTGATAACTGTGTATTAACACATTGCAAGAATTAAAAGAAGCCTGTTATTTTTTTATGTGTAAGTTTAATATATGCAATTAATTTCTGTTAAGTTTGTACTTTACAAAATTATTTATTTATTTATTACAATTTATTCACTTTGTATGCCCACTGTAGCCCCTCCCTCATCTCCTTCCAGTCCTACTCATCCTCTCTCTTCTCCTCCTGTGCCCTTTCTTTAGTCCCCTGATAAGGGAGGACCTCCTTCCCTTCTAGCTGACCCTAGCCTATCAGGCCACATCAGGGCTGGCTACATCATCTTCCTCTGTGGCCTGGCAAGGCTGCACCCCGCCCCCCAGGGGGTGGTGAACATTACATTTTTAAAATAAAACAAGTTTCAAACTAGTTAAGCTTTTTATTTTTCTGCTATAATGGAGCAATGTTAAATAATACATTTAAAGACACTACAAGAAACTAGGTTGAAAGACTGGAAGAGAAAAAAACAGCAAAGTGCAGTAGAGAGAGGAGAATAAATACAGACAGGCTGATGGGAAATAAGAACCCACCTTCTACTTAAGAGCTGTCAGGCTCTTAACTGTGAGTTCTAAAAAGACCACAAGTCTTTGGTTGTCAGAGAAGAGAGCTATGCACAGCGCAATCGCACAGCGTAGCACCATCTGGTGACAGAAAGAATTTGAACCACGAACAGGGCTGATTACATCTTTATGGGATTCACGAAATGGATGGAAGAGGAGGGGGAAGGTGGTTCTATCTATCTATCTATCTGTCTGTCTGTCTGTCTGTCTGTCTGTCTGTCTGTCTGTCTGTCTGCCTGCCTGCCTGCCTGCCTATCTATCTATCTATCTATCTATCTATCTATCTATCTATCTATCTATCTATCTATCTATCTATCTATCTCTTCTTCCTCCTTCCCATTCACACTTGTCTCATAGCCCTTTTCTAAATTAGCTTTTGTACTTTCAACAGATTTGTTAAAATACCCAGTTGAGAAAATTCAGGTTTCTGTATCTTTTTCAAAAGAACTAGGTGCATTTTAAGTGGCTCTCGAAGCTTATGACATTTTCCAAGATATTTTCACTACCTCTTAAGATTCAAAAGTCATTACTTCCCCTTTGTTTAAAAAAAAGAGGAAAAGAAAATCCAGTATTTTTAAGATTTTCACCACCTGGAGCTGGAAGCTGGTTTATGGGAGTCTCATCATTTAATTTTAGAATTGCCTGTTTACCCTTAATGTGAAGTTCAGAAATTGCTTAGGAAGTTAGGGGAATCTAATGGCAGCATATTGGAGCAATTCCCTTGCACTAAAGAAACTTCCATACAAGTCAACTGAGGATCAAACTACACTCAGGATGCCAAATGCAGTCTCAAGAATAGATCACCTCTACCCATGTCCTTCCATCAGCAGACAGCTGGAGAAGCCCTTTGGATATGGTTTGGTTTGATCTGCAAACACAAACTATCTCATTATCTTATTTGCTATTTACATGCTTGTTGTTTTAGCAAAACAATTCTAGACTTTGAGGCTCTGTGTCTGTTGCGTTCCTTTAAAGTCAACAGCCGTTCATACCCTCTGACCGATTCTAAATGACTCCAGGCACCCATCAGGCTCCAGGGCCAGCTAATCCTGGAAGTATTTTACTACCCGGCAGAGGTGTGGCAACTGGATTCTGACATTTCTGCCCCAAAGGAAGTCCTCTGAGCATAGGTGGCAGGGAGAAGATTTTGCATTTATCTATCTATCTGTCTGTCTGTCCATCCATCCATCCACCCATCCACCCATTACTGGATTCTCAACTATCCAAGGATTAGCCATCTCCCCAATGTGAAGCATTGGCAAATTACTCATCTGTTAGTTGTAGTACACATAACCTGAAAATACAGGAAATATGTGAGTGAAAACAACTGATTTTCCTCCCTTCCTTTACTCACTCATTCACTCTCTCACGCAGGTGTCTACTGAATTCATTTTTGTTTATATGTTTGTTTTGTTTTTTGAGACAGAATCTCACTACATAGCCTCAGGGGGCCTGAAACTTACTTTGTAGGTCAGGGTATCCTTGAACTTACAGAGATCTGCTGAGACTAAAAGTAAGCACTACCACACTTGGCCTGTTAAACAGATTTTTAAGAGCTACCTTGCTTGGTAATGGGAATAAAAAGAATCCATTAACTACTACTTTTGTAAGAAAGAGCTCATCTTTGACTTTTCCACTGTTTTCTTTCCCCTGATTGAAACAAATGAAAATACTCACATCAATGAAATCTTAAGAGTGAATGAGAGGAGTCAGGGGCATGGTGGTACAAGCCTGAAATCCTACTCAGTAGACTGAAGCAGGAGAATAACCACAAGTTGATGAAGTCTATACCAGCCTGGAATACAGAGTAAGACCTTGGAGAGAGATACAGAAGAAGGAATAGAGAGTGAGGGAGAGAGAAAGGGGAGAGAAGAAAGAAGAGAGAGGGAAAAAGAGGGAGAAAGGAGAGACAGAGAAGAGGAGAGGAGAAGAGAGAGAAGAAAAAGCGGGAGAAAGGAGAAAGATCCAGAGGGAAAGAAGAGATGGAGAGAGGTGAAAGAGGGTGAGTGAGAGAAGGGAAGAGAGTAGAAAGAGAGAGGAAGAGATGAGAGGAAGGGAGGAGAGAAAAAGAAGAGAGAAATGAGGTGGGAGAGAAAGAAGGGGAGGAAGAAACAGGGAGAGAGGAGAAAGAGAGAGGGAGAGAGGAGAATGAGGGCAGAGAGAGGAAGAGAAGCTACAGAAAGGAGAGAGAGAGCTTTTTAATTTTCTCAAATGGGTATGCTACTGCAGGTTCTGTTTTCTGAGATTTGAATCCTTATTTTATGAAATGAATAAATATATACATAGTTCCTGGTAATAGTTTCAATAACTAAAAAAAAAAAAAAGATGAAGACATTACTGTCACTCTCCACCCAGCTCACTTTGCCAGAAGCAGACACTTAATACTCTCAAACAGACCTTACAGATTCCTTCAGAAATTGGTTTTGTGTGTTATGTTTTGCATATAACACGAATGACTGTATATATGTTAATAATGTTTCTGTTCTCAGACATCAGTGTTTTAAAACGTCTGTATGGATCTGGGCATGGTTTTGCACACCTGTAATCCCAGCACTTGGGGAGGCAGAGGCATAAGGATCTCTAAGAATTTGAGGCCAGCCTGCTCTAAAAGTGAGTCCGAGAGAGCCAAGGCTACACAGAGAAACACTGTCTTGAAAAACAAAAGCAAGCACACAAATAAACAACAACCATTTATATGTTAAATAAATATGCTCTACATTCTAACAGACACTGTGTACTCATTTATAATATAGTCTATAAATTTATTAACTATGTCTATTGATATAACTATTTAATTAAAAATTTTTGCAACAATAGGAATTGGGCTCAGGCCTTCTTATATGTCGGGCAAGAACTGAATCTTTAAATTATAGCACCTGTATTTTCTTTTTCTTTTTTCTTTCTTTTTTTTATTTTTATTTTTTACTTTTTCACAATTTAAGAACAGGATTTCACTGCATGGTTCAGGCAGCTATGAACCCAGTCTGTGACTCAAATAGGTCCTGAACTTGGAATCATCCTGACTTGTCTCCTGGTATCTGAGTTTACCAGGCTGTACCATCACAGCTGGTTACAATTTATTGACATTACAGTTTTGTAACAGATTTGTTCAACTTTGTGTGCACACATATGAGTGTCACTAATGTATGATAGTTATCTAGTAGAAATTTTCAGGTCACACTATCTGTACAAATCTCTGTGTTCTAAAACTTCCCTCCAAAACTCTGTATTTCCTGACTCTATAATCAGCCTAAGAATGTGACTGCTACCCTTTCCAATGTTTGTAACCTGAGAGCAAAAGAGCATCTTTATTGTTAGCTAACTTCTATCCAACTGATTAGAAGTGACATTACTAAGATTTGTACTTATATTACATTATATTATTTATATCATCCATTGAACAAAATTCTTTTGTTTGGTAATGAATAATATTGATTAGTGTTCATTGACTTCACTATGGACATGAAACCTCAGCACCAACATTAGCATTCCACAAGTAACCCTCTACCTCCTTTCTCTACAGAGTTGCTTAATGGACTGACCAAAGGCTATCAAATGTATAACTAGAGATAACAGAAAGTCCTATTTTCATTTAACAGAAAGCAACTGGCTCAACCAACATTTGCTGAACTTCTCTGTATATGCGTAGAAAATGTCTCCACCATCGAAAAGCTCTAGAGTTTTAGATGACTTTCTGTCTTCTGGCATACACACCAAAGGGTCACTGGTAATTTAAAGAGTCTTAAATTGTGACTATTTCATGTTCTCCTGATTCAAGCAAAGTTGATATAATCAACGTAATGGACTAATAACACGATGTCACCTAAAAGGTTGATCAAAGTCCCTGACAGTAAAATTATAAACAAGAATTATAGACTTGCTATAGCCCTGGGACAGGATAATGATGATGTAATAGTAACCCTGCCCATGGAATGCAAATTGCTCTAGGGATAGGAGAATGGCGTAGAAAGGGAGAATAAAGCGTTGCCACATCAATATTTGTGTATATAGGAGGCAGAGAGTGAAATCATTTACGCCAGCAACAAAGATTACATGTTTGTTCAGTAGCTACTACAGATGTTAAGTTAATTAGGTATATTACAGTCCATAAGTGGGCATTTCTCCAAAATCGTCTGTCTTTCTGCCATGACTAAGTGAGGTGTTGAATGAAATAAGGTGAGGAATCATTACTTCTGTACCACACAGGCATACGACATTGTCAATAATGTCAGCAATCCCTCTGAACCTGGAGAATTATCTTTGGGTTGCTACATTTTTACACAAAGCCAGTTCTAGTGGTTTCCACATAGTATGGCATTTTGTATCATCATGACAATATATGTTGCAGTATACTTGATCCTATGGTGAAGCCTGAGATTGTGAACCGTGAAAGCCTGTTTATAGTTGTGGTATGGCTCAGCCCTAGCACATACCTTTAATCCAAAGCTTTCTATAAGCAGGAGTAAATAAAGTTAACTCTAGGCCAAGAGGTGGAGCAACTGGCAGGGATTAAACAGAGTGGAGGGACTTTGAATTGGAGGATATTTAAGACACTGTGGAGAAGAACAACGGGCTTTTGGCTCTTGGACTTTAGGCGTTTTCTTTCTGGGTTGTTAGCTGAGTAGGGAGATCAGCTGGGTGCTTTCTCTGCCTCTCTGAGCTAGTAGGTTTTCACTCTAATATCTTGCTCTTGAGTCTTCCCTGGTAAACTGAACATCTGGGATTTAGCTTTTTATAACAACAAATATGAGTAATATTGATACATAATTTTCAAAATTCATAGAGAACATCTGCAAACACTCAAAGCTGATACTATCAAGCATCTGACCTCAGTGAGTTGTTCTTCTGAATGTGTACCACAATGCTGACAGTCTCCAGAAATTTCTATCATTTTGAAGACAGTGATCAATACTCCCTAAAAACCTGATTATTTACACTTCCCTAATTAATCATCATTCTGTGCTTACAGGTCCCTTTGCAGAGAACAAAGAGAGAAGACTGTGCTATAAATTATGATTGTGTAGCAGGATCTTTCAATGTGATCTGATTTCCCTCTGATTCAAGGTTCTTTAAATCTGTTGTCTCTCAACAGAGAATGGGATGACTCAAGATCATTTTAATCAAATATGGGATTTATTTATTTTTATTTCAGACTTGAATAGTTTGCCACTGCAGTTCAGTTCTAAGGATGTCATTATTATCTACCCTCCGTCACTATCTCTGTTGATAAAGTTATCTTAATTGGTGTGCTAGCCCTGATATGATCATCGTATCCATAGCATGTACTACATGCTGCAGTTCAGCCAGTAATATCCCAGTTCCCATTCTCACCACTGAGTTCCACCAGTTCACTTTTATGGAAGTGTTCCTTCATTGTTCCTATTTGTAGCTGTCACTTTTCCAGTTTGATAATGAAACTTAGAAGACGAATACTTCGTTAAAAACAAAAAGAGCCTTATAATTTTCATAGCCTACAAATACACTACTGCCTAGCACAAGTTCTGGTGAGGGATAGCAGAGTGCTGGAAAAATATGCAAGAGGGAAAAATTAAGTGAAGAAGAAGGAAGCCAAAGTAAAGGTGGAACAAGACGTCCCTAGTTCTCATCTTCTTTAAATGCCCTATCTTTTCTTCTTACCACCATTGTGTGTTGGACCAGTTTCTAACACACGAACCTTTGAAAACACCTCCAAATCACATCTGTTCCACAGCACTGGTCTATAAAAGCATCTGCCACAGGTCGCCTTGAGGTGGCCCATGAGCATATTTCTTTAGTTTTAAATAGCCTCAGTGAGTGGAGTAACTTCTGTCAAGATAAAGAAAGGAACGAGAGGACCTTATGTGACAGATCTCTAACAACCCTATGCCTTTAGACACTTTTGGCCACACGGCACCACGAAAAGTGGGCTTGCAGAAATGGTTCAGCAGTTAAGACACATGCTGCTCTTGGAGAGTGCCAGAGTTTGCTTTACCAGAAACCACATCAGAAGGGCCATAAATTATGTAACTCAGGCTCTAGGGGATCCAATGCCCTCTTCTGGCCTCTGGGGGTAAACACACACACACACACACACACACACACACACACACACACAATTTGTAGTACACTCATGAGCCAACAACCAATTTCATCATAAACTGTATTTTTACTGAAACTGTTATGAAGTGTCTTAAGCTCATTCCAAATCCTTCTCTCTGGTAGGTACTTGATTACAAGTGACCCTAAATTATTATTTAAATAGCTCTCCCCAGTGTATTACTGGCATCCCTGGACACAGGAAGGAACATCTATGCCCTAACTCCAACACATTGAGAATGAGCCCCACATACTCATCTTTATGGTTCTGTTACACTGAGTCCTTACACTTTCTGCTTCCAATAACTTTAGCAATCAGAGAAGGAAGAAAAGGGTGGTATTATATGGCACATAATTTATAATGGGAATTATAGTTATATAACTACAGAAGATGGGAGAATGTAGGTCTGAGAAGGTTCAGAAAAAGGCACCAACCCTGTCCCAGTCCATGAGAACTAGCCGAGTGTGCAGGAAACTCAGCATGACCTTCTCCAGTAAGCCTTGGAGTAGGCTAGTGTACAACTCATAGGAGGTTTGTGGTTCTTTTACCAAATGGCTGATGTGAAAGACTTCTCAAGTAGAGGGACTAGGAGTTTGAATGGGAACTGATGTAAAAAAGGAAAACAACTGTTCAAAGGCCTCAATATAGGAGACAATTCCAATGACTTGAGATGGTGAAAAGGAGCAATTCAATTAGAGAAAGGGGAGAGGAAAGAGACAGAGAGAGGGAGAGAGAGAGAGAACCAAACTAGAAGATTAACTAAAGGCAGAAATATAATCATAGAAATCACTTGGATCACGAAGGGCCTTATGAGAATTTAAGAGTTATTCTGAAAGCATTGGGCAACTAATTAAAGATATTCTCAAAGGTCCTACATGTGGTAATTGTCTCTGTCATAGTTGCTATATAGTGGGGACCATGACAATCATTGTATGCAAGTAGTCACTTGACATTTATTAAGCACCTCTGATATACCTCATAGTTTGCTGGGTACAAGTGACTCAGTAGCGAAAAAGAAAGATGTAGGGAAAAAAATCAATAAGTTTAAGATCTGTTAAGCTGTGTTTTTGTTTAATCCTCACAGGAGCCTTGTGAAGTAAGAAAGTGAGGCATAGGGGGACAACTGTGAGGCAGAGAGGGACAGCTGAACAGCACAAGGTCATCCAAATGCTAACAGATGAGGCTTGTATTGAGGTCCTGCTCCCTCTCATTGCCAGGACATCGCTTTTACGTGGTATTGTGTCTCTCACCCATGTAGTCAGAGGTAAACTCTCAGATAAATCAAAGGAACAAACCCCAGGGAAATGATTAATTTCTTAATCTCTTCATGGTCTTCAGTTCTCTATGCTTACATCAGTGTGTGCATTCAGGTTATCAATTTTTCTTCAGTGAGGAAATGAGACAACCTTGAGTATGTGGAGCGATCTCGACAGAATTCAGAGCCAGGAACTCACCAGTACTCTGCTTCTCTCGGACACAGTCCAAAACAAACGGGAGCTTCACCCTTCATCAGAAGACTGGAAGGGTAACATTATACCGGATGTACTCACTCGGACCAAACACCCTGTGTTCAGACCAAACACGTGTGTCTGTCTGTCTGTCTGTGTTGTATGTATTCCTGTGTGTGCAGGAGCACATGAATGAAAATCCTCATGCACATACAGACGTGTGGAGACCAGAGGTCAATATTAAGTGTCTTCCTTTATTCCTCTCTACATGATTTTTTCTCCCTTTGAACCTGGGCCTCACCTATTTGGCTAGTGTGACTGGCCAGTCAGTTTTAAGGATGCTCTGGATGTATTTGCTCCCCATTCCCTATGCCAGCTAACCCAGCTCTTCCCGCTGGTACTGCACGTCAGACTGAACCCTCTCCCTGCCCTGGAAACACATATTTCTGTCATGTTCCTTGTCTTTGAATAGGATGTATAACAAGTATTTTTAAGTGTCTTTTTAAGTTTCTCACTGATTCTAAGGAAAAAAATGTTAATTGAGTCAGCACTGGACAGATAAAAATCTAAATTTAGTTGTCGTAACTGTCAGGGCATTTATAAACCAAATAATTCACACCCTACTAATTGCTTTTGTGTTCATCTATCCAAGAGACATGAGTCATCGCTCAGAAAATCCTAATTATGAGTGACTTACACTTTGCTGATGACAGACCTCTATGTTATTCTTACAGAAACTTTCCAAAATGTACTGCTCTCAAAATAATTTCAACTTTCTCTGATTTATGTTTATCTGATAAACCTATGTCTTTTCTCAGAAATATATGACCAGGGGCCTTGCCTTACCTGTCTTCCTTTCATTAGCCAAAGATTGTTCAGGAGCCAGGAACATGGAATTTCTAAACTTTTGCTGCAGAGTGTCAACACTGTGATGACAGATTAATCCAAGCACATGATTGCTGAAGCTCTGTGTTAGGAATATGTTGTTTCCCTAGTGCGGAATTGGAATTCGACAATACTGTAAGTGACGGTAATGACATGAAAATCCATGTAGTACATATGTCAGTCTGTTTAGACGAGGGTCAACACATTCCATAAGAATCAAGTGGTTAATATCATACCACTGACAACTTATTTGTGCTTTCTGAATTGGATGTGAACTATGAGGATTCGTTTCAAGACAGAGGAAGAAGACTTCATAGAAAGGCAACTCTCTGAATACCAGTCAAATGACTTAGCAATACAGCTTGCAGCTGATGATTCAAATGTTACCTATACCCACCTCCGTTAAACACATACACATGCATGTATACACACACATACATGCATACATGTACATACACACACAAAAAACACACAGACACATACATGTATATATACACAAACATACATGTACGTACATATATATTATACTTGCAAATATATCCATGTACACAAATACATACATGCACATATATGCACAACACATAACAAAATATTTTGGTTCATTTGTTGTTCCTTTACATCTTATGTTTCTTTCTTGTACCCACCCTAACAGGAAAGTGATCAGAATCACTAAACATGGAAGCCTTTTGTAAGCTATACCATCCCAGTACTTTCTTGAAGTGTAAGCCAGCCTTCTAAAAAATGTTTAAAATCTTTAACAAGTAGCATGTAAACATTTTGGGGTGCATATTCCCCCAACTACATTTTCTTTTGCAATCTTGTTGTCTGTGTTCAGGACCACCCTGGGCTATGCATATGAAATGCTAGGCATAGGGTGTTTTCCAAGAATTAAACCATAAAGACTAATCTTTGGTTCTTGTAAAATGACTGTCAAAGACTCTGGATCATACATTTCCGGGAATTTCAGTTAAGGAATGATTGACGCACAATTAAAGCAGAACTCATGTATTTATTCAGCAGAGGGAGTGGCTGCACCGACAGGCAGAACATTATTCCAAGTGGGAGGATCCAGCAGCAGGGATCAATCTCTCTGCTGAGTCGAATGTTGGCTGCTCTTCCGAGGATTCTGATGGACAGGCATCCAGGGGATACAATGATGGCTTTCGTTACGTGCAGATCTTGCTAGAAGACGCTAGTAAAAACATTAGCATTTTCCTTTAAGTCAGAAAGCCTTCTGCCCTCGCTGCCATTAATACTTATGAATTGTCACAAATGTGGTGTTCCTTAAGTACTCCAAGGTCTCACAAGATAAATGATGGGACTTTGCTTCTCCTATGTGGAAACATGCACACAAGTAGCTAAGAGAAGATGCTGTGTTTACTGGCAGGCAGATTCAGTAAGAAAACAATGTCTACTCCATTATTTTAAACTGATCACAATAACTCACACCCTTCTGAAAACACAGTCATAAAGTAGGCTTGAACTCAGGGCCTGATGTAATTTATTTATCATATTAAAAGTCCTTGGGAGCCTAATTAATTTCTCTTACTTTAAGCCTCTCTGTGTTCTATATAACGCATTCAACTCAATTTTAACTATGTAACATTGTACCAAAAATCTCCAAGAATTAAGCTGTCTCTGTGGGGAGACTACTAAACTCTCTAAATAAATTCCCACACTGTGTGAAATATCTGATTAGTGGTTCTCAAGGGAAGTAACTCTACCTCTGCTCTTCCTTTTCCTCACCTCGCCTCCCTTCCTCTCCCCTTTCCTCCCCTTTTCTTTCCCTTCACTTCCCTTCTTTTCCTGACCTTCCCTTCTCTTTTTCCCTCCTTATCTTCTCCTAGTACTTAAACCTATTGTTTATTGAGACAGGAAATAATATTACCGTTTTTAAAAGTAGTGTTTATACCACACTACCCTGCGACTCTAAATTGTTCCATACAGAATAACACAAACTGTCTCTCTCGTATCCATTCTCACATGCTTCCTATGATATCATTCTTAACTGGGAAATAAATGCAGTTTAAACCAGAAGACAATTCTCTTCAAAGCAGGGATTATCAATGCCAGTCTCAGGCACTCTGGGTCAGTTGTAAATGTCACATGGCACAGGGAGGGGGCCATTTATAAAAGTAACCACCTAAAAAGCTCATGGGTTTAACCATATGCATACCCATAGAAAGGACATTCATAGTGCAAAGCTACTTGGTGGTTTCATTTCTGCATTCACGCGGAAACTAAAATCTTACTGTCAGGGTCCTCTTATTACAGAAAGCTAGCTTCCCAGATAAAGATTATGAGGAATATTTCATAATCCTTTTGTAGCCAAGGTCAAGAACCAGGAAGCGTGGAGTTAAATAGACCACAATCAGTAAGGTAGGACTTGGTTACCCCGTACAGGACAGGATCAGACAAGCTAAGAACCTGCTGGGCATCATGCTTCCTGGTCATGAAAATACAGGCCAATAATAGGAGTTCATAGCTGAACCCCAAGTAGAATGAACACGCATAAGAGGCAGGGGCTAAACGGAAGGCAAATATGAAGAAAATATTTTACTTACTATAGTGACTTGAGAATGGAGAGTCAGATTAATGATTGGCAATGACTGAGGTCAAATATTTCTTTCAGGGGCTGGAGAAATGGACAAATGGTTAAGAGGGCTTTCTGCTCTTCTGAAAGCCCAACACATTTCATTTCCTGCGCCTACACCAGAAGGCTCACTGCCCCAGAGGGCCCACCATCTGCTTCTGGCCTCTGAAGGCACTCTCACAGAAGTGCCATACTTTCAAACACACAAGTGCAAAGTAAAAAAAAAAATTAAAAAAATAATGTCTTTCATAAGACAGGTGCTGCTTATAATCTCAGCACTCAGAAGGCTGAGTCAGGAGAATCTATAAATGCAAGGCTATTCTGAGACTTGTTTTGGGTTCCAGGATAGCCTGAGCTACAGAATCTGGCCCTGTTTTGGAAAAGAAAAGCAGAGAGAGAGGGAGAGAGGGAGGGAGAGGGAGAACACGCGAGAATCAAATAAAGGAGAAGCATTCCGAGGCTGGGGAGATGTTCCAGCATAAAAAAGTATAAGCATAAGGATGTGAGTTCAAATCCCCAACATCCACACAAAAATACTGCATGGGTCACTGGTGAACTGTTAACCCCAGCACTGGGGGCCAGAGAATGGCTGGAGTTTGCTAACCATCAGCTGAGCTCCAGGTTGAAGACACTCTCAAAGGAATGAGGGAGAGAGTGAAGACACCTGAGGCTCTCCTCAACGAGGGGTACAGCTACAATAGTTTTACTCCTGCATGTGCACATACTTACTCATACACACATACACACAAGCTTACTCTACACCCCCACACACACATACTTACTCATACACACATGCACACAAAGATTTCTTTTCATTGCTTAAATTTGTCGTGGGATTGGCATGGAAAACACGTGTTCAAGAGCCACCCTCTCACCTTTCTAAAGCCTCAGATAAAACCTCAGTGTATGACAATCCTTAAAAAAAGGGGGGGGGACTTGAAACGGAAAACCATATTTCAGAGTATTATCAGTAACATTGTTAACCAGGATGTGTTACCAATGAGCAAAGTCAAGCTATAGGCTGTGTTTCCCCCTAATATTTGTTCAGTTTATTATTAGAACACCTAAGATTGGGTGTAGAAAATTAATTGGTCATCAATCCTCATTTCAAAGGAGCATCAAGTTTGGATTCAAGAAGCAGAGTTGGAACTCATCACCTGCTAAGAGGGTATTGATCCTTGGAACCTGGAGTAGTGCCCACAGGTTGAACTTTTGGCTTCATTTTTTTTTCTGCTTTAATGATATTTCTAACTTCCACAAACAAAGGATACCTGCCTTTAGCCATGGAGACCCTTCATGACGCTGGCAGAACAGGCATTTAACTGGAGCTGTAGGGACAAAAGCCTGGTTGGAGAAAGTTCAGGACCAAGTGAGGATAAAAAGCATGAGTTTCTAGTATATTCAGAATCTCCAAGGTGTGTGAGAGGGAAAAAAATTGGCCAGTAGATAAGGGTGAGCCAGATTAAAAGACGGTTTTAAGATAGATTGGCACTATTTTGTCCCTGACCTGGGCAAGTGTGGGTGGGACATAGGCAGGGAGGGAAGGCCTGGGCTCCTGCTCTAGCATACAGCAGAAAAGCAACCCAATAAATAGTTCCGAATGGATTTCACAGTATGCTGTATGTTTGGTTTCTTTTCCCCCTCATGAGTGGAGGTCTTGTACCTCTTTTTTGTGAGTGTACAGATATGTTCATTCTGATCTCGTATTTCATTGAGAGGTAGCTTAGTTCAGAATTTGATGTGAGGCAAACGAAGGGCTAAAATTCTTGCATGTCTATATTTGTGAGAAATATAATTAAATTTGGAGGAAAGGTTTTCTTCGGAATTCTTCATAGTCCTTCAGGGTGCCTGAAGTGGGAGGAAATGGAAGGGTTTTAGAAAATCTTCCATTACTGTATATTCCATGTCTTTTCCTCCAAGAAAGTGTCTGGCTATGTGCAGGCCCATGCGTGGTGAAGATAAACATGCACTGCTTGATCACCAAGAAGATAAGCTCACTCCATTTCATGAGAGTTCTTGAATCTTTTGAGCTTTTCAGTGCGGGACTGTACGATCAGTTCCTCCCATGTGAATCACTTTGACATTTAAAGAGTTCATGGAACCAAGAGAAAGGTAAGGCCTATTATTGTAAAAAAGAAAATGTTGTAACCCTCATGGAATGTTCCTGGATTCCTGCCATGCAGAGAAAGGGATGTGTACTGGGTGGCAAGAAGATGTGATAGTCACCCTGGTGATGAGGAGCCCATCAAGTCCCTTGAGGTCTGCGATCATAGATCATCCTGGCAAGGAAGCCTCCCCCTCTTTGCAGGCTGGGCTCCAGTACTGGTAGCCTTGACTCCATTCTCATCCACATTGTGTGATCAAAAGGGATTAAGCGAATCCAGCCCTTCCTTTGCTCTCTCCCCAAAAGAGTAAAACAGAGTCTGGCAAATATTTGCTTAAGACAGATCCTTTCTGATAACCAAACTGGATAGCTTTCAGAGTAACCACAGAGGTAGGATTAGAATTGTCTGGGTGACTCGAAGGAGGTGGTTAAGGAAGGGAAGTTGGGTGTTACCATGGAAAGCTGGAATCCCGCTCTACTGGTACGTTAGCCTCTGCCACTTTGGAATCTCTTAATTGCCACAAAGCCCGGTTTCTGGGTAAACACAATGGAACTCACTCATTTTTGGAGGTGGGGGGAGGGTGAAGAACAGAGAAGCAGCCCTCTCACCTGGGGGAAAGGCTAGTGCTTTCTCAGCTAGGAGAAAAGAAGTTTCGTTTCAAGGACACAAGATTTAGCAGGGCTCCTGTACAGTGTCACGTAGTCATTGAGTTGGCAAAAATTCCATATTGAAAGGTCATAAAAGAACATAAAAGACCTCAGTATATTCGGGATTGTCCATTCTACTGCTCTAGGCATCACATTAGGAGGAAAGAATGCCTTAGCTACTCAGGACATTTCTACTTCCTCCATCCATTTTACTAGAAACATCTCCAAGAGAGAAACTGTCTCTTTTCAAAGCACTTTTAACGTAAAGGCCTGGCTTGGCAACTTTGGCTTAGCCAAGGGTCACTGGCTAAATTTAACACCAGGACTTTCATGTTCTGTAAGGTGAAGGCCAGCAGTGATCAGGGGTGTTCTGCTCTAGTTCTTCTAAATCCATTTTAAATTATAGAGTCATTACAATATCCACAGCAAAGGGTGATTGCCATGGATTGTATGGGCAGGCAGAAGCTTATTTCCAACCCAATGGTTCTTCCCCCCCTCACATCCTTTTTATTTGAAGGACATTGCCCATCTTGTCAGCTTACTTAGTTTTCCAAGAAATTTAAAAAGCTATTTATATCTAGAGTGAATAAGGCAAAAAACCCTAGCTAATTTCTTCAAATGTAGTGCAAAGATGGGGAAAATAGAGATTTTTGTAGTTTTTTTTAAGTTATTTTTTAAGAATGGTTTCATGTTCTGTAAAATTATATGTTATGATGAGGATGAGGAAAAAAATTGTCCGTAATATTAAGCATATAAAATAAATAACAAGGTTGGCTCGTTTATTTCCAGTTTCATTATAGGTAGAGAAAAGTTATTATTTCCATATTATTCCCATTTATTATTATTGTTTATTAATGAAGTATTTTTAAAGTGTGTATGTGGGCTTCTGCAAGGGTGAGCATATGAAAGCCAGAAGACAACCTTGGGCATCATTCCTCAAGCACTTTCCATCCTTTCTTTTTGCAGTAGGGTCATACATTGGCCTGGAACTCTTTAGATGTACTAGATTGGACGCAGGGAAATACTAGTGTCTGCCTCACCAGTACTAGGATGATAAGAGGGCACCAAAACACCACATGGGGTCTAGAGATGCATTTCACGTTCACATGCTTGCAAGGTAACCAAGCCATCTCCCAGACCCTGCGTTTCAATATAGAAAATCCTCTGGAGAAAAAAGGAATGGAGATTCACATTAAACAACTTGCCTAAGGTCATAGAGCTAGCAAGATGTGGGAGAGTTAGAATTAGAATACAGGTCTTCAAACTCAAATTTATTGATGTGCAAGAAAAAACTGTCAACTTCTCAATTTTCCTCATTGTCACATTTTACTTAAGTCTCTTTTTCCAGAAGTACAGAGATTAACTGCAGCTTTGTACAATTTTTCATTGGGGCCAAAGTTATTTTCTATCTCCTTAAAGCCTGTCGAATAGTAACCATATCTAAACATTAAAAGCAGTCTGTTCAGGTAGAATATGCTTTCTGAGACTACCTAATATATGAAGCCCTTGATTCATAAATCTACAAAATGGGAATTATAATTGCAACTCCTAGTAGAAATATTTAGATATATTGAAACAAAATGTATTTATTATTCTAAAAACAGCTGACAGGATTTTATTGAAAATGTCATTACTGTGCTAGGCTTTTTTCCAATAATACTCAGTTGTAGATTTAGCTAAAGAAAAATATATAAGCAGACCCTTTTCAAGTATAAAAATGAATAACTAACGCTGCACAAGAATAAAGGGACTTTTCATTTCTCTGCTGTGTGATAAGAGGAGAATATGGAGCAATTTTTGTTAGGATAATTACATTTTGGAATGTGAAATTTCAAACTTCACTTGACCTTTGGGTTTTTGAGTTTGTCTACTTCTGGCATAAGATAATTTCCTGACTCTAAAGACACCAGGCAGCTCCCACGAACGAATATTTTAATTATTCAAGTTGCATAAATGACTTGAAACCATATGGAACCAATTTCCCACGCAATGTTCATTGGTTAGAAAATTCTGAGAAAGATTGCTTCACTATACATGGAATCAATTTCCTTGAACTTCAGACTTCGCAGGCTTGGGCATAGCCAGATCTCAGTTAGGTCTTCCGCAATTCAGAGGGTCCGCCATTCCTGCTGTTGATCTGAACTATTTTAAGCATTTGTTCTTTGCCTGCATAAAAAAATCAGCTTCCGCCTGTATAATAGCATTGATAACATAATATTTCCTATACTCATCAGTACACCGTTCAAGTTGTATCATTTGAAACTGAAATTCTTCCAGAGCAACCAAGCATGCTGTCATCCGCAGACTATACAACACCCCAAAAGCATGATGTGCAATCGTCTGCCTTGGACTTTTGAAGAAACGCAGGACCTTTGACAACAGAACTCATGAAGTTCACCATTTATCAACTCCTCGACACCTACTGTGCTTCAGACTTCTGTATTACGTGATCTGGACCACTTGTTTTCTAGCTACGGATTCTAAGTCCTCGGGAGCCATAACCCTACTGTCCTCTCCCTTATTTTTCTGTCATTTCACTTAATAGCTCAGAGCATCATGTGGCTGCGTGGGATGATAGCACTTCGTAGGAAAAAGTTAGTGGGAGGATATTACAGCAACAGTTACGCTGAAATGAAAATCTGGCGTACGTGCAAAAAGCATCTTCCAATTCTTACTCTTTTTCCAATTTTGGACCGACTATCATATGTTGTTACCAACATTTATTTTAGGTTGTTATCCCTCGGGCTGATTTAATTTTGTGACACAGTGATTTTCAGTTTCCTATACTTCAGTTGACTTAGCCTCGGGAACTATCATCGAAAATGCCTCGGTGGCTTGGAAACGGTACGACTTGAATCTAAGTTGATAACTGTGCTAATATAGCTAGCTGCTCACTGAGCTTCCCAATGCGAAAACAGACTCTACTGACTTCTGTATCCTTTAGGGATGTAAGTGGCCAGGGGTTAAAAATGCTTTTTCACGATTTTTTTCTATTTATATTATGTGTATTATGTGTTGCCCCTCCCTCCCTCCTGCTTTCTGTCCCCCCAACCTTCCCCCATTTATGTGAATGTTCAGGTTCATGCCCCTGTGAGCGTAGGCGGAAGGGGAGGATACTAGGTACGTTCCTTTATTCCTGTCCAGCTTATTACCTTGACACAGGGTCTGCCACTGAACCAGAAGCTTGCTGCTTTCGTGAGACTGCTGGCTAGTAAGTCCTTAAGCTCTGACTGTCTCCTCCTTGCAATGTTTGGTTTTTAGGCATATTCAGCCATGCCCCGTTTTTCGTACGGGTGTCAGAGATTTGAACTCGGGCCCTCATGTTTATGCAGCAAGCACTCTTACCCAATGAACTAGTTCCCTTGCCCTACTGGATTCTCTTGTTTGCCAAGTCTGAATTTGTGAACTCGATCTGCTCACTAAAATTCATTCATAACTTCAAGCTCAGTACTGAGAACATTTTTGCATTCATTCACTGGCATGCCCAAATGGCAACAGGTTTGAAGCACCAACAGGACAAGGTAGAATAAAGCCCTGCCCTGCCTGCTTCTTCTAGCTCTCATACTCTAAATAAGTGCCCTGCTTCTCCCCCACCCCCACCCCTTTTGAATAAAACATGTTTAGTCAACCCTGGGCATATATTTAAAGTTTGGTCTAAGATGTCAAAGAGGAGAAAATACACCTATTAGATAAGCTTTGTTCACACATGAGTACGGGGCTAATGAATCACCTCTGCTAAATAAAGCGTCTTAAACAGGAACACACCTCAGATAAGCCTCAGCTTTCCTGGTGGTGGGACAGAGTTTGTAGGGGCCTACCTTTGTACTTCCCCTAGGACGGCCAGTTTAGAACTTGCAGCCACTCTGTACAAACGGTGAGGCTTGAAGTGACTTGACATTTCCCTCCTCTTGGGAAAGCAGCATACAGAAGAGATAACAAGATGATACTAATGAACTGGTTTTCTTTGTTAATGAAATGCTGTGTTTCAACACACGTTTTATGCTTGCTGTATACTTTCACCTCTCATTATCATCTCTAATGCCTCTTTAAAAGATATGGTGCTCAGCTAGTTAATTAGTTTGTTTATATATCTGTATAATATATATATATATATATATATATATATATATATATATATATATATATTACAGCTGATAGGGTATCAATAAAGATTATAAATCCCTGACTTAACCGTGGGTGGGGTGGCTTGCTCTTGGGAAGTTTCCTGGGACATTTGTACCACCTGACCACTCAATGTGTCACACAGACAGTATCTTTTAGGGATGTGGGTCTAGTTACCAAACACAGACAGTGCACATCTTTTAGTGGTAAGGAGACCAGAATACAATATCTACCAATCTGTGCTTACATAGTCTAGAGTGAGTTTTTTTGCCTCTTGGAACTTTCCTGTTCCTTCATCTGTCCAGTGATCCATAGTTACATTCAGAGGCCATTCATTCTGAAGCCAAGTTCAGAAGCCGGAGATCCAGCCAAGAAAGCAGCGGCTTGGTGGTGAGATGGTGGGACCTGGACACTTGGGCATTTTCTGTGTTGTTCTGTTTGGGTCTCTATCGCCTCTAGATACAATTCAGTGTTGTTTTCAACTGATGCAAACACAGTCACACCATCCAGATTCCGCATGGTACAACCAAGGTAGGCTGAAAGAGTTTGAGAGCTCTCTAATAAAGCGCCAGGTCCTAGGAGGAGGCCTCTCTGGTGCTTTCTTTGATGGTGCCTCCACACAGAGCAGGTTAGAGACTGAAATATTAGAAGTCTGGGAAGAGGGAGTAAGTAGGCTGGGAGACCCACGGTACAGACTCTTCAAACCAGCATTTGGAAAAAGACAAGCGGCGCGCTCTAGTCGGCGGTAATTAAACCTGAAGCCCACTAGGCTTCTCTCTTTCTTGTATACTGTGTGTCCTTGTTATCCTTCCCCGTTAGCCGATAAATTCCCTTTACAAGCCAAATCCTACGCAGAACAAAATTCCAGTTACACTGATGATCCCGGGTTGGGGTTTCTGGCAAGGCTTTGAAAGGGATGTAAACGAACAACAATGGAGACAGAAAACATGGAATGGAGGGCAAAAGGATTAAAGAGTCATCCCCCATACACTTTTGGGGACAGGGCCGGCTAACACGGTAACACGTACCTCTGTGCCCAGAGTGCTGAAGTGACTGTCACAAAGACTGAAGGTGGCTCAGCCCAAGTACGTGGGATTAAAATACTCTTTGCTGCCATGTTTGAAAGGGTGCCTGCCACTTGAACACAGAGCTTGCTTATTAGGCTGTTCTAGCCAGGCAACTTGCCTAGGAATCCTCTGAGGCACTGGGGACTGGGGTTTCAAAGAAGCTGATCTACCCACCCAGCATTTACATGGGTGCTGGGATTTGAACTCAAGCCCTTGTACCCACCTGGAAGTATCTCCCCAGCCCTTAAAATATTCTTCTGCAATATTTTGGCCAATGAAACCACAAATGTGTATGTAGTTTGGATAGTGAAAGTTTAGCATCTTAGTGGAGCCTGAGTGCTTGCTTTGAATGGGTATCCCTAAATGAAAAAGTGCATTGAGTTGTACCATCTTTGGATCTGGTAAAATTTGTTGTGTGATGTTTTATGTTTGATGATTAAAATTAAAAAAAATATAATCAAGGGTTTTAAAAATTTTCATGAAGTTCTAAAATGAAGGAAATTATATCGTCATTCTTTAAACTTATATGTAGTATTTTAAGCCATCCAGCGCAAAGCACATCACAAAATGGTGATCACGAAACTTCCGAAATCTGTCACGAGCATAGGTATTCCTATATTTCTGGAAGCAAAGAGACACTATGTGCACATTTTCAAGGCACAGGTAATATGAATTAAGACTCACAACGTCAGCTTCTCTGTTCAACCAAAGGTCCACACAACTAGCTACTGCTCTCCAACCCGCACATTTCATGACTTTTAAGTCTCAGAAAAATCTGTTCAGTGCCTACTGTGAGGCAATAGAGAAGAAGCACTTTTGTAAAGAGTGCTAGGTGACCTCTTGGCTGGTCAAATCAGGGAAAAGGGAATCAGAGCCATGGATTCACTTCCTCATTCAGAAAGTGACTCACCAGGTAACTTTGCTTAACCTCTTAGCAGTTGAATTTCTACAGCTCAAAAACAGGGATAGTATTTGTCTGCTATTCAATAGTAAATACTTTAGGAATATTGAATAATAATAATAATAATCTTGAACCTGGGGACAGTAAATCTGGTTTTTCATGTGCTTGACACAGCACTGACACATTCGCAAAGCTGTTTCTGCCAAGGTTGAGTGTCGAATGCTTCCAGCTCACCTCCCTGAACGCCGCCTTGTGCACTGAACTCTCCTTATCCTGCCTTGAATCACACTGGAGGTTGCCATGGGGCGTGTTCAGCGTGTCGGATGGGCTGCATCCTGCCACCTGTACCGACTGCCCGTGCCAGCGTGCTAGTCTGCTTGGTTGTCAAGGAAGACACAAGTCAACAGAAGGGAAAGTTCCATAAGGTGGGGAAGAAGTGTTCTCCTTGAATTGTGACTGTGGGAATGTGATTGAAGTTACGAAACAGCCTATCTCACACGCAGTTTTCCTGCCTTATCATTCATCTCTTCCCATTTCTCTCATATTCTAGATGGGGGCTTAGAGACCCCCCATCTCAGAGGGAATATGGAGTTCCCTTCCGTGCTGAGCTTCTTATCATCCCCTCCCCCTTAGATGTTCTGTACGCTTCTGGGTTTGTTTGTTTGTTTGTTTAAGGGCCGGTTACTTTAAATGATTGGTTTGGTTTTCTGATATCTGTTGCTTGACTTAGCAGTGTTGTCACAATATTCTCCCAGGTGGCGGTAATTACAGCTCACTCAAGCTGCTGTGCTGTTAGGCAGGTTTCTTCTAAAATCGTCTGTTGGGGAGCTGGAGCTTGTGAGATTCCAGTGCACACACACGGGCAGAATTTCTCACAGGAAGGCTGCACCACGCAGAGAGTAACAAGCTCCCTGAGTAAGGCACTGCTCACACCAGAATAGATCTGCCTCTTTCCAGGAGTGACGCTGACGGCCAGCAGGGTCGGCCCACTGGACAGGAGAAGAAGCCTGAGTCCAAACTGAGGCGTGCTGGAGGAAAAGAGGGCTGTCTGTCTGAAAATCAGTACATTTCTGCCCTCTGAAAATCAGTATGTTTCTGCCCCAAGAGGATGAAGTGGGTTCCTGAGGGCGACTTTGCTCAAACTCCATGCGTCCATGAGAAACAAAGGGCATTGCCTGACTGTATCTGACGGGGTTCTCAGATCCAAGCTCTTGGCACTCACAGACTTCCCTCTGGACAGTTCCACTTGGATCCTTCTCTTTGGGCTCACTGCCCTCTGTGCACACAGGACGAGGCCGTCAACATTCACATTCATCTCTCAAGAAATATGTACAAGTCAGCATAAATATTAGACTGACAAGTGGCTAGGAGTGACTTGTGAGGCTAGGGGGACATAAAGAAAACAGGAATCCTGGTGTGGAGAGATGGTTCAATGGGTATGAGCACTTGCTTCAAAGTATGATAACTTGAGTTTAGAATCCCTACATCCTCATTAAAATCCAGGCACCTGTGATCTCCACTCCCTCAGAGGGGAGGGCAGGAGAGCAGAGTGTGCCTGCTGCCAGCCTAGCTGCAGCTTCAGTGAGAGACTCGAAGGAATAGGAAGACAGTGAGAGAGAGCAGGATCACTGACGCCCTCCCTAACCTCTGCTTGTGCATACCTGCACATATACCATACAAATACACATGCACGCAAACATATAAACACACACACACACACACACACAGGACTGACACTTTGTATCAAAATTTTAAGCTCTAGGTCACCCCCCAGAACATTTAGGCAGAGCTTCTAGGAAAAACTTTTGTTTCATGCCAGCAACATCCGGCTTGCTTTCCTTAAAACAGACATTATTTTGCACGACCAAAATAGTTCCAGGTTCGAGAATCGACGCTTGCTACGTACATCCCTCTTTGAGAATTTCATTCTCTGCATTAGTCTATCAAATCTTTCAAAGTTTTTCAGAAGATAGCAAATTCCTTTCATGCATCTTACCGCAAAATAGCCAGAAAAACAGTTTAATCTGTGTATATCTCTAGTACTAAAACAGAAATACCCAAACACTCCATCACAGTATTGACAATACTATTTCTACTTGATCTTCTTTTAAGGTTTATTTAGTTTTTAGGTTTTATTTATCTAAATGATTTATTCTTTATCTTTATTTTATGTGCTTTGGTGTTTTGTCTGTGGGAGGCTGTCAGATCCCCTGGAACTGGAGTTGCAGGAAATTGTGATCTGCCAGTTAGACCCTGGGGATTGAACCCGGGTCCTCTGGAAGAGCAGCCAGAGTGCTCTTAACTGCTGAGTCATCTCTCCAGCATCACGTTTACGGAATTTTTTTTTTTTAAGTGTGTGGGAGTTTCCTCTGCAGGTATAGCTGTGCACCACATGCAGGTAGTACTGAATATGGCCAGGAGGGGGGGAGAGAGCCTCTGTTGTGAGCTGTCATGTGAGTGCTGGGAACTGAACCTGGGTCCTCAGGAAGAGCAGCAAATGCTTTTAACCATGGAGCCATGTCTCCAGGTCCCTTCTTAACCTTTAAAAATTGCTGTTTATTTATGTATTTAATTCACAGGAGTGGGTGCCCACGTGTATGGGGGTCAGAAGGCAACTTGTGTTGGCTCTAGGCAAGCAGCTCCGGTCACCAGGCGTGGCAGCAGGAGCCTTGCTTTACCCACGAAGGTACCTTGCAGGCCCTTGATCTTTTAATGTGGACCTGAACTCCCTCTCTTTTCTAGGTTGATCCCTTGAACACGTTGTAAAGTGCATGTTTATATTTGAAATAAAACTAACTTCCCTGTTAGCAGTGACCTGTTTTAGGTGTGACCTGGGAAAGGATTAGTTGCAATTCCTTTTTCTTCTGAATCTTCCTTTAGAGAATTTGTGGCTAAGCAGCTTCCTCCTTTTGACAGTGAGCAAGCAAAAGTGTTTAATTGGATCTGAGCACAGGGATCCCAGAAACGTCTACAAAAAAAAAATAAAGAAAGAAAGAAAAATAAAGAGAAAAACGTTTTTTTTTTTCCTTTCACTGTTACACATTCTGTTAAACAAAGATTTTCTTAAAAAAGAGAGATGGTGAAGTATTCCTTCTGTTTATACTTTAATTGTGAGCTCATGTCCTTTCAGTGCCGAGCTGTCCCGCCACACGGCTGCCTGAAGATGTGACGGAGAGGAGAATTTGAGCAGAAGCTGGAATGTGGTTCTAGCAGTTCCCTTGAAAATGCTAAGCTATCCTGAGGAACATTACTCTATTTTTCTTACCTTCGTCCCCTTCCCCCATTCAACTCTCCCGAAGTCCATGTAACTTGACTTTCTCATTTTGGTTTGTCTGTAAAGCCAAACGATTCTTTTTTCTTTCGGCCTAGCATCCTAGTATCAGAGGTGACTAGGAAGTGTTGAAGGATTGTTTAGCTCAGTGTTTACTCCGGGAGTTGCAGACTTTGGAGATGTCCTTTGAACAGTGACAGCGTCAGGAGTCCTCATCCCTAGTGTAAAGGTGGAGGACAGAAGAGGAAGACTAGGTACCTTACGCATCGATCCACAGTGAGTCATCTCCTTCCCTGGGAACGGGGAGCCATTTTTTCTCTCCAGTCAATGCGGGTGGTTTTCCTTATTGTTTTTTTTTTAGACTGAGCTTTGTGTCTACTGACAAACAATTCATGACTTATAGAAGCTGTAGAAGAACATATACAGGCTCATATACGTCCCTGTAGTTTACACACACCTTTGCAGAATTGCAGCATTATCCCTGTGTTGTTATTTTTTTTTTCTTCCCTTCAACTCATTTTAATTAGCATTCGTACCAGGTCAATACTGGTTTCCCTGTTATGCAAACCCACACCCATGCTAAGTGTCTCTAGGGTTAGGAACACGGTGATAATATGACTATTTGGTTTCGATGTTTGTGTGCAAGGAGCCCCAGGTCATTTTCAGGAGAGAGAGATTGATTTCAGGAGAGCCTTACCAAAGAAGTGACCATTCCTGCCCCTCAGTGGTAACAAAAACAAAGTATGACTAAAAAAATCAAAAGTGATGGAATATTAAAAACTGACAATGGTTTCATTTCAGTCAAGAAACTCGTGAAGCTAAAACTTGAGTGCACTGAGTAAGTGACTTCAGGAGAACTCTGGGCTCTTGGGGAGAGGAGTGCACAGCCCATGAAAGCATTCCATCTCCATGACAGCCAGGCTACCCTGCCCTTGGAAATCTCCATGCTTGAGCAACTGCTTCCAAGATGTGAGTGCACACAGAGCTGCTCCCATGTCTTCCGGCGAAAGCTCCCCAGCTGTTCTCTGCTTCTGTTCTCCTCTGCTGATCCTACAGGTGATATCCACCCTCCCCAGCATCCCTCTAGCACCTCCTCCCATCATGACAGACAAGGAGAACAGACAGAGACAAAGACTTTTCACTAAAAAGCAAGACAGACACCTTTAAAGGAAACTTTAAGAAAACCCATTCTTTACGTTTTATTATTATTGGTGTGTGTGTGTGTGTGTGTGTGTGTGTGCAGGTGCATGCATACTGTGACTCTAGCATGGAGGTCAGAGAATGTTCAAGAGTTGGTGCCCATTTTTCAAGCTTGGGTTCTGGGTCTCTAAATCAGCTCACAGGCTCTGCAGGACAGAGGCTTTATCTGCAAAAGCATCTTCTTTATTTTAACAATTTATATCTTTTAATTTTCTGTGTATAAGTGGTTTGCCCACAGGTATGTATAGGCATGTGTGTGGAGTGCCTGTGGACCCCCTGAAAGTACAGTGACAGGTGGATGTAAGCTGCCATGTGGATACTGGGGGGCGGGGGAGAATGAGGACTATCTCAAACCATCTTGCCAGATCAAGAAACTCAGTTCCTGAGTACTTATTATATAAAGAGAACTCTCTTCCCTGCAAAGTAGGGCCTCCTCCTCGGGTGCCCTACATTCTCAGGCTCACACTTTCTATCCCAAGCAGCTGCTGGAAGGTTTTTCCTAAACAGTGGGACTCTGGGTTACTTTACAGGAAGAGTTTGTACAACGACACAGTTTTATCTGGGCCTAGTCAGTACTGCTTCCTGTTCATAGGCAATGCCTCTCCGAGAACCACTTTGGGGATAGTGCCACCTATCATATTCAGTTTTTTTTTCCTTTTTAGTTCATAACTGCAGTTTTGGAACTTTTATTACAAGTTTAGATTGCATATCAAACATCTCTCCTCCTCACTCCCTCTGAATCCCCTAACCCTTGCCCCTCCCATTACTTCTCTCCCCAAGAAGTTTTACTTCTAATTTCCTGTCGTAAATGTGTGTGTCAGCATGTGCACACATGTGCGTGTGTGATTTTATGTGAAATCTAGGACCCAAAAGCCAGAAACTACACATAATACTTAAACTTGCAAGGAACTGTCTCTAGGGGAGTAAGTACAGAGAACTTGGACATTTCAGGCATTTATCGATTATTATGTGTTACCACGTGTCTTCTAATCCACAGATCTTCTTTACTTTAATAAATATAAAATATCATTAATATTTTTTGAAAGCATCATCAGGGAGCTGAGGAGATGGTCCAGTTGGTAAAGAACCTGAGCTTGGATTCTCAGCATCCACATGCAGGCCTGGCATGGTGTCATGTGTCTTTAACGCGACAGCTGTGGGTACAGAGACAGGCAGATCCCTGAAGCTCACTGGCAAGCAAGTGTAGTCAACCAGTGAGTTTCAGGTTCAAGGGGCGTTCCTGTCTCAAATAATAACATAGAATAGAAGACTACTGAATTGAAGTCTGCCCTCCCTGTTTCTGTGAGACCACATACGCATGTCTACACATACATACGTGCCTACTCACAAAGTGAATAAAAATATCATCAAGGTCAGTGGCGCAGCTCCATGGTGCTTGTGTAGCATATGTGAGATCATGGGCCTGAAACTCATGACCATGGACATATGAAAACTGCTTAAAAAGATGAAGTAGGTGGACCCGGACGATTTAACCTC
>CM053751.1:48619336-48652733 GCA_028658305.1 Pachyuromys duprasi
CTGGACCTTGGAGTCCGCAGCTCAGTGGCCTAGAACTGCATCTTGCCGGCTGTGGAAGCCTAGAATGCCTCCTAGCCTCACCTGAGAGGAGCAGGACCTGCCAGAGGAGGTGTCATGTAGATTAAATGAATAACACATTTGCGATTTTCAGTCAACTGTTTGGTACCTGTCCGTGTTGGTTGCCTTTGTTTTGAATTGGACAGGTGACAGGCAAGGGAAGGGCTACATGCAGCACTGAGGAGATGAGCGAGGAGCTTTTGGCAGAAGACTCTCCCAAGGGAGGCAGGTGAGACTGAGACCGTGGGTGTTGCTGCTAGAAGAGCCTGGAAAAGCCCACTCTGGAACTAGTCTTTGGGAATGGACTCTACAGCCCGGGATTTCACAACAGGCTCTAAAACACATGGTGTTGTGGGTGTGAAGTTATTGTCACACAAACGGCCCACATTTCAATGAATTTAAATGTATTTCTCTGATGGAAGACTCTTTTCATTTTTATGAGCAAAACACACTTAGAAAATCTCTTGGAGGGAAAAGCAAAAAATAAGGAAGCTTATGCTAAGTGCAATGCGGTGTCTTCTTCCTAAAGAATGCTTCCTTTGTGACCTCATGTTTACAATGGCTTGTACGTAGGACATGCTCAATAATTACATATTGGTTTTGTTTTACATCTTTTAAACAACAACACTGAAAGGCCTGTTTTAAAATATTTGCAGCCTCCATAGAAGCTTAACAGTATAGCATCAACAGCAATTTAGGAAAGTTTTCCATCTAATTCTGGAGGGACTTAGCCACCTGGGTTCCTATGTTAACGTAGCACACAGCTAAACAGAGAAGAGTCTCCTATCTGGAAGGCATCCGTGTGAAAAAAAAAAAATACACTTGTTCACTTTTCAAGTGTCCTAAGCATAAACTGAATTTGATTTACCGATTCCGGAAGAAATCATTTCAGCCCATAACAGAAAGTCAGTCTTTTTTAAGGTTGGTCTGATCTACACAGTAAGTTCCAGGCCAGCCAGGGCTACATGATGAGAGCTTGTCCTTAAAAATATTCATACTTATGTCAGGAATGGTGAGACATGCCTTTAACCCCAGCAGTTGGAAAGCAGGGGAAGGTAGATCTCTTTGAGTTTGAGGCCAGCCTGGTCTACAGAGTGAGTTCCAGGACAGCTAAAGCTACACAAAGAAACCCTGTGTGGAAAAATCAACAAAACAAAAACAAAACAACAAAAAAGAAGGAAAGAAAGAAAAAGAAAGAAGGGAAGATCCTATATATATTAACTCACAGAGTGGGAAGAGAGGGAAGGAGACAGAGAGAGAGGAAAAAAAAAACACTGCTTTTCCTGGAGTACCACAAAGTGACAATTAACCCATACCAGCATCACTCCCTGTGGCCCAGTTGCACAGACTAGGTAATGGCTATCCTGGTGTTGTTCAAAAGGCAGCGTTAAGAACACCCCTGCGAGCTGGAGAAATGGCTCAGTGGCTAACGTGCTTGTCACACGTTTGTGAGGACAGGAGCTCAGATCCCCAAAGCGACATGAAAAGCCAGGCAGATATGGCAGCTTCCTATAACCCCCAGGGAGACTAGCCATGAAGCAGCAAGCTCCAGACTCAACAAGAGGCCCATTCTCAATAAGTACAGCAAAGAGCAATCAATGGCACCCCACATAAACGCTGACCTCCCGACCCACATGCACACTAGACATGCATGCACATGATAAAAATATATATATATATAATGCTTTTGAAGGCTGGGGAGATGGCTCAGTCAGTAAAGTGGTTGCCATGCTAGTTGAGAACACATGTAAAAGCTGGGCAAGATGGTGCATGTCTGTAGTCCCAGAGCTGAGGAGCCGTCCCAGAGCTGAGGAGCCAGAGGCAGGGGGCTGCCTCTCACTGGCTGCCAGCCTACACAAATTAAAGAGCTCCAGGTTTAGTGAGAGACTTTATCTCAAAAAATAAGACAGTGAATGATTGAAAAAATCACCTTTGTCAGCTTCTGACCTCTATACACATGAACATGAACACATATGTACTGAAAGAGAGAAGGAAGGTGAGAGGGAGGTAGGGAGGGAAGGGAGAAAGGAGGGTACAGAGAAAGGGAGAAAACCCCTTTGATATAAAAATAAGCAACTTGCTTTACACAACAAGGCCATTCGCTCACATTTCTGTGTGCATTTGGGGTTGACTGCTGGGAATGACAAAAACGGCTGCTCAGCAATAGTCAAAGTCCCACATTATATATGAATTCTGCTGTTTTAGAAAGCCCCCGTGAGCTGAGTCCTCCTCATACCCAGTATATGGATGAGGAATATGAAGACAGAAATGAAGTTCACCCAGAGTTATCCAGCTGGTACTCACAGCACAAGAGTTCAACGCCACATAGACAGAGCCTCCTCGGATCTTAGGTTCTGTAGCTAGGACAGGCTTATCATGCCAGACTCTGCCACACATGCCACTGGGCTTCAAAACAGTATGTTCTGGTTTGGAAAACAACAACAACAACAAAAGAGCCATGTACAGTTTTTTAGAGAGAGAGTACAAGTGGTGTGTGTGTGTGTGTGTGTGTGTCTGTGTCTGTGTGTGTGTGTGTGTGTCTGTGTGTGTGTGTGTCTGTGTCTGTGTCTGTGTGTGTGTGTGTGTGTCTGTGTCTGTGTGTGTGTGTGTGTCTGTGTGTGTGTGTGTGTCTGTGTCTGTGTGTGTGTGTACATGTTTGGAGAAGCACATCTATGGAGTGTGTACAGCCAGCAAACCCCAGGGGTCCTGTCACCGCTTCCCCAGGGCTAGAATTGCAGGCCAGGGCCACTAGGCCCGAGTTTTCACACAGGTCCCAGCATCTGAACCTGTGTCTTCTATCCTACCCCTCTTATTAGAATTTCGGAGAAAATAAAGAGAGTTCTTTCTACGGTGAGAGAATGCCAAAATGCCAAAAACAAGCAAATAAACAGTAACAACAACAACAAAATCCTTCCAGCAAAGGACTCACTAAATAAAATTTAAAAAATTGAGTGTTAAACCTTAATATCCACCTGGCAATTCTGAGAAACCAAGAGCAAAGTCTGGCAGTCTAGAGCCATGAGATGCATTTAAGTGATGAGAATGCCTCCTATTGCCAGCACAAAGAAAGAAAATGAGCCAAAGTCTGACGTTCCTCTGAGAGGGCTGGATAGCTTGAGCCTCTACCAGGAAACTTCAGGTGCACGAGAGATTTCAAGCTACTATACTTCATGTCTCATCTCTCATGCCCCCTTGGTGGGAGAACTGGAAAAAAACAAAAAACAAAACAAAAAATCCCTCACCATGGCTATGTTGAGTTTTCAGATTCTCAGTTGGTTGCTTCCTGGTGAAGTTCAGACAAACATTTTTCTTCTGTTTTGTTTTTTTACCTACCTGTTCTTTAAATTTTCCCAGGTCACCGAATCTGATCCTTTATAAATCTCTGTCACTTGTTATTCTTTCAGGAAATAGTTAACAAAAGACCTTACAAGAGGGAGTTATCCACCAGAGATAGAAAATGTCCGGGATTGGGTGGTGGTTATTTTTAAGCAAGAAGGAATATGGAAAACAAAGAAGAAAAGAGAGAGAGAGAGAGAAGTTTTTTGTTTTTTTTTTCTTCAGAGTCCCACCTTAGTCAGGGGAGTATCAGGTGAGAGTCATTCTGAAAGGATTACCTGGCCCTCAACCCCTGGGAATTCTCAACCTGTATTTGTTTTTGTCTCCCAACAGAGGTGTGGCAGGAAGGGGTCATGCAGAAGGTGAGCAAGACTTTAAATGCTCCACTTCCTTCCTCACTGTGGAGTAACAGTGCAGTCAAACCAGGCGAACTAAAATCACTCTTCATTTTTAAAAATCAAATTCTTCCTCAACAAGTCTTATCTCTTTACTACTGGGACATCCCTTGCTACTAGAGATTGCAGGGGAATTGAGTTTGGCAAACTCCTTCAAAAAGCAAAAAGAACAAAAACTACACAGATATTCGATGTTGTCTATAAAAAAAAAGACAGTTTTGAATTTCAATGTCATTGTTCTCATTACTTGAACTTCCATGAGCTAAAACGTGCACAGTTTAGCTTAGTAAAGAATTAATGTTGAACTTAGTGATAACCCTAGCTACTGGGGAGACATAGACTCTACCCTCCCATGTTGTATAAAAGCAATTGAGTGGTGGCATCGTACTTCAGTAAAAGCTTTTATGAACACCTCCCAGTCTTGGCATAGAGTTCTAACACCAAGTGAATATGGCTGACCCAGTGCAACAAAAGGCAGGCACCTACATTTCGACGGAGCTTACATTCCTTACCTGTCAATCTACTTTTGTCACTCTGGGATGCAATGGCTATTTATCCTTTAGAGAGCCTGGTGTAAACCCAAGAAGAGGGGAAAAGCCCAGTTATCCTTGGTCGGAAGTATAAGACTTTCATTTCCCTTATTTATGATGAACCTAGAAACTCAAACAATGTAAGGAGTGGGTACTGGGCGTTGCCAATGTAATCAAACTGTGCTTTGTAAAAAAAAAAACTTGTATATTCTAAAAGGACTATTATATGATTTGGTGGAACACTTCTTGAATACTGAAGAGCTAACAGGAGTAGAATTTTAATTGAATGGGATTGATTCACCCAACTCTTTTGCTTCCACCCAGTTTGCCTCCTACACTTCCTGCACCTTAACCCCTTTATTGAAAATTCTCCAGTTCTAGTCAGCTTTCTAACTAGTTTTGGCATTCTCATCTGACAGCTACTTATGGCTATGGTTGGAAGGCAGCCTGGTCCACTGGAAAGAACACAGGTTTTATAGTAATATAGCTCTTCCTTTTTTTATTCTACCGTCTATAAGCTAGGTGGTTTAGGGTAGATACTTTGACTTCTCTTTGTTCAGTTTTCCATTGACATATTTAGAACGATAACTTTAAGAGTTATTGTGAACTGTCAGTGGTTTAATATGAGTGAAGGTTGGCATTGAGGAACTAACTCAGTTAATCATAGGTAAAATTAAGAAAACAACTGTCTTTGATGGAATTTGTGAGTAAGATTATAATCTGGTCACGTTACTGTCCGCTTCAAATTGCAGCAAGCGAGTCCCCCTTGCTCCTTTGTGCTTCAGTCTTTCTCCTGTAGCTTACGAGGTCTATCATGCTGATTCTGACCTTGGTTTTCATACCTCTCACGGCTCTCCACATTCCACTCTACTAGGCGGCTTTGTCATAAGCTGTGCTGGTGCCTTGCTGTGAAATTGCATTCATGCTATTCCCTCTTCCTGAAGTGATGCATTTCCTTCTTGGCAAAGAGCCCACTCTTAGTCACCTCGCAACTTTGTTTAACTGCTTTTGTCCTAGTGTTTTCTAAAACTTTCCAAACCAGCCTAGATTGTGGGTTAGCGTTCCATATTCTAATCTGCCATACTCACTACCTTGTTCAAGGATCTCCCATCAGATGTGAATCCTCCAAACACTGAGCATTCATTTCGAGCTAGATTATGTTGTTGCCTTGCCATGCCTCCTACAAATTATGCAACCACTGAAAAACTCACGTTAGACAAATGATGCACAGACCTAGTTTCTGCTTCTTTGTTGGACCAATCACATGACTTTATACAACCATGAGAAACACACACGCTGTTCCTGCTTATTTCTTACTTTGCACTCCTTATTCTAGTAGAAAAGGAGGAGGTGGGATAGAGAGACTACGTTAAAGTTGAAGGGCACCCCACTGATCGGTTCTTTCCAGAAGCCAACCTTAAAGAAGCAAGCTTGATCCATAGTTGCTTTTGTAAACTTAATCATAATTTAATTTACCTCATTTTCATCATCCAAGCCTGCAGGTGTGTTGTTTACTAAAACACAGTCACACACAGGGAAGTTGGGGGGGAGCTTTTAGAAATTGGTCATCTCCGGGTGCTTTTGTTGTTGTTGTTTTGTTTTGTTTTACAAAACTCATAGTTTTAAGTATCATCAAATGTATATAAATACCGATTACATTAACAATGGAATTAGTTACTCTCCTTGATTACCAATCACCTGACAGAAGCAGCTTACGGAAAGGAAAGGAGGGGTTATTTTTCATTACTGTTGGAGGAAACAGTCTATTAGGACAGGAAGGCCTGGAGTCAAGAATTTGATGTGTGTGGTTGAAGTGCATGCTCAGCGAGCAAGCAGAGAAGAAATGGAAATCAACACCCAGCTTGCTCTCTCCTTTTAATTTACAGTGGAGATCCAGCCCATGGGATGAGGCCGTCCATACTTAGGGTGGGTCTTTCCACTTCAAACCCGGTCCAGAAGCCTCCTCAGGATTCTAGAGCCTGTCAAAATGACAGTATTAACGACTGCACGCCCATGTGCTCTCAGCTGATCTGGAGTGAGAAATGTAGTCTAAGCTAGCCTCAAACTAGCAGCTATCCTCCTGCTTCAGCCCCCAGAGTGCTGAGATTATAGATACGTGTTATCACATCTAGCTCAATGACATACTTTTTTTTTGACTTTTTAAAAAATATATATTTTTATTATTTTAATTCTTTATTCATCACTCATACATGTCAACTGCAAATTCCCCCCTCTCCATTCCTCCCAGGGTCCCTCTCTGTCTTTGCTCTCCCCCAGATCCACCCTTCCACTTCCCTTCAGAAAAGAGCAGGCATCCCAGGTACATCAACTGAACACCCCATAACAAGATACAGTAAGACTAGGCACAAACCCTCGTTTCAGGATTGAAAAGGCAACCCAGTAAGAGGAAAAAAGTCCCAAGAGCAGGCAAAAGAGTCAGAGACTGCTGGGTGTAGTGGTGTATGCCTTCGATCCCAGCACTCTGGGAGGCAGAGACAGGAGGATCTCTGTGAGTTTGAGGCCAGCCTGGTTTACAAAGTGAGTCTAGGACAGCCAAGGCTACACAGAGAAACACTGTCTTAAAAAAAAAAAGTCAGAGACACATGTTTTGTTACTTTTCTGTTAGCTGGGGGCCCGGGGGGGGGGAGAGGGGCAATTATTGTTTATTTTATTAATTGTACTTTTTGTGCCCCAAAAGCAGGTGGCTACTTTTCAGATTCTGTATTCTATATGGCAGTGGCCACTCACATTTCTCCTAAAGCACTATGGGTGCCATGGCGTTGCTGAATAAGAATTAAATGGCAAGCTAGAGTCTGTTGTTCCAGAGATGTAGGTAATCAGATACTGATCTTGTAGGCTATTCTGGAGCAGAAACCAAAACTTTCTTTTCTTCTGGAAAAAAAATGTTCTTCATTTAAAAAGCACTATGAAAAAAGTTTTTGTTGTAAAGTATGTTACATTTAATAACAAAATCATAACCTGTTACTAGATCATCAGTGCCCCTCACTAATTTACCACATCTACTGCAAAAGGATGCTTGTGTGATGCCAAATCCCTGAATACTCTGCAAGTGTCCTGTGCTATAGAAGTTATGAAAAAGTATTATAAAGATTTTTAAATGAAAAAATCAGTAAAAATTTCTTTAGGAAACTGCAATGTGTCAGAACTGTGAGGTTAACAGTTGGACTTGACTCTTGTAATGCATATGCTCACAATTCCAGTGCTAGGGATGCCAAGGAAGGAGGATTGCAAATTTGAAGCTAGCATCACACACTCACTCACACACACACATGCATATACACACCTTTTAGCACTTTCTAAAGGTTTACAGTATTAAGATTTGAGCGCAAGGAGACCATAGACGTGATTAGAGGGAGGGAACGTGGGAGAGCGTGGAAGGAGGAAAGGAAAATGGAAAATAGTGCAATTATATTTTAGTTAAAAATATAAATCAAATAAAGTTTGAGGTCATGTATGAAAGGGAAGGTTTTGTGCTTCATCTAATACTGTGTCATCAAAACAATATCCCTTTTAGGATCTGCATTTCTGCTCACAGTTTCTCTAGATCCTTCCAAGTAGCATTGAAAAATAACTTCCCTCAGTGTAACTGCCAGCCACCTCATTTTAAAGAGCAATAGAAAAGCACAGCTCATCATTCCCTTGGTTAGGATTAGGGGTAGGGTGGGGGAAAATGGTGTTATGGTCAAGTCTCTGATTTCTAGCTACAATTTTCTTTTGTTTTCCCCTCTGAAACATGGGAACAATACCCAGGGTCACTGAGCCTTTCTAATGCTGAGGAATTGATGAGTTGGTATTTGTGAAGGACCTGGGGTAACTGTGTGAGTTAAAGAAATCTGTTCATTTTTTGACTTGATTGATGCTGGTCCCAGTGCCTAAACGAAAGCAACTTTTATTACAGATAACACAAGGGTGCTAAAAAGAACCCAGGAAAAGCATGATAAGGTGTCTATGCAGACAAGCTGAGGGCATCTTGGTTAGTCAGACCTCACATTGAGGTTGCCAACTTTTAACACAATGTTTTCATTTCTGAATGAGAATAATTTGGAAAAGAAAGCCTGGTCCCATTGGTGCCTGTGTCTGTGCTTAAATGGAGGTTAGCATACATCTAACAATGGTCTTTATCAAGATAGTTTCATAGTTGAGGGTGGTAGAAGGAAGAATATCCCTTTAGCGGATTAAAAGCAAAGGTGACAGAAATACAAAATGACCCATGTGACCCATGAGTGAACTCAGGATATAAAACAATGCTTAGCCAGACTTCCCTAGAGTCATGTGGAATCTTGGGTGCTATCCAAAGCCCAGAGTTCAGATTGGATTTGATAATAGCTATGGCGTTGTCACCTACATTTCAAGTTATCTTTGTCTCAGCTTACAAAGGTGACACCATAACTGTCCCTGTCCATACGTAGGGGAGTGACAGCCCTCAAAAATGTATCTTCTGCACTGCCTCAAATTGCCTTCTATGTGAAGGTGCTTCTACTAGTATCTAGTCCTGGTGTCTGTGCCCTCAGGGGAAATGGCAATCCTTTCACTTGATTAAATCCATTTATCTTGCTGATCTTTGGGGACTTATGTGTCCAAAAAAGCTTACTTTCCACTCTGCTGTTTGAGACTCTAAGGCTGAGAGGACTGGGTTGGTTCTCCAGGATAAGAATAGTGTTGGCAGTTCCCTATAGATCAGAGGTTCTATAAGGTCACTCTTCAAAGTAAACTTTATCAAAAAGAATCGTCACTTGTTCTTCACTGCTGTTACTATCTATCTTAGTTTTCAATGTTTTATACTGAGATGGAGAAGGGAGATATTTCTCCTCTTTAAAACCCCTAAAGACCCATCCCCAGGACCTGTGGAATACTGAGAAATGGGTCTATCTTTTCTAGGCTAAGAGTAAGAAAAGCATATCCTGTGTCTCCAAAGGCTTAGGGTGAACTTGTAGAAACCCAACAAGAAAACAACAAAAAGGTCAACCACCAGGAAGCAGAATTGGATTAATTCCTGTGACTGCAGAACACATCTTCACAAGCTGAAGTTTACGACAACAGAACACCAACAGCACAGGCTCTAAGATCAACAATCAATAAATGGGATCTCAAAACTGAAAAGCTTCTGTAAAGCAAAAGACACTGTCGTCAGAACAAAACGACAGACTGGGAAAGGATCTTCACCAACCCTATATCTGATGGAGAGCTAATATCCAGAATACATAAAGAATTAAAGAAGTTAAAAAGCAACAAATCAAGTAATCCAATTAAAAAACGGAGTACAGAGCTAAACAGAGAATTCTCTGTAGAAGAATATAGAATGGCAGAGAAACACTTAAAGAGATGCTCAAGGTTCCTAGCCATCAGGGAGATGCAAATCAAAAAGACCCTAAGATTTCACCTTACACCCATCAGAATAGCTAAAGTCAAAAATTCAAGTGACAACACATGCTGGAGAGTTTGTAGAGAAAGGGGAACCCTCCTCCATTGCTGGTGGGAATGTAAACTTGTAAAACTACTCTGGCAATCAGTCTGGTGCTTTCTTAGACAATTAAGAATAGTGCTTCCTCAAGAGCCAGCTATATACCACTCCTAAGCATATATCCAAAATATGGTCAAGTAAACAACAAGGACATTTGTTCAACCATATTCATAGCAGCTTTATTCATAATACCCAGAACCTGAAAACAACCCAGATGTCCCTCAACAGAGGAATGGATACAGAAATTGTGGTATATTTACACAATGGAATACTACTCAGCAATTAAAAACAAGGAAACCATGAAATTTGCAGGCAAATGGTGGGATCTAGAAAAGATCATCCAGAGTGAGGTATCCAGAAACAGAAAGACACACATGGTATATACTCACTTATAAATGGATACTAGATCTAAAAGATAGGATAAGCATACTAAAATCTGTACACCTAAAGAAGCCAAACAAGAAGGAGGACCCAGGGTAAGATGATCAATCCTCACTTAGAAAGACAAATGGGATGGACATTGGAAGTAAGAGAAAACAAGAAACAGGACAGGAGCCTCACATAGAGGGCCTCTGAAAGACTCTACCTAGCAGTGTATCAAAGCAAATGCTGAGACTCATAACCAAACCCTAGGCAGAGTGCAGGGAATCATATGAAGGAAGGGGGAGTTAGTAAGACCTGGAGAGGACAAGAGTTCCAAAAGGATCAAGTATATCTGGGCACAGGGGTCTTTTCTGAGACTGATTCTCCCACCAAGGACCATACATGGATATAACCTAGAACCCCTGCTCAGATGTAGCCTATGGCAGCTCATTCTCCAAGTGGGTACCCTAGTAAGGGGAACAGGGACTGTCTCTGACATGAACTCAGTGGCTGGCTCTTTGACCTTCCCTTGCCCCCGAGGGAGGGTGCAGCAGCCCTGTTAGGCACAGAGGAGGATATTGCAGCCAGTCCTGATGAGACCCAATAAACTAGGGTCAGATGGAAGGGGAGGAGGACCTCCCCTATCAGTGGATTTAAAGAGGGGCAGGGAGGAGATAAGGGAGGGAGGGTGGGTTTGGGAGGGAATGAGGGAGAAGCTATAGCTGGGATACAAAGTAAATAAACTGTAATTAATATACAAAAATAAAAATTTAATTTAAAAAAAGTTAAAAAAAAAAGACAACAGAAGTGTGTCCTCTCAGAGTTATAAAAGATAGAAGTCAAAATTGAGCTCCTAAGGTTTCTAGACCGAGGAGTTGCCAATACCAGGTTCCTGTTGCAGGATCTAAGGGAGAATCTTGTCATTGTCTCTTTGAGCGTCTGGTGAGGGCCAGCATTTGTTGACTTATGGTGACTTGGTTATGTATCTGCAATCACAATGTCTAATTTTTGTGTGTGCTAATTCTCCATGTGCCTACCTCTTAGATGGACATGTATACCTGCTGGGCCAGCTCAGGTAGCCTGGCATAAGCTTCCTGTTTATGAACCTTTAACATAATCATGTCTACAAGAACCTTTATCCTACAGAAAATAACATTTATGAGTTTAGAGAATTAGGACTAGATATCTGACGTCATATATCAAATCTTAGAAATCTGAGATGTGAATTCCCAGTAGAGTTCATCCAGGCAAATAGAAGGCATATAAAATACAGTGATCAGGTTTTGTGTGTAAATGAATCACCCCACTTGCAAATATAAACCTTTCTGTACGTCAAATGATGTGGCATATTATATACTGAAAAATGATAAATGCTCCTCATAGGTTATTAATTACTATGACGTCAGTGCTATAGTTATTTATAAATCTATTTTAAAATCTGTGCAGCATTTGCTGAGAAAGCTCAAAAATTGTCTTTCATTCTTTCTGTATATCCACAGAACATAGGGTGAAATAATTCATACTTCATTTTATTTTTGCTGTAACACAGAGGGATTTGTTTTCTTTCTGTTGTTATGGTCTACCATTATTCAAAAAGGTTACCATTTGGCAAGTTATTAATTATGTTTCAGTGAGTGGAAGCTGACAGCCAGTTCTAGGTAAGACCAGGCACTCAACTTCTGCTAAGTGATCTCACCCACTGAGGAAACCTGAATTATGCAACCATGTGCCTTCAGTTAGGACAGGCTTTATGTAATCATAATGATGCCTCAATATTACCAGGGAATAATGTGAATATGTCTCTTCAGGCTACAGACAAAAATGAGAAATCCAGGTCAGTGGTAACCCAGTTCTCTTCAACCATTCATTCTGTAGAGTGACAAAGGTCCTCCTGTCTTTTCAAGGTAGTTGTGGCTCGCTCTGTCTTAGGAAGCCACAAGGAAGACAGATAAGTAAGAGCACACTAGTATAAGGACCCCAGCTCCTTACTGCAATGATCTGCAAGGGACTCTGAGAAATATAGTCTACCTGTGATTAGGGAAGGAGAGAAGGGCTTTTGATTAATACCCTTCTCAATTAACGTGAACTATTTACTGTCTTAGAAAAATAGAACATAATTATGGAAGTAGCAGTCAGCAGACTTCAATATATGAACAGTGAAGATTCATTCTACTTAAGAATTTATTATTTCTACTTAATCTTCAGTGGGAGATGGGTTAGGAAAGACATGGTTTATAAAAATTATCCCATATTCCATTAGGTCAAATATCTCAAATATTAATAGAGGAATCAAGTCCCAAAACTTTTAAAATAAATTTTAATGTTATGTAGTGTATGTCAATCTTTTTCCCTCTTTGTTTCTTCAGTTGAGAGAAGAAACAAAGAAAGTTAAATGGTTTCCAGGGCCTCTTGGCCCAGACAGGGTTCCAAAAGCTGAACTAAGGCTGGGTGTCTGGTGGGTTGTGCACTGCTGAGTAGAAGAGAAAAGAATCATACCCCATCTTCTTCTCAGGCACAGGAAGGACCGGGGAGCAAGGAAATCTCTAATTTTCAAGTCTACTGAGCAGAGTACAAGAGTAAAGTAAAAAATAAAGAGTTTCCTATTGAGAGCCAGTGGGATGGATCAAGCAAATCCTGTAGGCTGAGGAGCCTGGAAGGGTGCCCAGAGGCCACCTCCTGCTCTGGACCCAGAAGGAATGGAGACTTTTCTTTTCCATCATTTCCTTTAGCTTGAGATTTATCCATATTCTCCATTTGGATAAGGGTAATTGGGATGTAAATCACTCACACTGATGGCTGATGCTGATCTATTGTGAAATTGTGAAGGAAAATCAAAACCCTACAAATCCAATTAGTAGACTCTTCTGAACTAATAAATGTTGAAAATAAAATTTGCTTTAATTATTTAGAGGCTGTGTTGTAACACAGAACAGCACAGAGAAGTTAGATTTAATAATATATTGATTCAATATCTGTCTCTGCCATTAAGTAGTCTGTGATCTCTTTAAAAAAAAAACCTCTATGTTCTGTGATCTTGGATTTATAGTCTATATTGTGGGAGATCACAATTATTCATAATTACTTTAAATATATAAATAAAAGAAAATTCAAGTATATTTTAAAATATTAAAATGCATTATTTTCTTTCTTATTTCTCCCCCTTCTTTACTTCTTTCCCTCTACCTTCCTCCTGTCTTTTTTTAATTTTAACATTTTTATTTTATATTAATTACAGGTTATATACTTTGTATCCCAGCCGTAACCCCCTTCCCCAGCCCCTCCCTATCCCACCCTTCCCTCCCTCATCTCCTCCCTGCCCCTTTCCAGGTCCACTGATAGGGGAGGACCTTCCATCTAACTCTAGCTAATCAGGTCACTTCAGGAATGGCTGCAATGTCCTCTTCTGTGGCCTAGCAACGCTGCTTCTCCCTGGGGGGTGGGGGTGGAGGTTGAAGAGCCAGCCATTGAGTTCATGTCCAAAATAGTCCCTGTTCCCCTTACTGGTGTACCCACTTGAGTATTGAGCTACCATTTGCTACATACAAGCAGGGGTTCTAGGTTATATCCATACTTGGTCCTTGGTTGGAGAGACAGTCTCATAAAAGACCCCTGTGCCCTGATATATTTGGTCCTTGCGGAGCTCCTGTCCTCTTCAGGTCATACTAACTCCCCCTTCTTTCATATGATTCCCTGCACTCTGCCAAAGGGTTGGTTATGTTTCTTAATATTTGCTTTGATACCCTGCTAGATATAGTCTTTCCGAGGTCCTCTGTGGTAGGTTCTTCTCCTGTTACTTGTTTACTCCTACATCCAATGCCCATCCAATTTGACTTTCTAAGTGAGGATTAATCCTCTTACCCCAGGTCCTCTTTCTTGTTTATCATTTTTAGGTGTATAGATTTCAGTATGTTTATCCTATCCTATAGGTCTATATAAGTGAGTATATACCATGTGTGTCTTTCTGCTTTTGGGATACCTCACTCAGGATGATCATTTCCAGGTCCCACCATTTGCCTGCAAATTTCATGATTTCCTCATTTTTAATTGCTGAGTAGTATTCCTTCCGTCCCACCTTCCTTCCTTTCTTTTCTGCATATATAACATCTGCCCCTTTTACCTTAAAATCAAGAGTTAAGCCATGACAACTCGTGCATCTAGCAAAGTCAAATGTCAACTTGGGAACATTTTCTAATAGACCTGATCAGTCTTCTGTGTTTTAGTTACTTTTTTCTGTTGTGATAACTTACACTGACACTTACTTGCTTAAGAGAGCAAGGGCTTATTTTTGTCCACAGTTCATGTTTCAATCCAGCATGGGGGGAGTGGGGGCAGTCAAGGTAGCAGGGCCTTGAAGCAACTGTATCACACTTAATACACAATCAGGAAACAAGGAGGGATGAGTGCACACTGCTATTCGGTTCCCTTTTAGAGAGAAATCTACCACTGCATAGTAGGGGCTCTTCCTACCTCAATTAAGAATGCCCAGAGACAAGGGGATGGCTCAAAAGCACCTTTCACCTAGCCTGGGAGAGAACCAAGCCCTCAAGAAAGATGTCCTTTGACCTCCCTACATCTGTTGTGGCAATACATACACACACACATTAAATTGTGGCTTAGAAATGGCTTAGCGGTTAAAATCATGTCCTGGTTTTACACGAGTTTGGTTCTTACGACCTGTGTTGGTGGTTTAAGACCTTTCATTATTCCAGCCCTATGACACCTTCTTCTGGATATCAAGGGCACCAGTATTCATGTGAAAACACATGCACATATAACATAATTAAAAGATAAAGTTCTATGTACGTTTTTTTAAAAATTTAAAGAAAATATCCTATAGTCATACCCAAAGACCCATTTCCCACAAGATTCTAGATCTGTTTCAAGTTGACAATCAACAGTAAGCATCACATCCCATAAGCCTAAAAAATATTTGTGATATATTGTATTTATTAAGGAAATAAATACAATAAAATGGATGTAGAACAAATGATTTGAAAAATATTTACAAAGGCATCCTAACATTTCCTGAAGAAGTTATGTGATAAATATTAATGATTTGCACCTGTCTATCCTTCCTACCATTACTCTGTTTAGATATGTTCAAGGACTTTTATTTGGTCTATGGAATTCATAGTCACTGGGCATGATAGTACAACTTCTGGCCAACTGTGAGAACAGTATTCATTGGCGATTGTGAGAACAAAGAAAGATTTCTATAAAGGTGACGAGGCAGAAAGAGAAAACACACACCTGGAGGAACAGGAAGAGAAGAGGAGGGAACTGTTCAGCCTTCTTGGCACCCTGAAACCTGACCACAAAGGGAATGTGGCAGCGTGTAGCCTTGTGGAGGATTCCACACGATCACGCACTAAAGACAACTCAGAAAATGAGCTTAACAATCCCAGGGAGCAAAAATTGCAACACAAACTAGGAAGCAGATAAAGTTGGGTGATATGGTGGAATTAGGCATGCGTTTCAAATAGACTTAGAAAAAGAGGATTATTCTGATTATTCTGAAACAACATTATAAAAATATTACCTATACTCACCAAAATTGTAATGTGTGTCTGTTAGTATACAAATCTTTGAAAGGCAGAATGCTAATACTTGACATTTCCCTTAAGAGGTAGAATTAATATTGCTCCCAATATCCCACCAGATAAACTGAAATTTAAAGAAAAGTCCTATGAACAAATACATAAATTAATGAGATAAAACAAACAAACAGATAAAGTCCTAAGTCTTAATTAACCTTCTGGATTCCAGGTGCTGGGCAAAAAAGCACACCCCCCCCCCCACAATCTAACTAGGAAAAGAACTCAGTTCATAAATACTTTCCATGACACTAAATTCTGAGAAAGCTTAGCTTACATCCTCTGAGATGGATTGATGATAGCTGATCCCTGCAAAAGCATGCTTCGCCAAGGCCATGTTACAGCACTTCAGAAAGATCTCCCTCAAAGGCATTTCATCTCCAGTATCAGCAAAGAGATCTCAGAGAATGACTAAGTTTTGACCAGCAAGGCTTTCTTGAGTCATCATCTTCAGAAATACCACCTTGATTCATCAGCTACATTTTTTTACATTAATTGCATTTAACATCTGACATCTTCGTTACCCTTTCTCCACATCACTGAATCCTAAGAAGAAAATAAGACAAGCCAAACCCAGATTATGGCTGAAGTAAAAACTGAGCATTAGTGAATTAAAGTGAAAATTGAATGTGTTCAATATACCATGAAATTCTAAAGAAGGTCTTATATTTCATAAGGCAAAAAAGAATAGGCTTTTTCCCCTTAATGTCAAATGTTAATTTTTCTGTAGACTATAAATTGTATCCTTTTACATAAAATGATACTGATATGATTACTGTAAGATATATAATTATCAGGAAGGCAGAATATTTTTAAATTGCAAAAAGTTACAATGAACACATAGGTCTTCTAAACTTGTTAGCTATTATGTAATAAAGTGTGCCCTGGCCTTTAGTTGAAAGTGATATTTGAGCATATAACATTAAGTCTTCAGAAAAATGTCCACAACACTGGATCACACAGGCTAACTTAGAGATGACCTCTTTTTCCTCCCTTAAGAAACTATTATTGTTTGTGACAAATGTGTTCTGGTTTTGCTGAATGGGTATCACTTTCCCTTACTGTGAGAACAGCCCTCTGGTTTTTATGGGGCTGTACTCATCTCCATCAGGAAGTCTTCATTGGTTTTTCTGCATTGCAGATCAAAATGCAAAAAAGGTGTGTTCTTATTGCCTCCTCACCCTTGCTGTCACTTGTGAAGACCAATCAGATAGTAGCCCAGGAATTTGGCCCAGGGACAGGCATGGCCAGTGCTGTCTTTGATTACACCTTTCCAAAGAGATCAGCCCTATTCTCTACTCAGATCTTTGTCACTGCTGTGCTCCTCTGTCTCTCAGGGCCTGGATGTTCTTCGGTTTCTAATACACCGAGAGCTGTTCCACATTCTTCCACTAAATTCCTCTTCCTAAAAGTTAATTGGTTTTTGTTGCTTTTAAACAAAAATACATTAACTTGCACAGTATCCTTTTTAAAACTGTAATGCAATCTCAAATTCTCTTAGCCTAACATTCTAAATAAGATCAAACCCTCTGTGAGTGTTTGGTTTTTAACATTTTCTCTTTGTGATGAACCCTTCTTGACTAAAAGAATAGATTACCCATATATAAAGTCTGAGTCATAATAGATACAAGGAAACTACATAAAAATTAAGTGAGAGGCAAGTTCTCTTTCAGTGTTCATTCATCTCCCTTGCTCTCATTACTCTGAGTTTTCATCACTGGAGAAAAGCCAGCAAACTTAACTCTTTCCTACTTGAGCGTTTTCAAAGCCTGCTCAAGTCTACTGTCTCTCATGTGCTGATGGTTTGTCCTTATCCCTATTCTTATCAAAGCACTTATCACTCTCACCCTTTGTGTGGAAAACAATCACATGTTCTCACTGATGTCTTTCATCCACCAGAGGGTGAATACACATGGACAAACGTCCCATCCCTGTCTTAAGTAGCTCCAACAATAGATGGGGGGGCTGAACCCAGAAAAATCACAACAGAATACAGTTTACCTCTTGTTTTGGTAAGAACAACCCAATAGAAAGACCCAATAGAAATTGAGAAGGTCCATGAACTTGGATAGGAATGGGAAACAAAAATAAAAACCAACCTCTAACTCAAGACCCCCAAACTCAAATGCGTTTTCTTTGATTAACATGAGAGGCAACAAACAGCTGTGTTATTAGTAACACCTGCGGCCTTGTCCTGACCAACGACAGTGAGTTCCCTAGCACTGTAATGTAGTTTACACTGCATTTCAGTATATCCTGAAATGTAGTTTCATTTGCTGTGATGACAGTAACTGGGCACATCATCTTCATTTATTTAATTTCTTTATTAAATAAACAGAATGCACTGACAAGTACTGAAATTTTCCTTTTTAGTGTTTAGAAGATTTCTCTATAATTGATTTATTTTGTAATTTTATATTATACATGTTTAAACATACTGAGAGAGAGCCTATTGGCAAAGGCCCCGTTTCATTTGAAAGGTTTTCATGGTAGAAGGCAAAGAAATGGGCCTGCAGAGGAGAACAAATAGGGACCTAGACAGTCTACCATTTCACCTCTAACAAGCAAGGGTCTCTTGCTCTTTACTCAGAGAGCTCCTTGGAATAGCAGCACTGACATCATTTGTGAAAGCTTAGGAGAAATCTCCCTACGGAATAGTTTTCCCACTGTCCACCATGGAAGCATTGCTTTTACTTTATTTAAATCATCTCAGGCACATATATACTCACTGGTAATTTCAGTATACCTGGACACAGCTGAGCATTCTGAACCAAATTACTTTCCTAAAAATTATAAAATAAACAAACAAGGAACCAAGTACTGAGTTTGGGGACTTTTAAAGTTAACTTTTGAAAAGGAAATGTCATTACAACAAATTTCTTAAGTTAGTATGTGCCTTGTTTTCATGCTGGCTACTGCCTTTTCCTCTTTGTCTTCAAAGCAAGCTGTTGAAGTATACTATGTATGCTAGGGAAAACAAACAAAAAAACGAAAACAAAAAAGCAACTGTCACCCAAAGATAATATTGTTAGCAATCTTAAATTTAAGGACTTTATGTCTGCTATGTACTTTGTATATTGTGTTCAACAGTAGAACTTCTCAGAAAATAAACGAACTCATTTCTTGCATGCTTGCTCTGTTCTGTACTTGAGCATAACTTTGTGTTATTACTTATTAGAGATTCGTGGTCATCATTTAACTCCTTGACTGCCATTTCCTTTCATTATTACAGAATTTATAATTTGTGTGTGTGTGTGATTGTGTTCTGAGTTTATAATTTTACTTTTTATCTTTTTCTGTTTGTTTGTTTGGTTGTTGTTGTTTTCCGAGACAGGGCTTCTCTGTGTAGCCTTGGCTGTCCTGGATTCACTTTGTAGACCAGGCTGGCCTGGAACTTGAAGAGATTCGCCTGCCTTTGCCTTCCCGAGTGCTGGGCTTACTTTTTATCATATAATATCTTTTATTTTTTAAAAATGTATTAGCTTGAAACAAGTTGCTCATTTTTTTGTACTTGTGTCCAGACAGCCCTTTCTTTCCTAGGTTCATTGCTTCTCTATTCTCTCTTTTCTGTCAGCAGACCATGAACTGTGAGCACTTTTTTACAGAGCCTTTCTGTTTGTGTTACCTGGACTGGCCACTTTTTTGACTGTCTCCCCCAAGCAAATCTGATTTTAAGACCCTAGTTGAATTATCTAAACCAGTTGACTCCTTCAGATCAAGCTTTTACTCTTCTAAGATTCTAAGTACTATTGTTTTTACAAATAATCACAAAATAATGCATCTCCAAATTAAAATTTCATAGTACAAATCCCGGCCCAATGAAACTGTCAGATACAAGCGGAATTAACAAATGAGATAGTGATAATCTCAGAAGTAGGGTGTATGAACTGTTCATTAGTCCAAATGCTTTTCTTCTTCATCTTCCTCTACCTTATCAAATCAACTATATCCTGCATTCTCCCATAACATATCCTTCCTACTACAGACAGGCTGAACACTGATATTTTTTTTGCAAAATATGTACATAATTATAATACTAATATGTATTAGTTCTTTTCCCCATTGAAATAAAGCCAACAGAGTACAATCAGGTGTATACATACAAACATACATATATGTATGTATACATATATATGACTAGATATTATATTTATTACAAAGAATTGCTCCACATAATATGTAAGCTGACAAGTCTCAAGATATGCTAGGCATACTGGTAACCAGGGACCTAGGAGAACCTAGTTAGTTAAACAAGAAGGTCTGAGGATTAGTCAAGGTGATGGTGAAGGTTGACAGGTTGACAGGTTGACAGATCCATGAAGAGCTGGTGGTCCACTTTGGGCTAAAGGGCATGAAAAAAAAAGTTCAAAGGACACCATGCAGAAAGAATTCTCTTCCAGTATGCTTTTGGTAAGGGCAGTTGTTTGGCTCTATTCTTTACTTCCTTTAACTGGGTAAGATCTACCTGCAGTAAATAAACCCATCTAATTTTCTCATTCTCCCCTCACAAATGCTAATTGGTGTTGAAAGCACTGTGAAAGAAGTGCTCAGAATGGTCTCTGATCAAACACCAGAACCTCCCATGGCCCAGTAAAGCTGACATTGATGCACAAAGTGAACAGGTGCCACCCTCCTGTGCACGAGGACTCTCCACCTTTTACCACTCATTGACCAAGGACTATCTTTTTCGGAAGCTTTGCTTATAGATTTCATCTTACTCTCAATTGCCTCTAGCACTCAGAGTCAAGCCATGTCTGAGTCCAGGGATAATTGTGTGTTAGACTAACATTTACCCAGCTGGCAACTGTTCTGGGGGTGGAGGGTAACATCCATTCACAGGATTCTTGTCATATTTTTTTCTGATGAGTTCCCTAAATATAGCCAATAATTTTATTTTTCCAATTAAGTTCAGAAAATATTTACCCTTGTATTTTTCACTAATTGAAAGATACTAGAGGATCATTCTTACAAAAGTACTTGCTATTGAAACGTGAACATTGATATTGTATTTGGCAACTTGCTTAGTTGGGACAGTGGTGAATTTCTATAGTTGAATAGATAAAATGAAACCAATTAAGAGTTACCTTAACCTCAGTTCTCAAAATTCATACTTATCTTTCTGGAAAGGCCATAGGAGATGGTTTATTCATTAATACATGTGTCGAGTAGTTATCAAGCTGTATCTGCAAGACAATTACAGTCATGCTAGTGGAAAAACTATGGTGATATCTAATGAAGGTTCCAAGCAGAAAATGATTCTCCTCTCCTAGGAAGTCAAATATGCCCATTGGTTGATTTCAGCCAATCATATTCTGACCATGGTAGGACAGATGGAACTAAATTGACAATAATTAAAAGAGAGTCCAGATCTCTGAGAAGCCTGGGGCATTCCCTGCAGGTTAGTTATTAGCTCCCATTAGCGTACTTGGGAGAAAGTTATGGCCACATGAAGGGAGGGTCAGGAGGAAAGAAGGAACCGGAAGTCTCTGTTCAGGCTAGACTTTCTTCCTACCTGTAAAAACAGAGGCTGTCAATGACCAATCTTTCAGGTACTCTGAAAAAAAAATGGGTATCTTTATAGCAACTCTCCAAGCTGGACCAAGTTCACCGTCTTATACCATGTCATCAAATCTCCCTGTTCTTTGGTAAGCTTAGTTCCATGCCCCTTTTCAAAACCTCTTCTTTGCTCAACTAGACTCCCTCCATGAGTTTTTGTTTTGTTTTTGTTTTTTTGTTTTTGTTTTTTTTAACTATTCATTTAGGAGTCCTGACCTAATACTTTTAGGGTTTGGAGAAAAAGCACAAAGAGAAATCAATATCCCATCTTAGTATGTGTACATTTAATTTTTAAACAAAGTGTTTCATTCTGCGTTCTAGACTAGAAAGGAATGTTCAAAAACCTCTGATGCCTCCAGCCATTAGAAGGCTACACTGAAAAATGTTATGCAGGGGAAACCTAGCCCCTCAGGCTTTCTGCTTCTGCTGAGTTTCTCAATGTTTTTGTTCCCAGTTCCATATTGTCCTGTTTAACAAGCATACACTCTGTGTAAATATCTATGGTGGCCTTTAAGTAAAGTTTTATAACCTCATACCAGAAAAATACCTCCCACAAACTGTGAGCAAACAGGCTAGTGCAGGTCCAAAAGTTCATATCCTTTCAGGTAGAGAATTCATTCCGGAGTCTCTGGAGCCCAGACAGTGGTCTTAGAGGGGAATGTGCAGATTATGGGAAAGGGGCCCAGCCAGCCTGTGACTGGAGTCAAATATCAAAGGCAGGAGCCCAGGGCAGCGATTTCTTTTTCTTTTTCTTTTTTTCTCCAGGCAATGCTGAGGCTGGAGTGAGCCTGACAGGAGCCCTTGTAGCTTAGTTCAGAAAGTTTAAAAGCCTTGTAGCTGAGAAAATACAGAGACTACCACCCAGTGGAAAATTCACCCAGCTATGCAGGTCAGAGTTAAAAGTTGCAGTCTTGGGAAATTTCCACACAAGCGGGCATCTGCCGATGTTGGAAATATCTCAAGTCCTTCACACAGAGCTACTGGGTAGGCTCCCATGCACTCGGTGTCAAGTGCAGACATTAGATTGCAGATATCCCGTGCCTTTTTTAACAAAGGCTCTGAAGCTTAGCAAGAGGCAGACTTACAGCAGAAGCAGGGTAGAGCACAAAGGGTGGTTCCCCGACCTGCAAAGAAGAATCCAGATCATGTGAGCCCAGAGCATAGATACAAGGGAGATAATGTTCAGATACCTACATTTTATTTCCATGCATAAATCTGTCCAAAAAATAGGTTTCCAAAAGTTATGAGCTCAAAAAAAAAATCACTGCTGAAAATTTGTTAGTGTTACCTCTAGATAAATAATAAAAGGCAGCTGGGTTTAAGAAATGAAGGTGGGGTGGAGCTAGGGGTAAATTTCTGCACCTGGTGGGAAAGTGCTACTTAACTCCTGAAAATAATTTTTGAAGGGTGCAAAGCCTTTCTCCTCCTGATGGTTTCACCCTAGGGTTTGTTTTCTGAAACTGCCTGAAGCACCAAATTAAAGAAAAAAAGAAAAACAGGTGTGTATATTTCCTATGGGAATCTGTCATCCCCTTTGGTTCCCCTTACTGATAAGAAAGAAAGAAAAAAAAAATCTGAATTTCCTTCTCCCAGTCTTGCTTCAACATGCTGAAAAGACACTCACACCTGCTCTACTGTCCACATACGTCACTCATCGCAGTGGCAGTGGTGGGGTTGGCTTTGGGAGGGAACAGCAAAAGGACAATCAGCAATTACCTGAAGACCTGGGCATGGCCTCGGGTGTTTTCCTTGTCTGATGGCTCAGAGTTACAAAACTGGGAAAAGTCAGGGCACATTAGCCGCATGACTCCCTTGCTGGGAACGAGACTGGAAAGCCCTTTCAGGTTTGTCAGCTTTCGGCACAGCTCGGAAAATACTGAACTCGAATGCCTTCGCTCCCATCTGCTTCTAACTTATTTGTAGTGTTCGTGGACGAAACCACAGACTAGAAAGAAATTACCTTGACAACTTCTTTTTACAAAGCATTGTGCTGTCTCAGTGCTCTAGTCAAGACCTGTTCCCAAAAATGCATTTGTGGAGCTGGAATTGGAAAGTTTCTCACCAGAATTTGCTCAAAGCATTGTGCCCTTGCTAAACTCCATTTACTTAAAGTTATGCAACTGCTCTGATTTCAAACCACAGTTTAAAGAATGATTAAGTTTTTGTTTATTTGTTTTGTTTGTTTGTTTGTTTGTTTGATATAGTGTTTCTCTCTAGGAGCCTTGGCTTTCCTGGACTCACTTTGTAGACCAGGCTGGCCTTGAACTCACAAAAATCCACCTACCCCTGCCTCCCTGAGTGCTGGGATTACAGGTATGGACCACCGCGCCTGGCACTAATATCTGTCTTTTTTAGAAGAAACACTGTGAGGTAGATATCAGTTTGCGTGGTGTGGCTGGCTTAAGGGTGGGTCTTCCTGCCCTATATGTCCCTGTTTTAAGCTCCATAACCTCAAAATAGGATGCATTATATTGCTGTGGGTTTGCAGGTATGCCTAGCCCCAGCTTCTGACACCCAGAACATAGCCCGTGTGATCTGGTTGATCAATATTGTCACCTGGTCCTTCCAAGATGAGGGCAGATCGGTCTGAATGAGCAAAGCAGAGAGACTCAGAAGCATTGGATGTGTTGTGTTGTCTTTGAAGATAAAGTTCATAGCCAAGTGTGCAGAGGACCAAAGATGATCAAGGTGACCAAGATATGCCAGCTAAAGACAGGGGAATGGCTCTGTCTACTGAAAGCAGCTGCTTGCTAGCACATCAGCTGTGGCCCAGGGAAAGACTCTTGACCTATGAGCAAATACTTTAATGGATTAAAGCCAATAAAAAGGCACATGTGCATTTATAAGCAAAACTGAAACATCCACCCACATTGTATGGTGTGGGGAACTGTATCTACAGTCTGCAAAACAGAGACCACGAGATGGCTTTTCACACTGGACAATTTTTAGACATGATCCCATTGGCAGGCACAGACATGGTTAAAATAGTGCCACAGAGTGGGCTCTGCTGAAGAAGATGGCTTGCTGGCTCGTCCTCATTATTTGAATTGTTGATGAGTAAAGGCATATAGTTTTGTAAAAATGGAGTTTTGTGCACTTGTGTAGTTAATTAGAAATACTGTGCGAGTAATTAAAACACAAAACCCTCAAACAGATAAAACAGCTTTCTATACTAAAAACATCCTAAAGCCTGATTTCCTCTACCCTCTACTCTTACACATCTACCAGGCAGGTATATGCAAGGAGGAAGCTGAGATGGGTAGGAAAGAATGCTTACCCACAGCTGTCCAGCTACAGACTGTGCTGACTTACACAGATGAAGGACAGGCAGGGTGATTTCTTTAAGAGAAGTAGGTAAAGGGGACACAGTGCTACAAGTGGACCATAAACCAAAATTCCAGCCTGATGTAGCTAATTGTCCCTCATCTGAGATAGGGAGCTGAGGAAAAGAGGCTCTCCTGAAGAGAAGGTGAGCTGCTCGGGCCAATGCTTCCTTTAGTCATATGTGGTCCGTGGGTATGGAATCACTGAGCTGACCATGGAAGGAAAACTTAAACGTTGAAAATCTTGTTTGGAAAAAAGAGCACCTAGAATGTTCATATGCTTTATTTAGCAAAAAAAAAAAAAAAAAACAAAACAAAAACAAAAAACAAAAAAAACTCACAGTAGGATCTTAGTTGTTCATATCTGGTAGGATTTGGTAGAAGTTTTTGGATTGGAGGATGGAAGGGTGCAAATTCTGTCATTAGTTTGTTTTTAATCTGACAAGTGAGCAGGAAAAGGGGGGCTGTGAATTTGTCTGAGTCAAATGTAAAAGCATAGCATGTGAGTCCCAGTCCATCCTGAAACAGAATGGACAAGTGGGACCCTTAGAAAAGTAGAACTCGCTTTCCCAGAGATACCCACAGCTAGTAATTCTTATGTAGGTGAATGAGATGAGAGAACCTGATGTGCTTGAATAAACAGAGTCATTTCCTAATCTCCGTTTTGACTTGTTCTGTCCACTGACAATGCTTGCCTTTTTAGCACTGATGGGTGATGCTCCTCCTCTCCTTCTATGCCTACCTAACTCAGCTGGGCACGCTTTGGAAAACCGAATGTGACAGGGACATATTGTGCAGCTTCTCTTCTTCTTTGTCTGCCAACACCACATTTTCAGTTTTTGGATAAAGGATCTCCTGATTATCCACAATGACTTTGAACTTTTGATCCTCCCTCCTCTGCCCTCTGAATACCTTAGGCCCGTCGTACTGTGCCCTGCATTATCAGCCTACTTCTGCTGGTCTGCTTAGATCCCAGAGCACAATGCAGTTTGTAGACTCTTGTTTCCCAGATCCCCTTAGCAATCCCAGATACCTTTTGTTCACACCTTGTTTTGTTTTTTCCAAACAGGAGATCATATGCGCACATGCAATTACACATTCAATACAACATACATGTTTGCAGTTTTTGACTTTCAGAGCCCCTTTAAGTAAATCTATGCTCGTGTGTGTGTGTGTGTGTGTGTGTGTGTGTGTGTGTGTGTGTGTGTGTGTATTTAAAGCTCCTGCCTTAAAGGATTGCTCCACCCTGTTGGGGTTGCCAAGAGCTTTAAGACGAGAGAGGGAGTGCAATGATGCGTTTGCTTCTTTGTCCAAGATAGCTTGGATCTCTCCATGAGCTGTTGAAGAGTCGAAAAGCAAATAAGTGCCAACAGTTCTGAATCCCCGTGGTGTTTGGTGACAACCTTCCCATGTTTGCCAACTCGCTGCTTAACAGCAATCCTGTTGACACTGTGTAAAAAGCTTTCCAGGTCCTCCCAGGTAAATAACCCATTTCTACGGATCACCTGGCTGCCCAGTTGAACTCTTTCATGAATACACCCAGAATTCAAAAAGATGAGTCATTCTTTTTGCCAAATGTACCTTGACACACACTAGGTTTCCTTTCTTCCTGCTATGTACCTGGACATACTCTAGATTTCCCTTCCTCGTGCTTTGTACCTTCACACATTCTAGATTTTCTTTCTTTGTGTTAAGTCATGTACTAATTTCAGCAAAGACAATTAAAGGCAGACATCCATTTTAACTGATCATCTGGGGCTAACCACCTGAGCCATTGCCATGTGCCTTACTCTAAATATATTTAACACATGCACGTGACTACTCAGGGAGATGAAAAGATCTTTTCCTTAGGTAGGAAACTTCTGAAGTTACCACTCACCACTTCCAGTGAAATCTGGTGATACCTTGCTAGAAAGAGATAAACAATTTTCATGTCATTAAAAATATCATAACAAAGTCCAAGATTTACTCTGAACAAGTACAAAAAGTTCCTCCTAGGGAGGAAAAAATGAGTCAGAGTTTTATGAAATAGAATTGTCAATGAAGAAAAAGATAATTCTTGAAGGTAGATGGTCAGCTCTGTATTGGGGCTGGCTAGGCTGAAGAGGTAATAGGACCCCATTGCAGGGCAGCCTGGCAAAATGCCTGCAGGATCAGAGGACAAACCCATGGAAGCAAAGGGTGGAGAGGATAATTTGTTGGATTGGCTAATTAGGCCCTTCCCTAACAACCGAGAAGGAAATGGATTACCTGAGGCTGTGACAAAGAGACCTATGGCCAACAAGCCAAGTGGCCTGCATAGATGCCTGCCAGGAAGTGTAAAAGCAATTCCAGCATTCCTGATAATTTTACTCAAGGCTGAAAACTGGTAGAAGTATCTAGAGGAAGGCCAGTGAGAGTTTTTGTTTTGACAGGCAAAGTATGACAATAAGGGAAAAATGATTAAAGGTGATTTAAAATTGCAAGAACAAATCTTAAATGCTATAATTCAGGTGGGAGGAAAGCACATTAACTATGGGTTCTGAACTAAGGGTCTAGTTGTCAGAAGAACAGATAGCAGATGTATAATGAAGCCACCGAGGAGAGAGGCACATTGTATGTGGTTACATTTCTCCCATGCTTGTACAGTACAGAATAGAATAGACTCAGAGATATTCCATAGTTAGTGGGAAAAGCCATAGTTTCTACAGTCAGTAAAGATCACTTTGAAAACCTGCTAATCGAGAAGGGAGTGCATGAGGAAGTGCCATGGGAAAATCACTGAGAAATTAACAATGGAAGAAATTGCAAATTAGTTAAACCAAACAAATAATAATCAGGTTTGAATGTGATTGGGAACTAACTTTAGTATTCTCCCACCCAATTTGGTTTTAGCTTTCTTTGGACTGAGAACTCTTATTTTAAGAAATATATCTAATCATTCTGTAATCATCACTGAATTAAAAAAAAAGAAATAGTGAAGGAGTCTTACCTCTGCAAATGTTGAGAAAATGATTATGTTTTAGGAATATCATTAAAAATATGACACAGTGTTTGAAATAAGGAGTGTCTTGAGGGATAAGGAGTACTGAGGCGGGAAAAATGTTGACAGTGGGTACAGAAATGGATGAGGCCAGCCTTGTTTCTTAAACAAGAAAGGCCAGAGCTATGACCAAACCCATACTGCATTCATGCCAGGATTTAGGAACAAACTGACCAAGTTCTAAGCTGACAGATTCTGCATCTCACCTCCAAGAAAACGTCATCAGAAAAGTTTCCAGCTGTTTCCAGTTCCATTACCAGAAAGGGTTAATTAAAGCACTGATTTACTTTGATTTGCATTTCCCTGATGAGTAAGGATGTTGAGCATTTCTTTAAGTGTTTTTCTGCCATTCACTATTCCTCTATTGAGAATTCTCTGTTTAGCTCTGTACCCTATTTTTAATTGGATAATTTCTTTTGTTGCTGTTTACCTTCTTGAGTTCTTTATATATACTGGATATTAGTCCTCTGTCAGATATAGGGTTGGTGAAGATCCTTTCCCAATCTGTAGGCGGTTGTTTTGTTCTGACAACAGTGTCCTTTGCTTTACAGAAGCTTTTCAGTTTCACAAGGTCCCATTTATTGATTCTTGCTCTTACAGCCTGTGCTGTTGGTATTCTGTTCAGGAAGTTCTCTCCTGTGCCAATGAGTTCAAGGCTTTTCCCCACTTTTTCCTCCAAGCGGTTTAGTGTGTCTGGATTTATATTGAGGTCTTTGATCCACTTGGACTTTAGTTTTGTGCGGGGTGATAAGTATGGATCTATTTGCATTTTTCTACATGTAGGATCCAGTTAAACCAGCACCATTTGTTGAAGATGCTGTTTTTTTTTTCCATTGAATGCTTTTGGCATCTTTGTCAAAAATCAGGTGTCCATAAGAGTGTGGGTTTATTTCTGGGTCTTCTATTCGGTTCCATTGATCCACCATTCTGTTTCTATGCCAGTACCATGCAGTTTTTAGTATTGTTGCTCCATAGTACAGCTTGAGATCAGGGATGGAGATACCTCCAGAAGATCTTTTACTGTAGAGGATTGTTTTATGTTGTTCCATATGAAGTTGAGAATTTTTCTTTCAAGGTCTGTAAAGAATTGTGTTGGTAGTTTGATGGCAATTGCATTGAATCTGTAGATTGCTTTTGGTAAGATGGCCATTTTTACTATATTAATCCTGCCAAGCTATGAGCATGGGAGATCTTTCCATGTTATGATATCTTCTTCTAATTCTTTCTTTAGAGACTGGAAGTTTTTTTCATACACGTCTTTGACATGCTTGGTTAGGTTCACACCAAGGTACTTTATGACGTTTGTGGCTATTGTGAAGGGTGTTGTCTCGCCAATTTCTTTCTCAGTCCTTTTGTCTTTTGTGTACAGGAAGGCTACTTATTTTTTTGAGTTAATTTTATATCCAGCCACTCTGCTGAAGGTGTTAATCAGCTGTAGGAGTGCCCTGGTAGAATTTTTGGAGTCACTCAGGTAGACTATCATATCATCTGCAAATAGTGATACTTTGACTTCTTCTTTTCCAATTTGTATCCCCTAAGATTTCACCTTACACCCATCAGAATGGCCAAGATCAAAAACTCAAATGACAACACATGCTGGAGAGGTTGTGGAGAAGGGGGAACCCTCCTCCACTGCTGGTGGGAATGTAAACGTGTACAATCACTCTGGAAATCAATCTGGCGCTTCCTCAGACAACTAGAAATAGCACTTCCTCAAGATCTTGCTATACCATTCCTAGGCATATATCCAAAAGAGGCTCAAGTACACAATAAGGACATTTGCTCAACCATGTTTGTAGCAGCTTTATTTGTAATAGCCAGAAGCTGGAAACAACCCAGATGCCCCTCAGCTGAGGAATAGATACAGAAATTGTGGTACATCTACACAATGGAATACTACTCAGCAATAAAAAACAAGGATATCATGAAATTTGCAGGTAAATGGTGGGAACTGGAAAGGATCATCCTGAGTGAGCTATCCCAGAAGCAGAAAGATACACACGGTATATACTCATGCATATAAACATATACTATAGGAAGAACCTACTAAAATCTGTACACCTAAAGAAACTAATCAAGAGGGAGGACTCTTGCTAAAATGCCCAATCCTTATCCAGAAGGACAAAGGTGATGGACATCGGAAGAAGGAGAGGGCAGGAACAGGTCAGGAGCCTGCCATGGATGGCCTCGGAAGGGCTCTGCCCTGCAGACTATCGAAGCAGATGCTGAGACTTATGGCCAACACTTGGGCAGAGTGCAGGGAATCTTACGAGGGAAATGGGAAATAGTGGGATCTGGAGAGGACAGGAACTCCACAAGGAGAGCAACAGAACCAAGTGGTCTGAGCACAGGGGTCCTTCCTGAGACTGATGGTCCAACCAGGTACCATGCATGGAGGTAGACTAGGACCTCTGCACAGGTATAGCCCATGGTAGTTCAGTGTCCAAGTGGGTTCCATAGTAATGGGAGCAAGGACTGTCTCTGACATGAACTGATTGGCCTGCCTTTTGATCACCTCCCCCTGAGGGGGGAGCAGCCTTGCTGGGCCACAGAGGAAGATAATGCAGCCACTCCTGATGAGACCTGATGGACTGGGATAAGAGGGAAGGAAAGGAGGACCTCCCCTATTGATGGTCTTAGGGAGGGACACGGGTGCAGAGGGGGGAGGAAGGGAGAGGTTGGGACAGGAAGAGAGAGGGAACTACAGGGGTATATAAGGTGAATAAAGTGTAATTAATAAAGAATTTAATAAAAAAGTTTTTAAAAAAGCACTGATTTACCCTTCAGGGAACTTCCATTCAACTCATGGCATTTGCCAGTTCTAACTTCACTCAATGCAGAGAAATCAAGGATCCAATTGGTTCACCAACACAGAGCCACATTAATGAAGACATAGTTGAAAGGGAAGAGGAAAGAGGGACCCTAGACTTGAGAGTCAATGAGATTTTGCATATGTAATGTTAATCTCACATCTTTGAAAAAAAAAGTAATGTAATTAAATATATCTTAATGAAAACCAAGGTTTTTATTTACAAAATCCTTCAGGGTAATCAAGAAAATTCACATATGAGCAGTAGCTTAAATTGAGACTAACTCATAAGAATAAGGCTGTTTATTTCTCTGTTTATTTGTCAGACTGTAATCTCTTTATCACAAAAGCCTAATGAACTAAACAAACAAACAACTCATGTACCCATATCTCCAGACTAATATTTCTGTAAGCATGTTGGTCCCAGGCTATGTGCTCTTGTTGGGGAGGTAGATGGTGGGCAACTGGCACAAATAGTAGACTGTACTATGTAATCTCAGAGCATTTGATCAATTCCTTGCTTTCATTCATTGGTCTATTCCTTAGTTTATAAAACAGAGTAGTTCTCTTAAGATATTTCACACAGCTATTCTTAATGTCAGGAAGCTGACTAGCAGCTGGAAATGAATTAATACAATGCAAACAACTCAGATAAATCTGAGGCTGCTTCACTATTATAAAAGACTAGGGCATTTTTTGTTGTTTTTTGTTTGTTTGTTTTTTCGAAAAGAAAATATCTCACCATAAAACCAGACAGACTAAATCTTTTGGAAGAAAAAGTGGGCAAGAGCCTTGAACTCATAGGCACAGGAGACAATTTCCTGAATAGAACACCAACAGCTCAGGCTCTAAGATCAACAATTAATAAATGGGGCCTCATGGAACTGAAAAGCTTCTGTAAAGCAAAGGACACTGTTAACAGAACAAATGACAGCCTACAGACTAGGAAAAGATCTTCACCAACCCTATATCTGACAGAGGGCTAATATCCAGAATATATAAAGAATATATATCAAGAAATTAGACACCAAAACCCAAATAATCCAATTTAAAAAATAGGTATAGAGCCAAACAGAGAATTCTCAACAGAGAAATATAGATAACAGAGAAACACTTAAAGAAATGTTCAACATCCTTAGTCATCAAGGAAATGCAAATCAGAATAACTTTGAGATTCCATTTTACACCTATCAGAATGGCTAAGATAAAAAAAAAATCTCAAGTAACAACACATGTTGGAGAGGATGATGAGAAAGGAGAACCCTCCTCCTTTGCTGGTGGGAGAAAAAACTTGTACAACCACTTTGGAAATCAATCTGGTACTTTCTCAGAAAATTGGGAATAGCACTACCTCAAGATCCAGCTATACTACTACTGTTTATATATCCAAAAGATGTCCTACCATTCAATAAGGACATTCAATCAACTATGTTCATAGTAGCTGTATTTGTATTAGCCAGAATCTGGAAACAACCTAAATGCCCTTCAACGGAGGAATGGATACAGAAGTTGTGGTATATCTACACAATGGCATACCACTCCACTATTAAAAACAGGGAAATCATGAAATTTGCAGGCAAATGGATGGAACTAGAAGAGATCATCCTGAGTTAGAAACAGAAACAGAAACAGAAACAGAAAGGCAGGCTTGGTATACACTCACTTATAAGCGGATATTAGCCATACAATATAGGAGAGCCATCTACAGACCTAAAAAAGCTAAACACTAAGGAGGATCCTAGGGAGGATGCTTAAATCTCATTCAGAATGGCAAACAGGATAGACACCAGAAGCAGTAGAAGAGAGGAAAACAGGATGGGAGCCTACTATAGAGGGTCCTCTGAAAGGATCCACCCAACAGGGGATGGAAGCAGATGCTGAGACTCAGGATCAAACTTTGGGCAGAGTGCAGGGAGTCCTATGGAGGAAGAGAGGGGTCGGAATAGAGCAACATGGAGGGGACAGGAGCCCCACATGGAAACCAACAAAACTAAAAGATCTGAGCCCAGGGGTCCTGCAGAGACTGATGCACCATGGAGGGCCATGCATGAAGAGGACCTAGACCCCCTGCTCAGATGTGGCTGATTGGCATCTTAGTCTCCATGTGGATCTCTGAGTGAGGCAATCAGGGGCTCCTCTATCAGGAACTCAGTTGACTGTTCTCTGATCACTCGCCCCTGGTGATGCGGCCTTTGCCACGCCGTGGAGGAAGAGGATCCTGGCAGTCCTGATGAGACTTAACAAGCTGTGGGCAGTTGGCAACAGTGGAGAACTCCCCCTTTCAGTGGACTAGGGGAAGGGGGATAGGAAGAAGAAAAAGGGAGGGTAGGATTGGGGGGGAGGTAAGGAAGGAGGCTTCAATCGGGATAAATAATGAAGAAATTGTGAAGAAAAAAAATGAAAATGGCTGAGAAGCTAAATATAAACATACTATTCCAGTTGCATATATTTATCTGTGGGTCTGCATGTTTCACAATAAAATTGTAGCATATAAGAAAGTACATCTATACAAAGTGAAAATAAATAAGTGTAGGTAACATGCCTGCATTTACTTTTAAGCAGGCTTCTTTCTCTGCTTACCTTTTCTCTGCCATCAAGGAATAAGAAAGGACATTTCATGAAGTGATGGCTCTGTTCCTATCCAAACTGGAATTTGAACATGGAATTTGCGTGCCCACAGCTGATGAGTGTTTAAAAAGGAAACCTTGGTAAATTTTCTCTTCATGAAGCCAGTTCTATTTAAAAACTAAAAGTATGTTTTTCTGTGTACATATGTTGTTTTTAAACCTATAAAATATTGGACATTTTTTTTTGTTTTTATTTTTTATTTATTTATTTTTTTATTAATTTATTTATTTTTCTCTCAATCACAGGTTGGGTACTTTGAATCCCAGGCATAGCCCCCTCCCCCATTCCCTCCCACCCTCCCA
>CM053751.1:48653233-48696849 GCA_028658305.1 Pachyuromys duprasi
AGCTGGGTCTTGAGGAATCACTATTCCTAATTGTCTAAGAAAGCGCCAAATTGATTTCCAGAGTGGTTGTACAAGTTTGCATTCCCACCAGCAATGGAGGAGGGACATTTTTTATGGATAATTAGATCCTTAGTTTTCTGAGACAGGGTTTCTCTGTATAGCCCTGGTTGTCCTGGAACTCACTATGTAGACCAGGTTGGACTTGAACTCACTGAGATTCCCCTGCCTCTGCCTCCTGAGTGCTGGGATTACAGGTGTGTGCCACCGATAAGCTCTCTATCAGAATATTCCATGCTCGTCTTCTTCCCACAGAATGGGTTTGAACCTTAACCCACATGTAGTAAGATAGATGCATTCTTCAGTCTTTCCACAAATTGTCGCCGGAGACAGAATGGTGAAGTTGGTGTCTGCTTTTCCTGGTCAAACCTATTGCTTCCTATAAGTCTGCGTTGTCACTCCTGCTAGAGAAAAGTCTATTGGATTGTGTCCTTTAACAATCACTTGCTGTAGTTAGGTGGGTGCACAGCAATATTTCTTAAAGGCTGGAGCAAGGAGAGAATTGTTATTCATTTCAATATATAAACATGTAGTGCAGCTGGTTCAAAGCGTTCTATTCCTTTTACCTCATTCAGCTGAGCAATTATGCTGTCTACCCTTGCATGACAAAACCCACAGCAATTGGAGAGCTCCAATACACAGAGTGCTGTGTATTACTAATTTTCCCCTTTAGAGGTACCAAAGAGGTCCATTGAAATGCACACCTTGCTTTTATTTGCTTCTGCCCTCCCAAGAGACCCTTCAGGGAAGGCAACAGTACTGAATCTAGTTAGGAGTTTGTTATTCCCTACATAAGACAAAGTAGCTGTAGTGTGTGTCTGTGGATTTTAAATGCCCATTTACTCATTTAATTTGTCCCCATTACAGTATTCTAGTATTAAATCTGTAGTATGACAGATTCAATCTTCCTGCCATGAGAAGTCTTCTAGAGAGGTTTATAGAGACTTAGGGACATACGATGGGTTGCCCTTGCATAGATTCTCAGAGCACTAACATTGGTCATCCTATTGCTAGGATAACTCATTTGGGAAGGGAAAGAAATCTACAACTTCATAGTACATCAATACTCTGCCCAGAAAACAGGTGTTCGTACTCCCAATTATACCTAAGGAGACTGAGGTTAAAGAACAAGATCACATGGAAATGGAGGCAGGTTAGGGACTGAACCCAGATCTGACTGCTGGGAAAAGCTATGTGACTTTTCTATTACATTCAAGTTTCAGGTGGAAAAGATGTTACACTGTATTTTCCAAAATGTTTGACTTCCTAACTGCGGGAATTTTGTTACTGTAACTCCCTATAACACTTTCATATTCTCCCAGCAGGCAATGAGATGCCATTCTAGTAGCTGGCCAGATGGCTGCCAGGAACTTATTCCCTATCCAGTCTAGGGCATATTTAGGGCTTCATTTCAGGACTCTGCAAGTTCGGACTATAAAATATGCCCTGAAATCAATCGTCAAACTGCATGCTTGAAGTATTCTTGAAGCTAAGCAATCACTAGATTTGGAGGAGGTGAAAGAATCATTTGTTCAGAGACAGAACCTTCTATCCATAAGTAGATAAGTTACCCCTGATTTTGTCCATATGCCTTCTTAAAGCTATATAAGGAATAACGAAGAAACACGGCATTGTGGATGCCCTGTTGTTTGTGTTTATTGTGTTTTCTGATGTAATTCACATATAACATGAGCTTTTCAGTGGTATGCGCCGTGTTCAGTGTTGCACAATGAGTTTCACAATGAGTTCGCCCAGAACTTTTCCATCACCCCCAGCAAATCCCCTAGCCAGTGAACAAGCCTCTACTCTTTCCTCCCCCCACACCTGCTTCCTACCATCTGCCTCAGAGTGTTCATTCTATGCCTTCAATCATACCAGTCTTGACCTTTGATATCAGACATATTTCACTTAGCATAGTACTTAAGGCTTATCCACTGTAAGGATTAAGTGTTCACCTCTACATGCCTCATCTTTGTTACCACGGAGTAGAGGCTATTTCTCTACAATAGTAGGCTCCACTGAGTTACACCTAGAAATACCAGAGATGGAGAAACTAAAAATGTACGCATCAACCAAGCTAGGACAAAAATGTTTGTTTTCATAATAACCATAACTATTGTCAATAGGGTACATAAGCAAAATTCAAAGTGATAAAAAACTGAGCCTTATGTATACATTCAACATTGCAAATACTAATATTTTGAGGCTAGCAATGTTTACTTTAAATGTTCTTATTTAGGAAAGACTTAACAAGTCTCTAGTATATTAAAAATACTGAGAAAAACCAATCACTCTTTGATTGGATTCAAAGCTCACTCTAGGAAATAGAACCCAAGACTGGTGCCAAAGGCCCTAGGAGAGAAAGTAGTACTATTGTTTTGCTAAATCTATAGAATAATAATCCACCCCCTAGGTCTTATCTTTTACACCCACAGATTATCTTATCATATCTCTCATCCCTTCTCAGATAAGCTTATTTCTGCAGCAGATACCAATTCACATAGGGACAATCAATCAATCAGCGTGAATAGAACCAAAGACTGTAGAGTGCTGGGTTCTAAATGGGATAACTATGTCATACCTCATCACCCCAAGGCTCAGGGATCATCTAAGAATTGGGGGCAGAAAGATCGTGAGGGTCAGACAGAGCAAATGCCTGAAGTAACATAGCATTTGTTGGCTATGACTGTACAGATGCACATATGAACTCATAGTAACTGGGACTTCATGCACAAGACTTGCGCAAGGTCAAGTCAACAAAAACCCCAGCCTGGCTTTAGGAAGAGTTCATGAAATCTTATTCATATCTGAGGAGTTTTTGGCAACGGATGGCCATTGGAGGAGAGAGAGTCAGTTTGCTTCAGGAGTGCAGTCTTCCGCAGGCCAAACATGTCATAAGCTTGTGAGAAATGTTAAATAAAATATATTTAAAAAATCACTTAGAAACCATAACATCAAAAAAAAATATCAAAAAAATCCGCCATAACCCTAAAAAAAATCTGAAAATTATGTCTCCCTCTCCTCCTCTTCTCTTTGAACTTGGAATCTTAACTCTTCTTGTCAGAACATATATTCTTCAAAATACATTCACTGCCAGTGAAATGACGAGGCTAGACTTAAGATTCAAACAAACAAAAAAGTCTATGGAGAAAAGCCTGGTCTTAAAAACTAAATACATTTGCCTGGGGGTGTTGAAGATATGAACCAAGCTAACAAATGGGAAAGGCAGAACCAGCAAATGTCTAAGCTCTCCCACCGTGGATCTGGTCATACCATCTTGCAGCCAGAAGCCATGGCTGAATGGGCCAGATCCAGCTTGGATAGCATGTGGAATAAGACCTGTGACATCAGAGCGAGGGTCACTGCATAGCCCTTCTCCACAGCAGCTCCCTGTCCCACATAGACAGTTGCCCGTGTATAATCACTCAATCCAGGTTTTGTTGCAGCTATGGCTCAGCAGGATGGTCTCCTGAAATCTGTTGGGGGTTCTTGACAATACATTTCTGATGCTTACTGGGAAGTAAAGTCCTTCAGGACCCAGATGGTTAGCTAGTCAGTGAGTCAGTAAAGGCAAGAGAAAGTGGGATTTGTTTCATCCAGATCTTATGGTTCCAGTGAAGACTAAGGTGATAGCAGCCTGGCCCTGGGGCTGCAGGGTTGCAATGCTGCTTGAATCAGCTCTAGCTGTTACTGCACATTCTGTCTTCGGTCTCCACTCACCTGATGCTATGCTTCCTACAGCAATGGGTAGTATCAAGGGTGAGTCCAAATTCCTGGGGGAAGACACTGTATACATTGTCATTTTTTTTTGATGTTGATGCCACCCAAGAGCAGGTTGTTGGATGTGCCCAGATACTCAGTGTCTTGAGATAGAAGCTGAGGTGTGGTCTGTGGTACCTTCTGTTTGGTTGTAAAGAGCTGCAGGACCTCTAGGTCTTTGCCCTTTAATTTGGTGTGAAAGGCTCCTGGAGCTGGCTGTCATGTCTCACATTTACCCACAGTCCTCAAGAATGTACTTGCAGGTATTTTGATCTGGGTCAGACTCCACATAAGGAAATTTATTTGCATCCAAAGCTTAAACTTCTTGCTACCCTTAACTGTTAGAAAGTCGATTTCTGATTGCATCTGAGGGCTGTGACAGATTCTGGAGATGGGATGGAAACACCAGTCTGGTTTTTCACATCATTGTGTTCTGTGATGCTCCTGTTGCATCCCCTTCCTGATAACCTTGTCCATTGGCCAGTTCTAGGATCATGGACTTCGGCTAGGATCATGGCATCCACGTCCCTCAGGATCTGTACATGTCTATCCTGCTCAGTGATAACCCATCCTCTGGAGAACCTGTTATGATAGTGAACTTGGCTTGTACTCGCTTGTGAGCTGGTAGCTATGTGGCCCAAGCTGCTGAGTAGTGAATGTCCTTGGTACTCAAATTGTTGGGGCCACCAGTTAGTCCTCATTTCTTCACAGCACTGATTTCTGCCACAGGGTGAGACAGGTGGCAGGGACATGTGACTTTAGCTTCCCGAGGTTAATTTCAATCAGTTGCTCATACTGGCAGCTGGAGGGGCAACCCAACTGACCCCTGAATTCATCAGCTCTGTTGTCAATACCTGTCTGACTGTCTCGCTTAAATATTCCTTTATGCCGTGCTTGTGTGGAACTGAAGTGGTAGCCTGGATTTCTGTGTCCATGTTTTAGGTTCTGTGCAGTGGAGGGGATGTAGTCTGCAACAGGCCTTTGGTTTTCCATCATAGAACTTGGGCCACCATTCTCTGTCCTGATACCTTTCAGATCTTTAAGTGTGGTCCACTGTGTACTGCCCACTTGGAGGATGTGTAGAGAGTGTGCATACTTTCCCAGAATGATCTGGAGAAGGAGCCCAGATCCAGGTATTTTGATGCTCACAACACACTTCGAATCCACAGTTGTGCCAAGAAGTTACAAATTTCCTGGTTTATATCCTAGTTCATGTCCCTTATTGAGGCCCTGCTCAATTTCAAGCTGGTTTTTAATTAGACGGTGACAGTGAATGGGTAATGGCCTACCTTCCTTTGCTAGTTAACTTTAGCATGGCCAGGTAAGCTATGGCATCCAGCATGGAACATCTTGCCTCATTCAGGCTTGTCGATGGCCAGGCAGATTACCCAAGGGTCTACACTGGATCATCTCCAAGACCGTCAGGGGCTATTTGTAAATGGTGTTTCTCTCACAGGAATATACGCTGGGGTCAAAGCAGCTCCTAGTTTTCTTGGACAACTGGCACAGTTGGCAACTGATATCACATGGGTCAGCTATGCACTCAGAGATTTCTGCCACCAGGTAAACAGCAGGCCATGAGGCATCAGTTTGTGAGATGATGACAATGAAGTTGTGTGTCTTGTGTCTCTCCACAGAAGTCACTGTGTGTTTTTCTAAACTGTGATGTATAGTAAAGAAACACGTGGGTTAAAAATGAAGAATTTCTGGTCCTCACAATGACTTCTACACCCACCCCTGAAGTCATTCCTATTCCAGGGGAACTATTGTGGGCTTAATACAAATGAGAGTGTGTTGTGAACAATGCATTCCTACAGAAATAATGCCAATAGCCCAGACAACAATACAAACCAGTGAGCAGAGAGAATTAAAACTTGGTATGTTATGAATTCTGACACACTTTCTTCTCTGTTATTTTTCTTACATCCCACAAATTGAAAAATATTTTATAATCAATAGACGGAATCAGAAAATGGAAAGAGATAAAGTATCTTTGCTCTGGATTGCTTGCCTATCTTTTGAGGAATGATTTGTTTGATTTGGGGTTTTATTTTTAATTATTTGTTTATGAAGTTTCTCTTTCCCACTGTTAATGATTATATGAGGCTAGAATGGTGCAAAGTGCTTTTCATTTTATTTTTTACTGACCATTACTGGGGAGTACCTGGCACCACAACAGAAAAATCTAGAATTGTGGTGTAGAGCCAAGCCCACTTTGTGGCTGTGTCTGAATCATAATCCCTTCCACCTAGCTAGCCCTGTGATTTAGATTACAAAGCAATTACTTCAGCGTTACTGTGCTTCATTTGCTGCAAGTGATGGATGCTATTGTCTCCCTCAGTGTTGCCTAGGGTTGCATTTAACGTAAATAAATCACTTCAAATAGTGTCTGTTCCTGGCAAAACATTCTTAACTGTTTGCTGGCGCCATTGTGCCTCTCCGCATTGGTGCTCTTTCTAGGCAACTGCTCCTATTTCTCCCATTGGAGACAAACCTAAAATTACATCTTTACTTTGAGTTTTTCCCACAGAAACACAAGTGTCTATCTATACCCAATCATTTATTCTATTTGATTGACTAACAAGGTCTTAACATTAACAGGTCTCCTAGGGCTGGAGAGAAAGCTCAAAGGTTAAGAGCACTGGTTAAATTTCCAGCAACCACATGAAGGCTCACAACCATCTGCAATGAGATCTGGTGCCCTCTTCTGGCATGCAGGCAAATACTCTACACATAATAAAGGATCTGCACTTGTTTTAGGGTTTGTGAACATTTTCAACATGGATTAAAGGGAGCTCTCCCCTTCTAAACTTAGCAGGGAGCTTTCTCTCTCTCTCTTTTTTCTTATCATATTTTTTTTTTCTCCAGAGATTTGGATTCTGTTTCTCACCTGTCTGGAGCCAATCCATGTCACTGTAAAGGCTGCCAAAGCACTTGCTGAGTGATGAGGATTTCCATCCCTCTGGAACCTTGAAGAACAGTAGGCTCTGTTCTCCTGCAGTGTTATGAGCCATGTGGAGAACTCTGGGATTGATCAAGCCAGCATCCCACACAAGAAGGCAAAGGAGAGGTACACTCAAGTTCTGTAATCAGTTTAAGGATCTTCTGGGTCCTTCCAAATGGCTACTGCTCAGCAGAGACCCAAGTCTCTTGCATGATGAGGGCATCATCTAGTTTGGTGACTTAATTTCTAATATAATACCATTTGGATCAGAACAAAGTCCCCTGCGGGGCTTTCTATGATGGCTGGAGCTGTAAAGAGCACAGCTTTTCTGCACTAAGGAGACTGACCATTTCATGCTGTCAAACCAATAAATCAAGTGGCCAGCTCTGAACTGTAAAGCTAAGGACCTGGGTTCAAATCTTCGTTGATAAGAACACTAGTGGAGTGAATATTGGCAAGTTACTTCACTGCTCTCATCCTCACTAACTTAGTAAGTCACCTGCTCCGAGGGAGCTGTAGTTTCATCTTTTAAGTGCCTTCCTTTGCTGCCTGCTATTACAACAAATATTCAGGGAGGTAGTCTACTTTAATGAAATATCATACAATTTTTCTTCCTAATTTATGGTGTATTCAAATATAAACTGCAATATTGCTCCATATAAATTAACTTTATAGAGTCCTAAATTATCTTACTTTGAGTTTACCACAACCCATATGAGACTCTTCAAGCATTGTCTTACAGATACACAGGGAAATTTTAATATTTAGTATTTAATTAGTAATATTTTGCTTTGTTTTTTCTTTTGAGTTGGATCCTCTCTATGGAATCCTGGCTGGCCTGAAACTCACTATGTATACCAAGCAGGCCTCAAACTCATAGACATATCCCTGCCTCTGTTTCTAGAGCTGGGATTAAAGGTATGTGCCTCCACAGCTGGATCAATTAATAATAAACTAAATGTAATGGTTTATATTCACATTTTAAACACTATTGTTTTGTCTCTCTTTCTGACATCGACACATTCTAGTACAGAAACTAAGCTGTGAGGACCTATTTTATATTATCCAGAGTGGTTCCTTTAAGCCATTAATAATTATTATGTTTCCCCCTTAGTTAAAATATTTGTTTGTCAAGAGTTAACAGTTCATGTATCAATTCAGCCCACATTCATTGGATGCTTACTCTGTACCACGTATTTCTATAGATGGTAGACATATAAAGTTATTATGTCTGTCCCCTCACAGGGCGACAAATTCTGCTATTGAATAAAAATTATAAGTAACAACCAAAAAAGCCATTTTTTTTTATTTTCACCAACTGTGCAGAGAGCTTAAGAATTATGAACAAAGGTAGGATATGTTCTTTCTATAGCCCATCAGAGGCAGCTTTCCAGAGGCAGCACTATCTATCAGGGCTAAGTAAGACTAGATGTTGAGCAGAAGAAACAGCCAAAGGACATGAGAAGGGAGGCTCTGTATTTAGGAGAGGAGGCCGAAGCATGACCCCTGGGATAGAGAAGAGTAAAAGATTCAATAGCCAGTGAGAAAAGTGTGGCTAAAGTGGGCAGGGACCAGATCATGTACTGCAAAGAAGACAGTTTAGATTTCATTCTAAATCCCAGAAGAAGCTAAAGGACTTCCAGGAGGAGAATAAATACAATCTTGCTACCTGTTAAGGGCATAAACTGGACAACTGAGTGATTGTCCCACTGAAGAGGAAAATAGCTATGGATGCTATGGGCTCAGGATAGTGTGAGAGCAGCAATTAAAGCTAAAGATGGTGAGATGGTTTAGACCAAAGTGGTGGTCACAGAGATAGAGACACTGAGAACTGAAATATGTCAGGTGAGAGAAAAAAAGAAAAAGAATTAAAGACACTGGTTTTTTGTTTTGTTTTGGTTTGGTTTTTAGCTTGAGCAAAAGGAAAATTGGGAGGAAGTGGATCGGACTTGATGAGATGAGTTATCAATAGTTATGTTAGTGTGTAAAACATGACATGTTTATTACTTGAAGTAGAAACATCAAACTAATATCCTAATGCATTAGGTTCTGAAAAGATTCAGCCCTTATTGGCATCAATGTAGCATCGACATTTACAGGACTGGTAAATCTGATGGTAGGTGCAGCTACCTTACTAAGAGCAGAGAGAAGTGGAGGTTTATCTAAGCTCTGAGAGGAGAAGGTGCCTAACTAAGATCTGGAGTACTCCAGCCTTTAGAGGTTTCACTTGTAAAAAAAAAAAAAAGAACTAGCAAAGATGAAAAGAATGAGACACACAGAGAAGTAGGAGCAAATGACTGAATGCGATGCGACAGTTACGAACAAAGACTATTATGACAGCCCTAAACTCAATCCACTCATTTTCAAGAGTGAATTTCAAGTGCTATTACCATATTACAAGCAGGAAAACTGGGACATAGTGAGATTAACAAATTTCTCCAGCTTTACACAGGTTGTAGGTGATAGGCATAGGATTCAAATCAAAGCTATGTCAGGCCAAAGGCTGATTTTCTAATTTGGACTTAATGCTGCTTGCTTGATTATTTTGCTAATTTCTCCACCTCTTGCATATGTTTGTAAGGCAGAATAAAATGACAGAAAGGAAACCACAAGGTGAAAGAAGGTCATTACCTAATGGCTATTTCAGAGCAGAACTGGTACTCCAGTCTAAGATAGATGGATGGGGAGTGGCAGTTGAGCAGTATCAGGTTGGGCGGGGTGGGGGGGGGACGATATCTATGGGTAGTTCTTGTAGAGCAGAAATGGTTAGACTATAGTTAGAAAAGGGCTGTGGAATCAAAGAGAGAGAGTGGTTAGGTCTCCTAGGAGGCAGATACTGGGATGGAAATTGAAGCATAAACATTATTTATTGCAACAACATCTAGAAAAGAGGATGAGGAAAGCCAGCAGGGATATCCTGGAAAAGCCCAGATCCCAACACAAGTCTAAGATCTGGGAAGGATGAAGAAGTTTTAATAGGAAGAGATTATTTCTATTGTGGAGCACTGAGAAGGTCCCTAGCTAAATCAGCAAAGTCTGTTGCAGAGATTGGCCAAGGGATGGAGCCTTACTGTATCCAGGCATTGTTGGACGAAAGCTGAGCCTTTGCTCAGTCACTGCAGTGGACTCAAAGTTGCTGCAGTGTAGCTAGAAGCTGTCTCCCAGTTGACCTCCCTACAACTCATCAGCCATACGTTTGAGAGAAAGGGGAATAATGGAATTTGGGAAGGTTTTGATGGGGTGGGGAAGCTGGGAGGAAAACACAGATGAGGGGTAGAAGGAGAAATAACTAACGTGAAAGATTGTTTGAAAAGCCATATAAAACAGCCTACTACAGTATAAACCTCTGAACACATACACATATGTGAACACACATAGGCACATGAGCACGGAACAACCCAACATGGAGGGAATGCTCTTTCCAGAAATGATAGCTGCCAAAAAAAAAAAAAAGTCCATTGTTAAGTCTGGAATACCTTCCCTCAAGTTGTTGGTCAGGGTTGGGATTTCAGAAGCCCTTCCCACCTTCCACCCCCAAAACAATACAAGTTTTGACATTGCTCTTGGTTGGCCAGCAGAGATTGGTGGTAAGATCCAATTGATGCAGGATTATTTTCAGTGGCCAAAATGAAAGCAAAACAAGCTACATGATCCTCAAAAACCAATGGGATCAAGAAACTGGTCTAGTCATCTAAGAGATATTATTTTGCCTTTAAAAGTAGGCAGTTCTGCCATACACAACAAGGAGGATAAACTTTGAGGATACCACAGTAAGTGAGTTAATGCAATCACAGGAGGGCAAATACTGGCTCTGTCCAGATGAGTTCTCTAAAAACAGCGAGAGAGGCAGAGACAGAACAGTGGCTACCGAGAGCTGCAGAGGGTAAGACACAGGCAGAAGGTCTGCTCTTCCAAATGGAGCCGTCTCAGTGAGTTGCTACACAGCACCATGCCTGCGCTTAACAGCACAGCGCTGTCCATGTCCAAGTCTCAGAAGGAAGATTCCATGCTAGCGTTGCTCCACACGAAGTGTGAAAGGAGAACTGCCCTCTCACATCTGAGCAAAGAAAAGACTCCTCCGTCAAGATTTCTGAGCAGCGACTGCCTGAATGCTCATAGCTCAACCATTTACTCTAAGAAGCAAAATTCTAAGGTGGGACCTGCCAACCAATGTAACTGTCACATCTCAAAAGTTTACTGAATCATGTAACTAAATACTGACACGAAATGATCCTTGTAGATACTTACTTTTTCTAATGATGGCAAAACACTTGGTAGGCAGGGAAAGGTCACTAAAGCTGTTTCACTGACCGTGCACCTGATATTGATATAAATAAAAACACAACTGAGAAGCTTAAGTGACAAGACACCAAAGCAAACTTTACAAATTTGCTGAGCTAACTATATTAATTTTTTTTAAATCTGGAAACATTGTAGCAATCAACAAACATAAATCAAACTCTTGAGCATATACATTGTCACTAGGTTTGTAAAAACCCCAGGTTTGTTGTCTTTTTAAGTGGATACAAGGTCAGTTGCAAAGGCCGCATTAAATTTCAAGGATACATGTATTAGATCCAAATAAAAGATCAACTAAATGCTTTGAATTGACTCTTACAAAACAATTGAAAGAGGATTGAAAGCAAACAAAGAAGACCCACCCTCACAGCTTACCCAAAATACATAGTCACTGTTGTGTGTTATATCTCTACTACTGAAAGTGTGAGTAGGTACATCTCCAGTACTTGTGGAACAATAATATATTCTATCTCAGAATTAACAGGCTTCCTGTGGCATGTGAAATGATTCCTAGTGTGTCAATTGCTTGGGGGAATTCATGGTGAAAATTACTCAAGTAATCTGAGGCATCATTAAAGCAATAACATTGAAGCATTCAAAAATATTCACAGCTACTCTGTTCCCTGGGAATTTGGATGGGTAATCCCACATGGTTAATGGTACTTGTTGTGTATGATAGAAAATGATTCCAAAACAATAGAAATCACCAGGGGATAGTAAGAGGGAGGTAAAAAAAAAAGAAGGAAACTTTGCTGTCCTGATGAAAATACAGCTGCTTGCAATTTGGGCCATGCATCGCTAATGTGATGTTCTCTTTAAAGCATCTTAGATGCTAATTTTGTTCAAGAACTGGATTCTGGAGGAATTCCATTTCATCAACTGTTTGTTTCCTAACAATACAATGATGATCTCCATACAGACAACTGACTTTGACACTAAGGGTTTTACTGCTGGAAGGCTAACTAGGTGGAGATAAAGTGTAATTTTGGTGGGAAAGGAGTCTTTGAAACATACTCAAATGCCACTGTTCTAAGCACAGAATTGCTGCTTCAGAGCCAATGAGAGACAATGTCAGACACACACACAAAAAGCAATCAGCCACTCATAGCTTTGTTTTATTTTTATTTATGTGTATCTGTCTCTTTGTGCAAGTATGTGCACATGTCAGAGGGTACCAGCAGAGAACAGAAGAGGGCATCAAAGCCTCTGGAGATGGAGATGTAAGCAAATCTGAGCCACTAGAGATAGATGCTGGGAGCCCAACTCTGGTTCTCTGAAAAAGGAACAAGTCCTCTTAAACACCTAGCCTTCTCTCAGCTCCTCTTACTGCCTTGTGTTTATGAAGGGATTTCCGCCCAGGAAGCATGAGAAGCCAGGCACTGTATCATGCTATAAGTAATGCCTTCAGGCATTTCACTGTCAGGAGGACCCAAAGAATAAGATAAAATGCTTCTCATACTCATAAATTAGGAATAATCACTGAAAAAGCAGAACTGACTTTGTGCACTCAGGCAATGGGATTAAGTTAATGCCACAAGCTCTTTTCTTTGTGAAAGGTAAATTTTTCCCCGCTGCACGGAGCAGCAATAATTATTCAAAATTCCTGAAGCAGGCTAACCATTTGACCAGAGGGCAAAGAAATCCTGCTTGACTGGCTTCCAGTCGAAACCAGTGTCAAGTTCCTGACCTTATGAACTCCCAGAACAACATTCATTAGAATAGGAGGAACACTGCTTTTTAACAGCCTTTCTGGGTTTTGTTTATTGTTGTTGTTGGTTGTTTTCTTCTTTTATTTTTAATGAGAGCAGGCAATATAGTTGTGTTTGAATTGGCATACCAAAATGCCCATGTTTTATAAATTTCTGTCCTTTAAATGTTGGGTTATATTTTCCTTAGTCCCTTCCTGCAAGAGACAGTATTTGGTGAAGGGGTCTTTCTTTCTCTGGGCCAATGGCACTGCTTGCCGTGAGGCAGGCATTGTGTCTGTGCTCTGGCAGCTTACTTCATGATGAAAAGTATATTGTACACATGTCACCTCACGATGAAAAGAAGTGTGGTACATTTAACAGAGAGGAGCACGGGCCAATCAAGAAAGGAGCCCGACTCTTCAAGGTTGAAAATCAACATGAATGTTATGAATCTGCTAACATTTTCCTCTGCTTTCTCAATGGGATTGGCAACACGCTCTCAAAACACGGAGGGAAAAGGACTTGACTATGTGTTCAGGAACACTGTCCTTGGACCGACACACACACACACAATCAGGTTTCAACAACAAACGAAAGCATGATTCTATCAAGTCCCAACTTGGGGAACCAATTAGTTTTTGCGTCAAGAACGTGTGTGAGGGGTTATTTATTCACAGGAGTGCTCCACTGGCAAGGCTACCTCTAACAGGGAAGGAGATTTCCTCATAGCTGCGTAGATCGAGCCCATCCTCTCCTTCTCGCTCAGTTAACCATGCGCTCTCTATATACCCTAGCACTTCCCATGACCATGCTACTAGGGTAGAATTAGGTACAAATGGCTGGGAGGTGGAAGATGCAGTGGTGGGAATCTCAGGCAAGAGTTCCACGGTGCTCTTCTCTCCCTCACTGAATGCAGAACAGCTCCATCTCAGGCACATCTTGAAAACTGTTTGTTTGTTTGTTTGTTTTCTGTGTATGTGTATTTGCATGCCTACATCTGTGGACATCATGCATGTGCATCAGGTCCCCTGGAACTGCAGCTGTGTATGGTTGTGAGTGCTGGGAACAGAACATGGGTCTGATACAGGAGCAGCAGGTTCTCTTAGAGTTTGAGCCCTCAGGGGATAGTTTGAAAGTTGTCACAGCTGTTCTGATGGAGATACTGGCTGTTTATCTCAGTGGTTAGCATTCTTCACCACTACCCAAGGTAGAGATGCTTAAAAAGTGGGAAGATCTAGAAAACTACATAAGAGCTAGGAGATTCGACCTGTGGGGGAAAAGAGTAAGTTTAGAAGTGCACAACCAAATCACACAGAATTTCAGAACGCCTGAACAGGCTTCAATAGATCTCTAGAACAAAGTTTCTCACTATCTCCTAAGTTCTATAATGAAAGGCTGGCTGCCTCACTGTTCTCAACCTATGCCTGAAGTCTGTAGTTCCTCTTACTAGGCCAAGTTGCTCTGAGCTCTGCCTCTTTCATGAGAGGAAGATGCATCTTCCTCTTTGTGTTGCACTGAAAGCTGAGCTCTTAAAACTACACCCCCCCCCACACACACACACTGGGCACAACGAAACTCACTTGCAGAGCCATGGTGTCTGCTTATGAAAAGACACACGTGGTATCCAAACTAACTCCTGCTGGCTGGTTTTGCAGGTACCTGTATGAAATGTTCTGTCAGTTTCAGCCTCAGTATGTGAGGAAGCACTGTAGCTCCCATCTTGAAATATTTCTCATAATCACCTCAGATAACACACCTACCTATTCCTGCATTCAAAGACAGAGGGCTTGGAGGAAATGCTAACCTGTCTCACCTTAAGACATCCCTCCAGGGCAGGCAGAAGGTATGCTTGGAGAAGCAAGGAGAAAGGGCTTAGCAGTTTTCCCCTCCATAGGATCCTGAGCTGTCAACTCAGCAGCTTTCAGGAGAACTAAACCCACCTTTAAAAAAGAAGAGCTTGAAAGGATTCTGTCATTAGCTATTCTGATTCTACGTGAGGCAGGGAGCATAGGTTCTTATTATACCGTGTTCTATTTTTGATCTCACCTGTATCAACAGCCTCCAGTCTCGGCATAGTAATGGTGGAGAAAATCTTTGATGATAATTGGAAAGTGCTCTGCCTGGCCCCTTCTCTCATACAGTCTGACTGTCACCTGGAGTGTCATTTTGGGCTGTTCAAAAAAGTAGGTATAGGAAGTCTATGTGCAGAAGCAGTTCACAGCATCTTAGGAAAGTTATGATGGGGAGGTTAGGACACAGAAGGAAGGCATTGTGGGCCTCCATCCTGATATCCTCAAGCCCAGAGCCTTATTTATATTTCTGGAGGGCATTGCCTTAACTTTTGGGTGCAGACCTCCCTATGTGTGAAAAAGAGCCAAACTACCAACAGTTACTGCAGTCAGTTTAACATGTGCTGTTTAAACCTGGTACCTTCTAGTCATGATAAAAAGTGTAACAAGAACAGGAAATGGTGCATCACAAATCCGTTTTCGTGATAATGATCTCAGGAATGCAAAGAGCATAGGAAATGAAATAAACCATCCCATCACTGCCTTCAAATGCTGGCCTCCCTAGCCTCATCACTGCTAACCTTCCTGTCCTAGGATGCCCTACTTACTTATGGTGCCGACTGACGTGCAAGGGGAAGCACAAGACCTACCTTAACACGGGATGGGGGGGGGGCAGGGAGGGCTGCATTACAAAATAGCCTGGATTTATCTGTGTACAGGAGTGGGCACATGGATCTCCTCCTTGTCTTCGTTGCACTGAAGAGCTCTTTACAGTTGGCTCCTGAACTTTAGCCGGACAAAAGCAGGTCAGACATGGGAGAACAAAGAAAGCTAAAAACACCAAAGTGGCCTGAGAACAAGCAATGTGTTCACCACCCTTTATCGGGGTGAGGAAACCCTGACCTTCCCCTAAATAGACGCAGTAAACAGAGAGGGCGGCTAGAGGCTTTTCTTCTGTGTGGCCTTGAGAGCTCCTTGGCTCAGTGGGGAAAATAGAGCTTGCATCTCATGTTCTCACTCTCCCCTATCTAAAGAGGTTGCAATTTGATTCTGGCTCACCTCAAAGTAGAAACGAAGGTTTCAGGGACACAAGGGAGCCAGAAATGGTTGAGGTCCATCAGACCAGCTTCCAAGTTGGAGTGGACCTATCAAACTGCTTCTTGACCTGGACATCTTTTCCAGCAAATCTGTCTTGCTTGGAAAGCTATTTAAGTCGCATTATGTGAAACATATACTAAATCATCCTGCCCCAAGATGACGACTTCAGATCTGAGGGGGAGTACAGAGGAAGGGTATATGAGTTTGCCAAATCCCAGGGAAGACGAAAGCCAGATTGCCTAGAGAACTGTGCCCACACCCTGCCTCCACCAAATGTCGCTCCCTCTGCCCAGCTGGCTAATAACTCCTTCCATGGCGTCCAAGTCACTACACTATACATTTTCTTCTCCTGGGGATTTGTCCCGGCAAGCAAGCTGGAGTGTATTTTACATTTCGTGCATCTTGGTTATCTTTCTCTCCCAGGTGATATTCCAGCTACCAAATGGCCCCGATTGGTTAAAGGGGAATGCAATCATGTTCCTTGCCCTGCTTATTTGTCACTTGTTAAGTGATGTTAGGAGATTCCCAGGCGATTTCACATCTGAAGATTGCAAGTGGTTTTTTCCTTATCAGATGCCATGCGAAATGCTTTCTGTGGGGCACATCAGTTTCCCAAGTATCCTGTCTGATTCCTGAGGCTGATAACACTGGATTTATCGGTTCAGAAAGAGGAAGGAAACCCAACATTGCAAATGTAAAGCAGGTTTAGGAACAAAAGTTAATCATTTTGTAAAGAATAAAAACTGAGAAAAAGAATACAGTAAAAATACTGGCTTAGTCATCTCACCTCTAACATTTTAGAGATATCAATGGATTACATACGAATAAGATGAATTGGAACAACAGGCTGCTTTGCTTATTTTTAAAACACTCTATGATCCTTTTCATGTATGTGTGTATGTATACCTGTGTGTATGTATGTGTATATGTGTATATACATAAGTGTATGTGTGTAGTGTGTGCGTATTTGTATAGGTATGGGTAGGTTTAATATGTGGAGGCCGGAGGTTAATGCTGAATGTCTTTCTCAATCAATCTCCACTTTTTAAATTAGTTAATTAATTTTGAGACAGGTCTTCTCAATGAAATTAGATCTCTCCTAAATCAGGTAGTTTGGCTGCCAGCAAGCCCAGACATCCTCTGGTCTCTACCTTTCCAGCACTGGGATTATGGGCTCTCATCCGGCTTTTATATGTTCATTGAAGATCAAGTTTAGGTTTTCATATTTGTGCAGCAAGCACTTCACTCCTGCCCCTCTCTAATACTTTTTAAAGTTAGTGTATATCGGGACAACCAGAATCTGGCTTTGTTATTAATTTATTTATATATTAATTTGTAATTTATACATTTGTTGGTTGGCTGATTGTTTGTACTCTTTTCCTTGTTCATTTACAAATGACCGTTTCACATGTATGAGTGGCTTCAGCAGGGCGATTCCTGTTCAGAGTTGCAGTATTCTGGGTGAGGATGGCCCCGTGATAGATCACTAGAAGGGGGACTAAGCTGACAGTGGAGAGAAGCGGCACCCACTGTCTATGTAGACTGCAGACATTATTTTGGCATCTTTTTATTTTAAATTCTCTTGTTTGTAGATAGAAGGGATTCATCTGTTTAGTCCTGAAAGACTCCTGCAGCTTTAAAGTCTGATATACTGTTTAATTTAATTTTTGCTTGTTTGTTTAATGTAATGGGAAGCCATAACTGTTGTAGTAGAAATCCCCGGGTTTTAATGAATATCACAGTGAATACCTTTTAGAGAAAGGCACAGTCTGTCTTTGTGGTTATAGAGCTTTATACCTCCTAATTCTTACATATAAGTTTTAATTTAAACAAGTAAGAGGCATTCCTCAATGTTTTCTTTGTGGCTGATTTTAAGGGGAAAAGTCACTAGACGAAGACAATTATGGGATGAGGGTTACTTAATATTTAAAGCACAAAGTAAAGCTGGGGTGGAAACAGGTTAGGAGTTATTCCTGCCAGGACACTCTGTGTTCAATATCCAAGGCAGGGAAGGGAATTTAAGAACAGCATTTGACTCGGGGATGGAGAGCTAGCTCAAGCAGCCAACTGCTTACCTCAGGAGCATAAGGATCTTAGTTTGACCCCCCAGAACCCATGCAGAAACATCAAGGCATGTTGGTATATACTTATAATCCCAGGGGTACAGAAATAGAGGCAGGCAGATCCCTGGGGCTCACTGGTAGCCAGTCTGGCCTAATTGGTAAGCTCCAGGCCAACAAGATACCCTGTCTCAAAGGAGGTAGCTGGTGTCATTTCTGAGGACTACATTGGAAGTTCTCCTCTGCCTTCCACATGCACATGTGTGCATATATGCATGCACCCACACTCGCTCATGAACGGGCATGTGTACATTCATTAAGAACAACAGCAAAGACAACAACTGAATGATATCTAACTCAGCAGGGGGAAAAGTTTTGTCTAAAGTTCTGAATTTTGCTTAGTATGAAGACTTCTAATTTCTGAGGCATCAGATCCCTACTTTTAAAGAAATAAGCCATTTCCTGTAAACATAACGCGAAGCTGTTTCCCAATTCAGAAATATGAGCCAGCTCCAGCTCTACTAAAGACAAATACAATGTATGTGCCACCCTGAAGTGCCCCTATGCAGAGAGCTACTACTTAACCCAGCTCTCCCCGCCCGTTACTATCTGCTGTGTTCCAGCACTCTCTTGGGTAATACAAGTTTCAAAGGATTTCACACTGTGGGAGCACAGATAAGAAGGTCTTAGGCTTATTTAGACAATAAATACTGACCACACTAAGGTGTCATTTCCCACCCCCAAAAGCAGTGTGAACTGAAAAGGGAACTTTCTTCTTGCTTATCCAGAGACTCTGTGTCATTTGAAATTACTCCACTTTGACATCCTCTTTCCCAATTCCACGGCCAGCTCGGGTTGTTTATTCATTTGAACACTTGAGTTCTCCTCGCCTGAAACTCTTTCACCCCTGAAATATTAAAGCCGAGATCCCAAGCACTCATCTCGTATCGTGTGCAAGTGTGCAGACTTCCACCGGGTGCAAAGACAAACTAGCTAACACTACGTTGTCGCCCTAGCATGCTTCACTCTGAGTTAAATGGCACCTTCTCATTAAGCTGTAGGCAGTGGATGTAGTCCAGGCTGTGCTCTGACATCAGGATGCATTTGGCTAACTTTATAAACTGGTGCTCAAGTAGATGTGACTTCATTACTAAGGTTTAAGAAACCGTGGAAAAAGTAATGCAAATGTTATAGGCTACAATGCCATCTGCTACAGAAATGAGTAACCAAAATAATACAAAGGATAAGCCCCAGATAGAGATTTCCTCCAAAATTGTCTGTTTTAATGTTCCAGTTTTTGCCAATGTGACCTGTCATGTTTATGCGTGTCAGAATATTTTGTTTTAACCAGTTCTTTAGAAAAATATAGAACAACTATGAATTGTGGTGTCATTTACAAATCGTGGTGTTATTTACTCTAAAGCTTGCTATCCCATGGCTATATATCTCTGCATTGGGCTACAGACTCACCCAGAATATACTTCTCGGTGTTGCCTGTATGACCTTGTATGAGAGTTAGAAATGTGTGTAGTGATGCACAGCCTCTACATTTGATGTGCCCTGATAACACCATAGGCAACAAAAATTATGAGTGTATTCATACAACTGAATGCAGCATTTAAGGCCTCCCCCAAGGAAAAGGGCAAATTTGCAAAGTTGGAACCAAATAGGCAATGTCTCTAGAAAGAGCTCTTTTTAACTCTACCAGGATGGGAAAGGCTCTATGAGCAAGTTGCATTTTGTGATGAATTCTGAAGAAAGCTTGGAAATGAATGAGGTTGAGAGAGGCAGGTCATGGGAAGCCAAGGAGAAATACAGCAAGCCTAAGCACAACAATGAGAATATTGACAGGTGACTTAAGGCCTAATATAAGCACTTATAGGATTTTCGGAAAGATTTACATGGGTGTGATAATAGAAACTAGTTAGTATTTAGGTAAAGTTCCTTTTAGACAAGTAGGTTTCGTATATCGATGTTGAGACTGGTAGCTAAGGCCAAAGACAAGAGCCTTGCTGAGGACTGTCACTACAGCATGGAGGAACAAGGTGTGGCAATCACAGGAAACCCTAGTGTTATTGGGGATTGCGATGCTGGAGCCCAGATAAGATACCTTTGATTTCCTGGAAACAGGAAACATTGATGCTAGGAAAGTAAAAGCTGACTCCGGGCAACCATAAAACAAATGATGTGTTCGTCCATTCTTCTTTCCTTTCCCTACACCCCGGAAGTGGATTTCTAAATGAGTCTTTAAAACAGAACTCACAGTTAAATTAAACGGAACAATTCCTTTAGTTTGTTACACACATGGACACTGAGCAGTGGAGGGTATAGGAAAATAATATGTAACAGTCAATAGTTACTGGCCATGTTGGATATTATACTAGGAGAATTACATTTGTTTTCTTACATGCCATTACCATTCTTCATGTTGATGGATATTCTAGTTATTCTCTTACTGCTTAAATAATAGGCTAATCTACATAATATATAATACTTTTGTCTGCTTAATTATTGAAAAGATGAAATGATTTAGGATAGAATGAGTATAAATTAGCAGTGACATAAGGATGGGGGTAGTGGGGAAATGAATTTTAATTGCTTTGGAATAAATATAATATTAAAATATATAAATGGATAACTGCTAGTATATTTAAGAATAGAAGAAAAATGTTCAGCAAAGTAAAAATCTCTATGTTATTCAAAGTAGAGAGTTCTATGCATATGCCTGACTGGATTTCAAGAGAACATTAGGACAGAGGGCTGCCATTTTGAGTCCTGTTGCATCTTTGGAGGTGCTGCAATGACTTAACTCATTTCTCCATGGGGGTAATGGCCAAATTTGGTGGAAGATTAGGAATCTTAAGCAATACATGCAACATGGCAAGGGCAAGACATCTATTTCAGAACATCACTAGCAAAACCAAGACTTTATTTTAAGACAGCCGTTTGGGAAGATTAGCTAGTTGTAGAAAAATTATGTTTAGAGCGTGTAAATACTAGTTACAATATGTAGGTCATTGTGCACATTCTTAAAGGAACATAACATTGAAAGCCTGTGAGTGCATTTCCTCAAATTAAGTTTGAAGATAGTTGTCCCAGAATAAAAACAGCGAGGTGTTGATGTCTATCGTGTGTGCTAGCCTTTTTTGTGGTGTCTTTATAGTACAGAGCATAGATAAGAGACTAATTTCAAGTAAGATTAAGTAAGATACATTCTCTATCTCTCAAATTAAATACTAGAACCACAGTTATGAAGCACTCTCATATATTGTATCCAAAAACAACTGTAGAATAACACAATGTCAGCACTACACTTATTTTTGTCTTAAACAATAGGTCAAACTAATTGGAACTTCTAACATGAATAGGTATGAGTAAGAAAAGCCAGTTCTAAGTATCCTGGAACTCTGATATTATAATGAATACATTATAAGGTAAGATGTACATAAACAGGCTTTGAAGAAAGCTGGCAGGGGGGCTGGTATTAGCAACCAGCAGAACCCAACTCAACCTGTAGCTGTCTATTATAACGTAAGCAATGTACTGTGCTGAGAATGATGGGAATCTGTAAGGTGACATAGCACTCAGACATATTTACAAACAATATAGTTCATTGTAAAAGGAATCCTAACTCAGAGCAGTGGCTAGAGAAACGCCCTGTCACGCCCGATCAAGTGTTAGGAGGAGCCAGCAACCGGACAGAAAGTCCTTTCTGTCTTGATTCAAATGCATCCACTAACTCTTCAGTGACATTTCCCATAGTTTACCCAAGTATGACTGAGCTTAAATATATGATAGGTGAACACCGAAATCATGACTTGGACAAACATAGACAAGTAGAAGTTTGCCCATTGGAGACAAACAGCATCTCCCAGCATCTGGACGAATGTGTTCCCGTGCTCTTCTTTCAAGTCCACTGCCTCCTGGTTTTAGTTTTATGCCATCCATGTGACGCAGGTACTTTTGGTCTTTAGAATCATTCACATTTTACTGTGAGAAATGAGATCATTACTTTCCCAGGAGAAAGCGGGTATGGAATTTTCATTTAACTCAGAGCTATATCATCTTGAAACCCTAAGAAAGTTGGTTAGGTTCAGACACAGAAGTATGAACTTCAATATAAAAAGCCCCAAGCATGTGGAAGTGCAGAGAAAAAGCAGATGTTTCAGAGAGTCTTCAGAGGGAGTTTGGTCAATGTTGCAATTTAGCTCATCCTTGGGATCTAGAGATTAACGTTTTCACTTACTGTTGGGTTTCAAAATATACATATCTCAAAAGAAAGTTAAACAAATATAAAATTCTCCCAGTCAGTATACAAATTCCTCCTTATCCCTCTTCTTATTCTTTCTCTAGGATCATACTTTATTCTAAACCACTTTCTACCACATAATTTGCAACATTTAAAAAATGAAATAGTTATATTTGACCATTTCCTATAGCCACTATAAAAACACTATCTATACAGGTGGATCCTGAGTGTCCACTGGCCGGTCAGTCATGCTGAATGATAAGCTAGTGTGTGAGAAACCCTGTCTCAAAAGAGGAGGTAGAGACCTCAATCGGAGAACACACTCGAAGTTGATCTCTGGCTTCCGTAGACATGTAAACATGTGCATGTATGCACCACATGCATATGTGTATACTCACATGAAAATGAACACCCATAACTTATACACACACACACATACATACCCTGTCCACAGATGCTATGATTTCAATGCAATCATGCAACGTAAATATGCACTACTCTTTCTTAAAATATTGCTCTCTTTGCTATTTAAAACAGAGCCAACACTGTTAATAGCTGTAGGAATTTTTACAAATGGTGATTTTGGTTATATGTCTGTAGAGGAAAACAAAAGATCTGCAAGTGGAACTTGCATTCAGAGAGGACAGCGCAGTAGTGTGTCATAGTAGTCTTTAAGAGATGTACTGCAGAGTTTGGCTCCATAATCTCCTTTAGTGACAACTAGATTAAACTTTCAACTGTAGATATATATGCCTATTTCAAAAGTTTCCAGTCAGTGTTCAGAGTTCTAGCAAATTATTGATACTTTTTGGGGAAAAAATTCTTCACTAGTTACCGAGTTATTGAATTTTCCTGAAATTTTAAGGTAATGTAAGGAAATGTAAAATTAATCTAAGTCTGCTTCATAGCATGGGTTCTAGCCTACCTCTCCATCACTTCATATACTAAAACTGTCAGAAGTTCAAGGATTGGGATTTGTCATTGCATGGATTTCTGTCATGTCTCCAACGTAATCTATTTCAATTCTAGACGCATAATAGATGGCCTACAAATATCTAAGAATTTTAATAAAAGATATGTTGTCAGTCTCTTCCCTAGCCCCTTCTTAATTACTTATTTTTTGCTAAAACACAAAGATGGGCTGTAGCATCTGTCAATTAAAATACATAACAATTAAACACTGAGTTTAACAGGGCAGAAGGCTGATGGGACTGGCCAATATGAGCAAGTGATTAATTCTGAAATAATGAAAGCACAAAGCAGCAGCAGTCAGTTTCAGGCTTGCAAGGAAATGATGACTGTGAAATTTGTGACACCTGACTTAAAATCAATGCTCTTGGAAGGTGATATAATAGCTGTAAGCTGGGGTAAAAAAAAAAAAGTACAGGGGGAAATCAAAGTTGACACAATGAAACTGCATAGAAAGGAGTGGGTAGGGTAATGACTATGTTGAAGAGCAGTTAATGGAACTAATGAGGCATACCGTGATGGAGGCAAAGAGCTCCTGTCTTCCGAAGGAACTCGTTCATTTAGCTGACTAATTTGCTTACTCATCTTTTCTTAATCTCTTAGGGAGCCCTTGGTGGAGCCTGCTACTTTACAATACTTCTCAGAATCGTCCAAATAACACTGAATAGAACAGCACAGTTAGAAGTTTTAATGGAAGATCTTTATGTCCTGTAATAAAGAAATGATCGCCTAATGCCAAAACCAGCCCTAAAGTCATTTCTCTCAATAAGAATATGAAAGTACCATGTGTATCACTATTATTTTCCCAGAGATAGCAGGAAATAGTTTGCACTTTAAGACAAGAGAGTTTCCTTATTTGATATCTAAAAAGTCTGTGCCCTTGCTGTATTTTTATATGCAAATCACTCAATCCTAAATCTTGTTTGGTTTTTAAAGAGACTTGCCAATGGTTTGTTTTACATTCCTTTGGCTTAAAAAGAGTAGGAGATGAGCATACGTGTCACTAAATGAGAACACAAGACAGTTTCCAAAGGTATTCGGACTCTGCCAAGCCAACTCCGTACAGTTTGCAGTAGAGCTGATGAGTATCCAGTTAACTCAGCTGGATGAAAGGCTTCTCTGTTGCCGAGTTAAAGGGTCGCAAAAGATAGGAGATGTTTTTTATCTTGGTTAAACCGACAACTTGTCCTACTTGTTTACATTAGTCCTACAACTAATGTAAATTTCCACCCACAGCTCTGTGATCATTAGCTCGTAATTAGGTTAATAAATATGGAATCACCAAACAGATCAGTGGAAACATCATAGCACTAAAAATAAGAGAGAATGGTTTTGTTGCTCTGTAGGAACCAGTCAGAAGTGATCAGTTCAAATTTTGAACAAGACTTGTATGTAATTACTATAAATCCAACAGCTAGGAAGAAAAGGAAAGAAGGACGAAGACATGACAAGAGCATTCTTTAACAGACCAGGTGAAAAAAATTAAAAATTTTCCTTAATATAAAGAATATTTATAAATCTAAGAAAATGTTAACAAAATATCTTTCAGTGAGCCTTTCATACAAATTTTCACATGTGTATAATTTTTTTGCAAGGAAGTACTTTCTAATGCTGAGACAAGGGCCTGGAGCCACCCCTAGTTAGAATTCATATAAGTGAGTCAAAACATCACGTGAAGAAGAAAATCCAGAAAGAAGGCTTTGTGATATGCAAACCCACACACTAAGCCAAGGATGAAGAATTCTGGTGGGGACAGACACCAGGAGTTATCTGGAGATTTGAAAAAAAAAAAAAAAAGAATTGAATTCATATAGAATCAGTCTGTTTTTCTTTTCCCTTAAAACAATAAGAATATTAATTTTCTTCAATTTGCCTGTGTCCTTTACAGTACACTTGTCATTCTGTTTGCAATTTTTTATAGACAAATTCACCCTTAAATTCATTCTATTTGAGAGTAGTCTGATTCGTGTCTGTATGTGTTATGTGTTTTCTGTTTACTTCTGAGGTCCACCCAACTTGTGTATTTTGCTATTACTCAAGATTTTATAAAAGTTAATTCAGGTCAGCACCATACCACATAGGTTGTCTAAAAGAAACATCAAGATTATGGTAGACACTTTCTGGAGAAGACCCTGAAACTGGCTGCTGGACTCATACGTATACTGAAGTGCACGAAACTTGCTTTCTTTGTGGTTATTTGTTGTAAAGGCCTACCCTCTGAACAGACCTCGGGTTCTTCACGAGGCCAGCTCAGTCTACTTGCAAAGGATCATCAGGGCTGGATGTTTTAACTGCTAAAAGTCCATTGTAGAAGGAGTGCCAGCTACTCCCATAGTCATTTGTGTGCAGTTCTACCAAAGCTGCATGTGTCTTAGGGTAAAATGGTGTATGTAGGCTGAGTAAGACTATGGGAAGCTGGCTACAATAAAATTTTTATTGTTAATGAATTGTGTTGGGTAGTTGAATCTTACTCTGGCACTTTCCATTACTGAAGCTAATTAAAATTTCTATTCCTTACTAAAGTCATATGTTAACATCATCTCAGCTCTTCCCGGTGTATGCGGTATTAATTTATAATTTGCCAATACATTCATACTTCCTGCTTTTCAGTGAAGACAAAACATCTTTTAACTGCAATGTATTTGTTCATCTCATATCTAGAAGTTTTCCAGGAAAACGCTAATGACCTTAAGACCCATCAGATATTTTTTAAGTATGGCTGACATACCCAACCATTCTTCCAAACACAGCTGCTGGCAAGTCTGTAGATGTCATCCTGGGGAGTCAAAAACAAGTTCAGACAGACATTTAACCAAAGTGGTGTAGTGGGTCAAACTCAATAAATGTTGTTTTAGAGAGCAAATACAATGTAAGAGAGAAACTGCCTTTATGTGGCTCTAAAACCTGAAGGCTAAAACCTATGCTACAGAGAAAAGTGTATAAAGATGATAGGAATTACTTAAAATTACAGGTTGAAAGAAACAAACAAGAAAAAGTGAGGGAGATCATTGGACACCTCAAAATATTCGGAGCACCTCAACATTTCATTGGGCCACAGCAGGAAAGACCACGCATCTCTGCCCAGGCCACAATTCTTACCACATTCCTTTCTCAAATCCACACACTGACCGTTTTTAAATGGAATTCAACTGAAAATAGACCTTCTCCATTCCCTTGTGTCTACATCCCCACCTCAGGTTGTCTTTCCTCTGGCTTTTGGTATGACCCAGAATAAGTCATAGGAAATAGTGATGATGACTCTGGGGTTATCCTAAACCTAAATGCTTCACGTTTATGTTGGGGAGCTTGGGCAAAGAGTCAGTCAGTGGTTCCTTTGGGTGGCTCCTTATTGCTATTTATGATAACAGTACATAGAAGTGTTTTAGTAAATAAATTAATAAGTATCTGCCTTTGTAGTTCAACAGCAATCTGTCCTCTTTCTTTTACTCTTGGATCTTTAAACAGAAAACTCGAAGAGTGAACTCCCATTCACACTTGCCTATGATTGTCCAATCAATGTGCTTTTCTTTTTTCAAGTGGGGTGTTTTTTCTCAACCTTTCATCTAATTCTGAAATGCAATTATTTGTCTCTAGAACATCTGAGTCATGATACCATGTTTACTTGAGAGACAGGTTCTAAGAGGACATATCTTTCACTAAGTCTAAGATGGAGGAAGTGATGGTGATAGGTGAGGGCGGCTTTTACCTACCGCTCCCTGTTCTCATTGTACTTGAGCAACAGAGAGTTCTAATACAGTGGGTTTGCACTCATGTCCAGGAGGTACAGGTAATAATACAACTCTGCCTAAAATTCCCCATGAGTCATGACTGTGAACTGTGAAGTCCAAGGTAAACGTCATGGTTTGTTCTGTTCACAAATCAGGAATTACTTATTTACCTGTCATGATGTCCTTTCTCCATCAGATGCCAAAACATCAGAGATCTGGAATCTCCATGTGTCCTACAGGGCTGCTGACTTATTATGGTTATTTACTTTTACTCTGAGAGAAATTTATGGAAAAGTTATTTAAAACTATGTTAAAAAACAATTTAACATGTAAATAACTCCCTTCTGTTGTGAAAAGGAATATTCTTTCAAACTAGATTATCCAATTAATCTAAAAAGAAAGAAAGCAAGAAAGAAAGTAAGAAAGAAAGAAAGAAAGAAAGAAAGAAAGAAAGAAAGAAAGAAAGAAAGAAAGAAAGAAAGAGAAAAAGTATAGCTGCTTTTCTGTCAGCAGTGTGTTTGAGTTTGTCATAACACTGGACAATTTCCCATTGCATCCTGAAAATAGGTCCTTCACTTCATGGAACATTCAGGAGGACTGCAAATCCGACACAGGAGTTGCTGATCACAGACCTGGAATCTTATCCTCCTTGCGTTATTCAAAACCCAGGGCACTTGGTGTCAGTTTCCGTGAAGGGAGTGTTCCTTTGGGAGTGAGGACAGAGAACTTCAAACCTGAGCTGTGTAAGTGGAGTAGGAAGTGTGGGTGTGAATCCAACACTTAATTCTTAACACGCAGGCAAATGTCAAGGTATGGACGGGTGAGAGGTGGACTTAGGGGATGTGAGAGCTGTGGAAGCCTCAGGGATAATCTAGATCAGCCTGTCCGACTTTACCAGCGAAGGATCAATACAGCTGAACATTTTAAAGCATCCAAGTGGCAAAGGCTTGGGAGTCAGACAGGGACTTTGGTTTGATCACTGGTCTAGTATTTGCGAAGATGTGTCTTTATCAGTTTTCTCCTCTTATGGAACCAGTAGTTCATTGAACTACCTCTTCTCCATGGATTAAAAAAAAATCACCCCCCCCCAAAACCTACTTATACAAATGAAACACTCGACTCAGCCTTTTCAACCCACATAATTAACGTCTTTCACAGTTATCGCATCAGAAATTTTAATTTTTCCTTATGACTTTCAGAGCAATTTAAAGAGGCTACATTTTGTATTTATACACTGTTCCTTGGAGAAATTGCATCCTTATGGATTTTAGAATTAAAACACATTCAATTTTAGTTACTCTCTGCCACTTAGGTGGGTCTTCAGTGTGAGTTTAAGATTAGGCTTGAAAATACGTAGTTCTTCAGCCCAGTGGACAAGCCTTTCAAGTATCATTGGGCCATGAGGAATGGGAACAGAGGGCATGGCATGGCCTCGCCCACACGCAGGTTAGCCCCCCCCCCAACCATTTTAAAGGAAAGGGTGCACAAGAACATCCAAAGAAAGGGTGGAAATTGCCTTTTCCCCCAGTTCTCTACCAGTACGGCCCCATCTTAAATAGAATTTTACAGCCCTGTGTCTCCTAGAAGCTTTCTTACCATGAATATTTTTCCTCCTCTTTCTGTCTCTCTTCTTCTCCACCGAGGACGAGTTTGCCATAAGTTTTTAAGGCTCTCAGCACACAGCCATTTAAGATTCCTGCTCCTCTGGTACCTATTGCTCATGCCATTCATTTGAGTATCAGCCCCAAGCTACACCTTAACTCCTCAGCTGCTTTGCTGTTCGGTCCTATTTCCTATATGACTCTTTCACCTCCCCGATAGACTGTAAGTAGTTCAGAATTCTTGCAAAAAATTAAATGTAATGAAGGAGAAAGAAAGAAAGAATGAATGAATGAAAGGAAGGAAGGAAGGAAGAAAGAAAGAAAGAAAGAAAGAAAGACCCAGTGTAATGCTGATGAATTTGCCTGAACAGCAAAAATAACATTTTATTCAAAGCTACACATCCCAACGAAGCAAGAATTGAACATCCAAAAGCAAGGCCATAACAAAGCTCCATAAACACTCAGTTTATCTTCGGCTATTGCAATAGTTTCCTAACCAATCTCTTTGCCACCAGTCTGTCTCATCCAGTCCTATGCACATGACGAATCAAATGATCTTACTATGTTAGGCACTTCAATAATTAGTTGTTTACCTACATTTATTAAGCATTTTCATGCATGGAAAGCAATTACAGTCATGATTTAGACAATTACATCAGGCTGTGAGTGAAATAACATGAAGTAGGGATGTAAAGAGTAAGTGAGTAAGAAAAAGTTTTTCACCACAGGCAGGTGGTATGGGATATCTGCCTATAATGGCAGGATTTTTGTTAACAGTTTTACTAGCAACCGTAGAGTAATAACAGTTCCCTTCTCTACACTGGTAGAGACTGGACTACCACTGCTGTTAGAAACTGTAGCTCAGGAAATACACTCACATGGATTCATTTATTAATTCAATGCATAGATTTGGTACCCTCTCCATTCCACAACCCAGACTGACAAAGTACAGTGCAAGCAAAACAAGAAATACTAGGATGCCGTGATAACATTGCCTTTTTGCTAACCATGCTTCTAGGTGAACTCATACCTTTCAAATTAGTTGGGGTCCAAGCAGGAAACAGATGGTGTCTTCGGATGCAGACTGTATGAAAATAGTGTAAGGCCACTTTTATTAGGGTACATAGAAGAAAGCTTGAGACCAAAGCAGTGTGCCCCGCGAGACTGTGGAACACTGCACAACCCTTAGATTTGAAATGGAAGCGGAGACTGGTGCTACCAGAACCTGGAGACTGCTGGAAAAGTATTAGGACAGAGCAAAGTTTTGAAGTCCTGGAGGTTAGCGCTTGAGGAATTCATACCCGCTCATATCCCCGTTCCCTTCTGTGTTTCCTTGCCTGCCTAGAAGTCAGAAAGTAAGAAAACTTTCCTATGGGGTTTACACAGTTCAGATGTCCAGGCTTTTGGGAACAATGGAGGAAGAATGGACCTAAAATTCAAATAGCATAGTGACTTTGTCCAAGATCCATTTAAAACTTTGTAATAAATATTTATGCCATTGCCATAGGTTTAAACATCACAAATCCATACCGAAGGAGTGATTTTTGAGTACATTTTATATTTATTTTTAATTGGCACATAAAAAATGCACATACTTATGTGGTGGCAAATGATGCTTTGATGCATATATAGATTATATAATGTTCAAATCAGGGAAGGCATGTGTCTTCAAATATCAAATCATCTTTGAAAAAGTACAATAATTTCCTCCCGAGATTCTTAATGCAATGTGTCAGAGAAGCTGTCAACACTGATGCTGTTTATAGAAAATGGAAAATTAATGAAGCAAGAAGAAAAAGATCAATTCAAATTGGTTTGACTATATAAAACTTCTAATTTCAGCCATATATATTAATTGCTTGCCACTTATGCCTAATTACCATGTAGTACAATAATGTGTATCATTAAACAAGAGCCAAATTAACTTTACTAACTTAGTGTTAACTTTGCAGTCTGCTTTGGGATAGTTGTAAGTTTTGACTCATGGGACAAACTCACACTGCTACTGTGATATTATGCCCATTCGCCTACTCTCCAAAGAACAGCAAATAAAAAGAATATATATTTTTTTAGCAGATCTTCCTGCAGTGATAGATAATTTAGCAGTGCTTAGTGCCAAACTAAAGGCCGGTATTGGGTGATCAACTCATTCCAGCCATGATATAAAGTGGGGAAAAGCTCATGCCAGACCCTTTATAGCTCTGAGGTCATAGGACTCAGCATGCAGCTCGCTGGCACCAGGAAGATCAGATGGGCAAGGGGTGTGCTATCTTTAGCAGTCATATCCTGATCACGATGGCCACATTCTGCTTTGCACTTGAATTAATGCTTGATGGTAGTGCAAAGCTCAAAGCCAGTTTGCTTCCCATCAAATACCAAATGGTAAGGTTAACACAATGCTACAGATTTTAATTTCCAGACATGATCTTACTGGGCTTGTGCATTTGTTCTGAGAATTTATCATAAGTGTTTTCAATTTGCCTTGATAAAGTCAATACATGTGACCCACAAATTCTGGAGCCTTCTAACAGCTCAGCAGAGAATGTTTGAGATATAAAGGTTGTACCTACAAGTTCAGCTTCAATATGTCAAACTATTATAACTCATTGGTAGGCTTTAAAATAACTAAAGTTATTTCAAGGTCCTATGTATTTTGCATTTATGGTATTATTTATTTTAAAACTATGTTCCCTTTGATCCAAGAAAATAGTTGAGTTGCTTTTTCTAACTTTTGGATAAGAATTTATCTTTAGAAACTTAAATTACATGCCTATGCAGAACATGGGCACAACTGCACGGCCTTATGAGATATTGAACAGGGAACCATTGAAAACATCTCTGTGGATATTAATCTTCTAGGGTCAGAGGAACTATCTGCATTACCGATTTTTCACTGTAGAATTCTCCTTCTGACAAGTGGGTAAAATGATGGTATCAAGTCCCTGTATAAATCATAAGAGAAGGGAGCATTCTGATATGGAGGAGGGCCAGCTGTTAGCACTCTGACTTCCTCCTCGCATGATGATTTGTTATCTAATCTTCAGTTAGTCTGTCATTGTTCAATAAAGAGGATGGCTACGGAAATAACTGAGACAACAGGCACTATTTTATTTTATTTTATTTTATTTTATTTTATTTTATTTTTTAGTTAAGAATACTTACTACGGAGCTGGAGAGATGGTTCATCAGTCAAAAGTACCAGATCTTGTAGATACCTGAGTTCCATTCCCAGCACTCATGTCTAACACCCCATAACCAGCCAAAGCTCCAGTTTCAGTTCCAGGAGAATCTGATTTCTCTTTGGGCCTCTGCAGGTGCTGGCAAATACATGGTGTCCATTTGTAAATTCAGGCATGTGAATATAGAGATAAAATTTTATTTATAAAGACTATCTAGCATATGACATTAATATAGTATCCATGGCTACTCTAAACTGTTCATCTCTTTTCTAATGACATCTTTAACTCCATCATTAATCAGTTCTTTTTACAAGCACCGACGACTTGAAAAAGGCAGCAGAACAAACAGCATAAAAACAACAACAACAAAAGACAGACAGGAAGTTGGATTTGACGCCAAGTCTCATATACTCCTTCTAGTTACACGTGTTTTTATCTCCATGGAGATTTCTGCCATCTCTGTGTACACAGAAACCCACAGCTTATCCCTGTTCTCTTCTCCTCCTGAAACATCAGTCTGGGGTAATCTTCCTGAAACAGAGAACAGCCGAGATAAAGGAAACGGAAGTTTCATTACAAACTTGGGCTTGGAACAAAGACCTATCAGCTGTGGTCAGCGGATCACACATGGAAGAGTCACAGTTTGGGGTTGGAGATGTTGACAAGCATGACTTCTTTTGTCAGAAAGCAGTCTCCTGCCCCTAATGTTTTCGCGTATTTGTTCCTGAACCAACCTTCTAGTGTATGGCATATAAGCAAAATGAAAAATCAGATCCCCTATAAAGCATATCCTACAGAGCAGACAACAGTAATATTGGAAACTTAACATGGTAAGTGGCAGTAGCTTTGATAGAGTGTAAATGTCCATATTGCAGAGGAAATTCCTGAGAATCCCACCTTGGTTATTCTCCAGCTCTGGCAGCTGTTTTATACGTGTGTATGTATGTGTGTGTGTTGCCAACTTCCATACAATCCATTGGAGAACAGGAGAAATTTGATTTTGCTTCTTGGTCAGGAATCAGTGCCCCTCAGAACCTCGTGAAAAGATGTGGTGAGGAGCTAATCATGCCATGATGGCAAGGAAAGAACAGAAAACAGCCAAGTATGTCTTAAGGAGTATTGGGATGACCGGTTACACAGATTTTCAAGAATTCCTTTGGCAGAAATTATTCAGTTTCTCTCAGATTTTAAAACAATCAACACTTAAGCTCTATGGTTCATAATTTCTTGAGAAGGTTCAAGGGTTAACAATTATGGATTTCTCCTTTCTGAGGAATAGGCTGGCCCCTGTGCCTCATCTCATCCCTTCCAAATTCCCCAAGAATTTTGTTCCCACAGGTTTACCCTCATCTCTAGAATCTTTGCTTTGTCTTCTTCTTCTTCTTCTTCTGCTTCTTCTTCTTAATTCCTTTTTTTCCTTCAAATTTTATCATAAAACATTTAGCTCACTTCACTGTCCCCTCTAGCCAACGGCCTCACTTATCTGGTTTTCTTTTCGCAGCTTTCTAAACAAGTGGTTTAAAGTCACTGCATCAGGCCTCGGACTCATTTAGCTTTTGTTGTTGTTGTTGGTTTTCCTCCTGCCATGCCTATTGGAATTGTTTTTGCCCTCTTCTTGCTATGTCTTTGCCATGGATAATTTTTTTTAGTGACACTCACCTTAAAACAGTGCTTCCTTCTTGATCCCATTCTGCCTCTTCTCACAGCTTCACACAGATCCTCCTTATTTATTCCTGTTTAAATTTCTCATTTGTTTTACATGTTCTCTGATGTAGTGGTTTAATGAGCTTTTCAACAGCTAATTGACACTTGAAAAACTGGACATATGTGAAGTGTATTATTGAAGTTTTTAATATATTCATGTGACCATCATCTGTTACTCTATAAAATTGACTCAGGAGTGGTTTTAAAGATTCCCTTTTCTCTGAAACTCCAGTGTTCATTCCTAAGCAAACACCAATAAGGGTACCTGCCATGTGAGGCTGGTTTTCCTTTCCAAGGATTTTGTAAGTGGATTAACACATCCTCCTTCTCATCATCATTGGTATGAGGTTTTTCCTTCACGTAGCACTATGATTTTAAATTTGATCTTGTTGTTTCATGTATAGTTAGTTCCCTTTTTTAAAATGGTTGCATGTGATTTCACTGTACAAATACAGCTCAATTAATCTATGCTATAAATTCTATCTAGTTTTTCTACCAGTGGGTTATTTCTGGCTTGGCTATTATAGGTAAACATTTCATGAACAAGTTTCTAAGTTTTCCTAAGAATATATACTTTTTTCCCATTATATTTAGTGTGTGTGTGTGTGTGTGTAAGAGAGAGAGAGGTCAAAGGACATATGTGGATATTGTGAATATCGTCTCTCTCCTCCTACCATTTAGGTCCCAGGCACTGAACCCCAGGCTTCATAACAAGTCCCTTTACCCACCTAGACATCTTGCCAGACCTACTATGACTTTTACTGTTTCGAATGAATAATGTGTATGTTGGTGTGTTTACAATAACAATGACAATAATAAGGCCCCCATGACAACTTGTTCTCCAAAATCATGAACATGCGTTATTCCTGCTAGTAAACCAACACTCAAAGCCTCTCAAGCCCCTCTGTATAATCAATACACTGATGTTAACCATTCATGAGGCAGCATCGTGATATTTTCCTGGGATATTATATTGCATTTCTCCATCTACTAATGATGTTAAACATATTTTCTCACCTAATTTGATATCTACAAATTCTTTGGGGTGGAGGCGATAATTGTTTCCTGTTATACTGTTGTTATTCTGGATACAAAATTTATTGTCCAAAATGAGATTTTCAATTATTTTCTCCCAGTGTTATTATTTGCCTATTAATTGTGTCTTTCCAAACAGTTTTTAATTTGGTTGGATTCTAATTGCCTATGTCCCTGCTTTGGGTCATGTCTATGTTGTTTGAAAGGGATATTTGTTTAATTTGAGATTTTAAAAACTTTTCTGAAATTTTTGTTTTAGGTCTGTAGTTCATTTATATATATCTATGGGAAACATTCATTATGGATTTCCAGTTATTGTTGGATTCATTGAGAAGACTTTCCATCCATTTGCAATTGCACTGTTCCTATGACTATGCTCAAACCATCCTTCTGAGTGAGGGATTTTGTTCTATTCTCTTGCACCTGCTTTTCTATCACCCAGGAATGTGTCGTAACAAGCCCTGCACATCTCGAAACCAGGTGTCATAAGCTTTCCCACTTAGTTGTTGGCCTCTTTGTTAATCCTCTAACTGTGCTTAACCAGGTGTGTGACGCTGTTGACTTGAGTGTTCCTCAGTGTTTTCGAAGTTCAAGATTCCGTAAGCATTCTCAGGCTGAGTAGAACATGGCCCCTAGCTTCTCCTTTGAGTCCCAGGTTTAGAGCTCTTCTATAACTCAGCAAAGTGAATCTTGGAAGACTACTTTTGCCTTAGTTAGGGTTCCCACTGCTGTGAAGAGACGCTTCGGCCACAATAACTCTCGGAAAGGAAAACGTTTAACTGGGGCTGGTTTACAGTTTTAGAGGTTTAGTCTATTATCCTCATGGCAGGACATGGCAGTGTAGAGGCAGATAGACTGGAGGATCCCAGGATTTGTAGGCAGCAGGAGACTGTGTGTCACCCTGGGCATAGGCTGAGCATATAAAATACCTCAAAGTCTGCCCTCCCAGTGACAAACTTCCTCGCAGGAGGTGGCCAGCAGTGCCACTACCTATGTACCGAGCATTCACACACACACACACACACACACACACACACACACACACACACACACACGAGTCTATGGAAGCCACACCTATTCAAAGCTACTCAGACCTATTTCCCACACTAGCTTTCATTTATATTCTCTTTCTTATTATAACATGCTCCAAACTGATTTTTCCCACTTACTTTCATCTTCCTATGAGATAAAATATGAGATACACAAGTGCTCTACCACTGAGTTACAGTAACATCCCAGGGTATTTAGAAAATAACAAAAACAAACAAATTTTCTTTATACAGGAGATTTTTCAGGAACCTTTAAAGTTATTTTAGCAAGGCTCTGAAACCTATGAATCATAACACAATTTGATCCTCAATGCTACCACTCTAAGCTGTACATTCAGGCTTTCTGTGAGCTAGAAAGATGTTCAGTCATAGGACAATGAATAATTTAATTTAAAACCACCATTTCCCTTTTACTTGTCTAAGCAACTTTTATAGGGGAAAAAAATGTGTGGTGAAAATGTGTGGCCTGCAAGGAACTTGACATCTCACAACCATAGGCAAAGGCAGAGGAAATTTCTGAAGCAGCAGTTTGCTAAAGAGGCCCCTTTCACCCTTTTCAAAGTGCAACACGTTCAATCACCTTTTAGAATTGTTAGTGGTAGGTTAGAATCATGGGAAAAATGAATTTAAATATGGGTCTGCAGCTCAGCTCATTGCATTGGTCTTTTATCTTCACCAGGACTAAATCAAGTAGTTAATACATATCAGCATATACTATGCCTTTCCATACTACTGAGTTTAGTTAACACTGGTTCACCAATAGAGCCAACACTCGCATCATGAAGCCACCAGTGACAGAGGTCAATGAGATTCCTAATATGCAAAGAAGAAAATGAAAAAGAAAAGATGAGATGCTTTCTGAGTTAAGAAAACAAACAAATAAATGGCTTGAATGAGAGCAAGGACTCTATGAAAGAATTTTCTGTTGTGTCCAGTGCTAAGTTTTAAATGCAAAAGGGTAAAAGTAATAAAACAAACAAACAAACAAACAATCACCTCGTGATAGTAGCAAATTCCCTTCCAGTTCCTTTGGGAAGACTCCCCTGTGTTCAAGGACAAGCAGGCTCAGGTGCAGGAGTTTGTTTAAGGTAAAGATGTCCTAATCCAGAACGTGGTGTTTACAACACCAGGGTCCTGTGCACTGTGACACACTTCACCTTCATTGTTGTTTCAAAACTAGGGAGTCGGCTTCCCAGGATTCCCAGGAACAAAAGGAGACTGGTTTCATTTTCTGTGTCATATATGAAGAGCGGGGGTGACCTGAGGACAGTGCCCCAGTTAACCCTACACAGCAAGACAACCCACGCGGGCCAGATACATGCTCTGACTGCTCAGGCCTGGATGTCGTTCCCTGTCTCTGCTCAAGAAAGGGCGGGAAGTGCACTGTTTTGTATGAAGGTGTCAGAACTTAGGTAAGAGAAACAGCTTGGATGAGAAAAGCATTCAGCCCATTGTGATAGAAGCACACAAGATGTGGGGAGGGGACTAGAAAACCTACTATTCCTCAGGAAACCCCTCCACTCTTCCTGGGGCGGAGGAATCAACATGAAAAGTTTAGTACTTAAAAAAGATATAAACAGCTTTATAACGTCAGAAAGAATGAGAAATATATCATATTGCAGAGACCATGTTGTATGGTTTCTGATAATTTCAGAATGACATCTTAAACTCGAAAAGGTCTGAACAGACTTGAAAAGGAACAGGGAGCCTGAGAGAGGGAACTTGTCCATTTAAGCATGTTTCTACCCCCCCCCCAAACCCCCAGTCCTTGCTGCTCATCTGAAAACAAGAAGTAGACGGGTCAGGAAAGGGGTTATGGTTAACACTGCAAGATGAAAGATAAGCAGCCAGGCAGTTAGAAGCCAAAGCATTTTATCTAGAAGAGCAGGTCTGGCCTTGTTTCCATCTTGATAAGAATTAGATTGGAGAGCTTGTTTGTCTGTAGCCTAGGATGGGAGGATGGGTGGGAGAGCTGAAGAAAGAGGCCAGGGAAATCTGGGTGAGGGTGGGGGTTCTAAGGTAGCTGTCATTCCCTCTCCTGTGTTCTGCCTGTTACGTGAACTTTGGAAAGTGCTAGACAGGCCTATTTAGATAAATTGGCTGTATTTCTCATATTTGTGAGGACTTAAATAGGAAGAAAGTCCTGGTGCCCTGAAGAGGCTTCTTATCACAGGCTAAAAGTTTCAGAGAAACTGGAAGGGAGAGACTTAAAAGTTAAAAAAAAAGAAAAAGAAAAAAGATGATTGAGGTTACAGTACTTTTAAAACACTTTTACTTTTACTTTGATGCATATATACCATAAACCACCTGTTCCCTTAAAGCTGTGTTTTCATTTTAAGGCCTTGCAAAAAAATAAAACAAAATAGATTGTGGTTGCTTCCACTTTCAGCCTATGATCTGGAATTGTAACTGTGTGCAATGGGAGTTTTCACACAACTGTTAAAACTGGCAAAGGTCTAAGACTGCTGCTTGCTTGCAAAGATAGCATAATTCCTTAGGATTTTATTCCTGACTACTTTTAGAGTATTAGTCTAAATAGAAAACATAAATGCAAAATGAAATTCCATCTGTAGGTAGGACTCTACAATTATTTGCATCTAATTAAAATAATTCTTTTCATTGTGGTGGAATTATATTTCTGAAGCCATTAATCATTCAAGTTGCTGATATTGAGCATTGGAGAGCATTTACTGAGCATGGGGGAGTGCTGCAGATGAGTGATATCTACTCATGGGTTAGAGTTTTCAATGTGTACTTAGCGGAGATCAACCCAGAGATTTTAGGCTAGACATAAAACCAAGCGTGTATAAATGGCAGATGGGAAGAGGCCATCCTTATTTTGCTCCTTCCGACTGGCTGGCATCTGAGTTCAACTTCTCTGTGATACTGAAGCAATTCCCACAGGCAGAAGGCTCTGGGTGCTTCCTTGAGCTCAGCAACAATGTCCCAAAGGTTCTTCTGAAATACTACTCTTTCCAGCATGCTTTTCACTTTCATTTTTTTTTCCTCTAACCTCCTCTGCATGGCTAGTCTGGTGATCCATGCTGATACAGACATTTTAACAGTTTTGATATCTTTATATATTGCAAAATATTTAAAACTATATATTTTCACAGGTGTGTAGTACCAAAGCCATAACATATGACTTCCTTTAATCAATCTTATTATTATATTTAATGCATTTATCAGTATCATTGTACCAACCTTTAGGACTTCCTAAAAACTGTTAGGAATGCTTAATCATATTTATTTGCTTAATTAGAGTAAAACTCACTGAGTCCATAACACCCCTACTACCTTTATTGCTCCTAGTTTCTAGATGAAGAAATCAAGATCCAAGGCTGTTAAGTACCTTGCCCATGCTTACAAGGCCAGAAAGCAGTGAACCCAAGATCCAAGCCAGGGTGTCTGAATATAGAGATAGTATTCCTGACTACTGTGATATGGCTGTTGTCATAACAACATAGTCATGAGCATCCCAATTTCTTTCTTTTCTTTTTTCTTTTAGGATGAAACTGATACCCTTGTACATGAGGCTATTGTCCTGGAGGTCTCACCTTTTTCTCTTCCTCACAGTGTAGAATGCTAAACCTGAGTTAGACAATCTTGGGTGCTGTAATTGAAATATTCTCGCACAGTTATTCTTAATCTCTTGCATGCTTTTTTTTGTCTTTATCTCCTTTGGCCACTCCATAGCAGCTGATGAAGGTTTATCACACCGTGCCCTTGGACCTCTGACCCTTCGTGGTATAACATCATCTTCTACCACTTCCCTCTATCTTGTATCTTCCCTTTCTCCCTAGCTGACACTTTTCACTGACCTCCTTCTCATTTTGGAGTTTCTTAGCTCTCCATGTGGTTTTGTCCTCATGTTGTAGGCTCCTTGAAAAGTCTCATTCACTCCTATGACTTTAGCAGATATTTAAGTTCCAATACTTCATAAATCTTTACCTCTCCCTAACCATTTCTCCTAACGTTTTCCTTATACACAAAATTGTCTTAGACTGCTTTGAGATACTCTCCAGGTTTAAAAAAAATGATTCAGATTGAACTCATCATTTCTTTTCTATACCTAAATTTCTTCCCGCGGTGTTCATACCTACAATTATGTGAACTTCCCACAAGCCAGAGACTGAATGGGAAAGCCGCTCTATGTTTGGGAAATGAGGAATGATAATCATTTTTGAAGCTGGTATGCGATATAAAAAGTCTTGGTGAACTTAAGAATTGGCTTAATTCTCAAAACCATAGAATTTTATTATCTGTAAAATGGGGATAACGATATTTAGTATGCAAAGCTATTGAAAAGAATGAATGAATATTGTTATTTTTTTTCTTGGAACATCTGGAACAGCAAAAACTTCCAATAGAGTTTTAAAGTCAGCATCTGCCTCGATAATCTGCAGGGTAAAGCCCTCTGTGGTAGGCCCTCTGTGGTAGGTCCTGTCCTGTCCTGTCCTGTGTCCTGTCCTGTTCCCTGTTTTCTCCCTCCTCTGATGTCCATCCTCTTTGTCTTTCTGAATGGGTATTGAGCATCTTAGCCAGAGTCCTCCTTCCTGATTAGCTTCCTTAGATGTACAGATTTTAGTATGTTTATCCTATATTATATGTTTAATATTCACTTATGAGTGCGTATATACCCTGTGTGTCTTTCTGCTTCTGGGATACCTCACTCAGGATGATCTTTTCCAGTTCCCACCATTTACCTGAAAATTTCATGATTTCCTTGCTTTTTATCGCTGAGTAATATTCCATTGTGTAGATGTACCACAATTTCTGTATCCATTTCTCAACTGAGGAGCATCTGGGCTGTTTTCAGTTTCTGGCTATTACAAATAAAGCTGCTACAAACATGGTTAGAGTGCAGGGAATCTTATGAAAAATGTGGGAGATGGTAAGACCTGGAGAGGACAGGAGATCCACAAGGACAGCAACAGATCCAAAAAGTCTGGGCACAGGTGTCTTTTCTGAAACTGATACTCCAGCCAAGGACCACTCTTGGAGATGGCCTGAAACCCCTGCACAGAGGTAGCCTATGGCAGTTCAGTATCCAAGTGGGTCTCTGACAGGAACTGCTTGGCTTGCTCTTTGATCACCTCTCCCTGAGTGGGGAGCAGCCTTACCAGGTCACAGAAGAAGACAATGCAGAGACTCCTGATGAGACCTGATAGACTAGAATCAGAGGTAAGGGGATGAGAACCTCCCTTATCAGTGGACTGGGAGAGGGACATGGGTGGAGAAGAGGAATGGTGGGATTGGGAGGGAACAGGGAAGGTGGGATTGGGAGGGAAAAGGGAGGGAGGTACAGGGGGGATACAATGTGAATAAACTGTAATTAATAAAAATTTAAAAAAATAAAAGAAGCACCATATCTGATTACTCTGCCTCCCCACAAAAAGAGTTTTAAACTATGGAGCATAGTGCTATACACTTTAATCCTGGCACTAGAGAGACAAAGGTAAGCAGATCTCCATGAGTTCAAGGCAAACCTACATAATGAGTTCCAGAACAGCCATGACTACATAATAGAGAGAACTTGCTTCAAAACACCAAAATAAAGCAACAGTTTTAAGATTTTGTAGATGATACGTTACTTCTCACCACCAATCAGGTTTTGAATCTAGTTGTTTCTGAACTTGAACTTGACCCATGTCCCTTTTCTCTCTACCATCCCTGTTGGTAGTGGAGAACTCTGCTTCAACCATTATGGTGTCCTCTAACTTGATGTTCCTCAGTCTTCTTTCCCAAGGCCAGAACACAGGATGGACCATGTTCATAAATGTAACTCCTTCCCTGAGTCAAATATGATGCTAATTACATTTTTTTATTTTTAGAGTTTAGGCTCAAACACCTCCTTTCCCTAGAAAATATTGCATGAGAAAGGCGGGAATGATATTAGTAAAGGAATGGACTTGAATATACTCCACATCTTTAGGTCTTATGTCAATTTGACTGTCATATTTTTGGTAGCAAATTGCTGGGACACACCTGTGTGCAAGCATTGAGAGACTCTTAACTACTTCCTTTACTAATTCACATGTGCTAATTACATCCCAGACACTCTTGTTGGTCAGCTAACTATCTTTATGTAGAACAATCTATACTATTTTCATAGTAGTGCTTTGTGTATCTATTGGTATAAAATGTATCCCCATCTGCCTTGGAATGTAAGGTATTAGGATCTGGGTCCATTACCTGTTTTAGGCTTTTCTCATTCTGCACTCCACTTTGCAAATGATTTTTCAAATGGCAAAACAATGGCACTTACCACCTCTTTTCCTCACCTTTCCCTTACTCCTCACCCCAATATAGCCTTTTGTCTTAATGTTTTAGGTTCTGCTAGACACTACCCAAACTGGGGCCTCAGGTAGAGACATCTATATACAACCTATGTACTGTGTGATCTGCTGGGTGGTTTTCATTCAGCAGCAACATGCACTTAGAACATGCACTTACTCTTAACTCTTTTTATTTTAATAATTTATTTTATATGCATAAGTGTGAGAGTGTCAGATCCCCTGAAACTGGAGTAACAGACGGTTGTGAGCTGCCCTGTGGGTGCTGGGATTTGAACTCAGGATCTCTGGAAAAGCAGCCAGGGCTCTTCAGAGCCCCTCCTCTTAATTCTTTCACTGCTTCTTTATTGCCCTAATCTCTGGTTTCCTTCCCTTCCTATCTCTTCTCTAACATTTCCCCCCTGGTCTCCTGAGCAATTGCCCTTTCTTCTCTTTGCGTTTTATAACTCACATTAGGAGATCTGCACTACATTTTATGGGCTCAGCTACAGTATATGATACTGCTGCTTCCTCCTCCTTCTCCTCCTTGTCTGTGTGTGTGTGCTGGTATGTACATGTGCATGTATATACACGTGTGTGTAGGCCAGAGGACAACTTTGGGCTTCGGGTGTTGTTCTTAGGAGCTGTCCACCTTCCTTTTAGAGCTAGTTTCTCAATAGCCTGGAGCTCACCCACTTGGCTAGACTAGCTGGCCAGCGAGCCCCAGGGATCTACCTGTCTCCACCTTCCGAATGCTAGGATTATCAGTGCGTGCCATCATCCCAGGTTTCTTTCTTTTCTTTTCTTCTAATGCTTAAGTATGTCAACTGACTGAGCTATCTCCTTGCTTGCTTTTCTTCTTTTTTGAACTCATGCACTATGCACAGTTGCTTCTTTTCTACTTAATTGGTCTTGTGCCACAAGCACAGTGCATCCAGGTGAGAATTCATTATTGTCTCCATGCCTTCTGCTTTTTCATTAAAGTTGTTATTTGTGCAAAGAGCCAGAGAGTGAACAACATGTTTGCTCTGTTGCAATCTACTGGCCCCACCTTTGAACTATAGTTATATTCTGTTGGATTATAGTGTATGTACGAATGCCCATCATACTTCTCCAATTCTTTACCTACCACCTTAGTCCAGGCTACCATATTTCTTTCCTATATCCTTGTGTTTCGCTTCCCCTCCCCCCCATGTTTTGCTTGAAGTAAATGCTCTCCATTCCCTGTCCCATTCCCTTGCCTTTCTTTTTACTCCAGAGTTCCTACCCTTGAAGAGGGACTATAACTTTCCACCACAGATTTCTAAGATCTGCATCATAACATACCATAGTTCTTTCCCAAAGGCTTTCTTATCCCATGAGGAGCAGCATAAAACATCTAGAGTCTAGTAGGGGTGCCAATTAAAGAACCATTTCATTAACATTACATTAGCTTAGCACATTTAACTGCAGTGATTCACCAGCTCTTTGATTTAGGTCAATGGTCATTAATTTGGATATTGATGACCCATGCAGTCTTTCTTTGTCATGGGCTCCTCTTGTTTCCATTTCTCTAAGTAGAATGAAAAATAAGCCTCTGACAAACCAATTTGAATGTGAACTTGTGAAGAGTGATGTCCCAATGTACTTCCTCTACCCAACTGGATAGAAAGTTTTTGTTTTTTAAATCAATTAATTTTTCTTGACTTTTTCCAAAATAGACAATTTATTTAAAAACGAACAACAAAAAACCCAACTTGTTTCATTTTACACCCCATTTCACTGAATTATGTAAGTAATGTTTCATTATATTATGTGGTTACAGTAAAAAGCCAATCGGCATCAACAGTTGAGGAATAGACACAAATAAGTCTTTTTTTTTTAATTTATTTATTTTTATCTCAATCACAGGTCAGGTACTTTGAATCCCAGGC
>CM053751.1:48697349-48735716 GCA_028658305.1 Pachyuromys duprasi
GGGTTCATTTCTGGGTCTTCTATTCGGTTCCATTGATCCACTATTCTGTTATTATGCCAATACCATGCAGTTTTTATTACTATTGCTCTGTAGTACAGCTTGAGGTCGGGGATGGAGATACCTCCAGATGATCTATTGTTGTAGAGGAGACACAAATAATTCTTGGCAGGGATGCAATTGAACCAACCAGAGCAGTGTGCAGGCTTCCTGGAGCATGCCTACTGGTTATGAGTTTCTTTTTGCTTAGAATATTCATCAGTTGGTTTTTTGTTTGTTTGTTTGTTCCTTTTTCAAAGGAAATTGATAATATTGGTTGAGTCAATTGAGTCAAATTCTGTTGAGAGCAAATCTGCCTACTGAATTGTCTCTTTTCCATATGGATCATAGGCACTGTGAGTATGGAGAAATATGCATGGCTTAGGAATGAAGTGAATAAGTACACTAACAGAAATTCAGAACACTTACCTCTCATTTTCTGTCCTTTCACCAGCTTAATAGAACCTGTCCTCCTGAGTGATTTTCACTCCATGGCCAACCAGTAATTCCCCTTTCACTATCTCTATTGTATCCACTATTTATTCCCAACATGCTATTTGGAAATACTCTGACTATCATTTTATTTTATTTCCTTTTGATCTATAGCACACCTCTTAAAGGATAGCAATTATTTTTCTATATCTTATGTTTAACATATATATGGTATTTCTTTTACCACAAACTAATTGATAAATAAAAGAATGCATAAAACAACTTGTCACTACTTGTAAGTAGTATAAGTAACACATCTTGTCACCACTGTAAGGAAGGAAACCAAGACCCTAAAGATGAAATGTCACAAGTAGTATTAAGAAAGTAAGTCACTCTTAGTTCCTTGCTTTGTGTACTTTAAAGCTTGTGTGCTCTTTCAACTATGCTCTCTCATTTAGTCAGCTAGGGAGATAAAGTCTCTTGTAGGAATTGAAGGAAAGTGCTTCCTGGTCTCAGTCTCTTCTTAACCAACAGCTGCTTTATATTCACTTTGCTTGATATTTTTTCCTCTTACAGATTCAGAGGTAAATAGCAGGCAAGAAGGGCCGGGGACAAATGCTTAGGGAAAAGGAAGCAAACCTAAGGAATAAGGAAGAGTGTGTGGTTTGAGCAGTCATGTGAAAGTTGAGGTGGGAAAGAGGTTAGAAAGTAAAGCAGAATACAGACTAGAGATTGATCCTATGGCATTATTTAACTCATAGAGTGTGCACACATGTATAAATTACCCATGCAATTCTTCCACTCCTGAGCGGATACTATATGTCCCACTTGTGGTTTGGGAAGACTTCCTGGGATAAGTTTATCCCAAGTGGTATCTTAAATGGTAAAACAAACAAACAAACAGCTTAATCTTTAGAAAAAGAGTTGCAGGTTGAAAGGATGGTGAGAGTAAGAGAATGGGCTAGTGAGACGACTCAGTGCTTAAAGGCACTTGCTACCAAGCCTCATGGGCAATGTTCAATTTTGGAAAATCACACGGAGAAGGAGAGAAACAACTCTCACAAATTGTCCTCTGACACACACATACACAAACACACATACTTGCACACACATGCCACAGAGCAAGTGTGTCCAAACACAATAAATATATAAAATTTTAAAAGGAAAAACAGATTAACAAACTGATACATATAAAAAAATGAGCAATTCCATGTCGCATAGGAGGTGATTGGAACATTAACATTATAGAATCTCTGGAAGGATTATTAGTAATTACTTGTGGGCTATCAGCTCCATAGCAGTGACCTCACATTCATCTTTGATTTCATTCAAATCAGCCTTTGTTCGATACCCATCCTTTTTCTTTATAGAATAATTTATAATTTGGTAATTTTCCTAGCTTGCAAGCTAGTATAAGCTCTCTCATTTTAGAAAAATCAGACCCAGATAAATTCTCTGATTTTTTTAAACACATCTGTTGCTCACTGTATTTCATTCTGCAATAACATAGATTCAACAACTTTTGTATTTTACCACAAACTTAACTGTCTTTTGTACCATCTCAAAGACATCCATGACACTCACTACCCTTTCTGCCTTCATTCACTTGTTTTATCAAACAGCGTCAAGTAAAGCTACTCCCTTCAACTTTACTCTTCTGCAACACTGACTTTTAGTTTACTTTCACTCTCTTTTCCTTCTTTTTTTCCCCTTTTTGTTATTTACAAATTTTCTTATTATACCACAAGTGACATAGGGAAGTGGTGTCGTGGTTCTCCCACTTTCAAACTACTTTAACCCCTTTACCAAAAGTTTATTTTCCTCTAAGATGAGCTAACTATGCTTAATGAAAATTATACAAGCAAAAATCACATGAGAGCATAACATAATTGTGAGTCTCATTTGAATATATTTGTTTGCATTCCTGCTTGAGACTCAGCCTTTCGTCTGTTAATTTGGTAGCTTTAGGCAAGACCTAAAATAAGCCTCTGGATATTCTGTGTAGAAAATAGGATTGACATTAATATGTACCATTGCTTTGAAAAGAACACCTAAATATCGCTATAATGATTGCCATGTAAATAATTATTTAGTAGGTAGCTTGGTAATGACTACAACACAGGAGTACATATATAGTTCAGCGTAATCGTTAGGGGAGGCCACAGATCTGCTATTAAAACAGTAAAAAGTAATTCCAAACTGGTATGCTTTATATGTAAAATACTTGCCAGGTTTCAAAGACTTAGTGCAAAAAAAAACAACTGGGTTGATTAGTTCACCAATAAATATTTATTTATGTCCTTACAGGTTGGAATAATTTAGACATTTTTAAATAAGTAAAACATGTTAAATTAATTTCACTTACTCACTTCAAAATATGTTTGTAACATATTTTTAAATGCTACTGGGAGAATTTTAATTCCTTGGGTTGTTTGTACCTTGTGCTGTGCATCTCATTTCCTTGGCTCAACACTGCTGGACAAAATGATCAGCACCAACTGATAGTAATACTTACTTCCACTCAGAAGTGTTGTCCTAAGCTATTTCTCATCTGCTGAAGAGACTATTTGAAAATTTGAAATTCATTCAGAATGAACCTTTGGGGGTGGGGGAAAGGACAATGACAGGTTCTATGTAACAGAATGAGCTTTTACTTGTTCTTTTTTTGTTTTTTTGTTTTCTGAGACAGGGTTTCTCTGTGTAGCTCTGGCCATCCTGGGCTTGCTTTGTAGACCAGGCTGGCCTCGAACTCACAGAGATACACCTGCCTCTGCCTACTCCAGCACTAGGATTACAGGTGTGTGCCACTGTGCCCAGCTTACTCGTTCTTATATAGATACTGAGAATATTTTAGAATCTGTTATTATGCTGTATATAAAACTTGTTCAATTTTGGTATCATAAATACTTCGGCACTGAGAAAGATAATGTGTTTTATATAATACTTTGATATTAAAGAATTCTTTTAATCAGGTTTACAGGATGCCTTCCTTAGGCTGAAAATGATAAGATTTTTCTTGGGCACGTACATATTCATGAATCCCATTAATTTAAGTATGTGTGGTTAACTGATATGATTAACCTATGTGATAATATAGAAGAAGGTCTCCTTAGTTTAACTCAAAACATTTAGGATACTTGAGGTTAGAATTCCTTTGAGATTAAAATGTGGTCCCAAGGAGGTCTGTAAATGGGATTGTCTGAAATTCAGGGCCATTCTATATAATTAGCTTCAAAATAAGCCTTATAGAAATCCATCAAAAGTCTCACAATGATGATCTCAGTTTTCATTTCTGTAAATGGAGATAATCTCTAATAATTGTCAAAGGAAGATGCAGGGACTAGTCAAATAAGTTAGAGGGAACATGCCCTGAATTCTGGATGAACCTACTGCTAGTCTACCCTACATCTCAAAGAGAAACATTCAAACATTCCTGGTAGAAGAGAGGCATGTGTTTAGACCCCTTCAGGCCCTTCTGAGATACACCCAACTGTGTGGGCTGCAGAGTGCTTTGTGTCAGCGAGGCCTGGTTGCTGGTTCTGCTCTCGGCTGAATCTTTGTAGATGTGATCAAATTCACAGGGCCTGAAAATGCAGCTGCATTTCACTTCAGCTTCCTCTGCAGTATAGTTTCTACCCAACTTCTTAACTGTCTCTCCAAAATCTTCCCAACAAAATATTTCAAATCCTCTCTTCAGCACTACCCTCTAGAAGGCATTCCTGCTCCACGGACTTTCCTTTCCTGAGAACGTCCTGGAGCCTTGTTTCTCTTACTGGATTTTCTTGACAGTTTCTTTCACATTTATACAAATCTTCTTATATTTTAACTAAATGATTTTGACTTTAATTTTTTCATCTTTATTGCACAGTCTCATTAATAACCTCTCTTAATCCGTGATTTTAATCTCTGTGTCTGTTTTTCTCTGTCTCTTTGTCTCTGTCTCTCTGTACTCTCTCCTGACACTAAACCGGCATCTCTAATTTCCTTCTACATATCTCCTCTTGGATATCTCACTGGCCTTCAACACTTTAGCATCTTCGATTAGCTCATCATCTTTGTTCACGCTTAATCTGCTTCATTTTCTGTGTTTTTGATGATAAGAAGTAGTACCAACATGAATCTATCCTTCCCAGTAAGAAACCAGAGCTTTGTCCCCAATTCACCACATTCCCACACTACCTACATGCAATCCAGCACAAACCAGTCCAGCACATTCCTCTTAAGTATCTTCAGAATCTAACCATCCCTCTCCATTTCCATACCACTCCCAGCATACAAGCCATTGCCTTACCCTAGGCTCATCGCAGTAGCTTTGACTTCCAGTCTGGCGTCCCCTCCAATCTGATCTCACATGGAGCCTCAGGCAATTTTTCAAATCTAATCAGTTAACTCCCAACCACTTTCACAGTCCCTGTGTCTATCAAAAATAATTCAGATTCTTACAGGAAACTCTACCTAGTACTACTTTTCTCTTGCTGCATTTGTTTTCTTCCCATCTCCCAAGTCAGGGGCATCCAGTTCTCTAGAAGTGACCCTTTGTTTTTCTCTGTGTGCTGTCTGATCCTCCTTTGCCCCATCCTCCTCCCTCTCTCCATTCGGACCTTGAAGATGTATTTCATCTGCTCCCCATTTCTTTTTAGTCATGAACAAAGTCATGTAGATTATTTTCAAGAATATAGAGAAACAGAAACTGATCACTTAGAAAGAAAGAGAATAAAAAGAGGCAGAGTTTATGATCTTTTCAACTTTGTAAGCAGACAACAATTTAATGTTGGAAATGAAGTCATATCAACATTTTCTTCCCTTAAACTCTTCCCTGGGGGCTGGAGAGATGGCTCAGTGGTTAAGAGCACTGTCTGCTCTTCCAAAGGACCTGGGTTCAATTCCCAGCACCCATATGGCAGCTCACAACTGTCTGTACCACCAATTCCAGGCATCTGACACCTTCACATATAAAATGAAAAAATTAATTAATTAAAAAAAAACAACTCTTCCCCTACAGGCTAGCTCTACAGCCACTGCTCAGCTTTCTCCAAGGACACAGATTAACCTTTCTGAAAACCACACAATAAACAAAGTTCTAAAGGCTAGAGTCCTCGAAGGAAAATGCAACCATACCACTCCCTGTTTTTTCTTTTATTTTTCGTTTTTAACCTTTCTGGGATTTACCAAGTAACCTGTTTGAGGGTCTCAAAAGGCCCTTTAGTATCTTCAAAGGGTGATGACACTTTAGTCCCTTCATCTTGAATTTGTGTTTAATTCAAGGTGGGTTAATAAAATAGGCTAAATTTAGGCTTAAACTTAGGTTTTAAAATGTGTGAATTTTTATATCTAGGTACTCTCTGTTCAATATCAGTCAATCAGATGGTCTAGGGTGATTTTCACATTTATATCCATCATCAGTGCCCTTTTCTTAAAGCACAGTATGGAAAGGCCTTGCTGTGTCATTTTTAGGCTTTGCTACATATAAATTAGACCTGTTTTCTACTTTGTGATAGATGAGATGGGACAAGTCATTCTTACCATCATTCAGAAAACCAGTGATGTAGCTGTCCTTGCGTGTATACATTAATTTTATTATGGACTTTGGCAGCAATAGTCTGGATAGTGGAATTAATTCAGATCTCATGAACCAAAGCAGTTTTAGAGGATAAAAACAGATATCAGTTCAGTCCTCCTGAACAATTGCATTTATAATATACATGTTCCTTCAAATGATAAAATAAGTCAGGCTTAAAACTAAAAATCAAAACAAACAAACAAACAAAAAACAAGAAAAGATTTACTTCTAAAAACTATAAAGATAATTTATATGTTATTTCACAGAGACCCACAGAACAAACAGTAGGTAAACAGAAACCGCAGTCCACATATTTTAAATGAAGTAGCATGCCTATAAATGATGATAGCTATATGTTAACCCTGTCCTGGTGAATTATGGGTAATGCTTACTGTTCATTAGCAGCAAGACAGCCTGCTGGTATGTGATACTTCACTTGGCCAGAATGCCAAGGGACATGGGTATAGCCCAGAGCTACTTATGAACATTTTTATGATGACTAATTGTCACACTTGGGTTAGTAACACATTGAAAATGTGGCTAAAAGAGTATGCTGATATTAATGTGGAACCTACAATTTCAGAAAGGAAAATATGTGGCCTTCATTATCTTCTTCATTTCTGGGGCTTCTTACATTGTGTGTGTGCGCTTGTGTGTATATGAAATACTTGTGCCATGATTTATCTGAGTCATCTATAACAGTACTATAATATTGTGTACCCATGCAGAATGTCCTTACACTCATAAGACATATTGATCATTAGAAAAAAGAAAAACAAACCACATCATTAGGATAATACAAACGATTATCAGAATATCAGAGAATTTCTATACACTGCAAAAGTTACAACATTCTATCAATATAATGTCTTTAGTGTTTGTTATAAATAAGTTATCAGAAAGGATAAATTAGCAAGAAGTAAAATATATTATTAAAAATAAGCATTTATTAAAACTAAGACATATCATATAGAATATAGTGAGTCTTTTTTGAAGATATTGAGTATGTTTTACAAAGTAAAATACATTAGTGTTTGCAGAAATAATTTGTTTTCTGGCGTGATACAGTATAAACTGATGATATAGTGTATGCGCATTTTAAAACCTCAACTAACATTAACACAACAGGCATATTGTTGTGATGCTCATGTTTATTTAAAAAGAATTAGGCAATAATCCATTCTCTATCAGGGAAGTGATTTGAATTCTTTTGTGGGGCCACTTTTCCCTTTATACACATAGAAGAATCTTTTTTTTTTCTTTTCATGCTTATTGTATGATGAAGCTGTCCTTTACTCCTCAGTAATCAGGCTTGTCAAAACATTAAAGGAGAAAGCAGAAAACTCTGGGCGTATGCTTGTAGCTTGGAAAATACATTGGTGTTATGGTATAACCAAACTACTATTTGTCGGGATGATCAAAAGACAATTTGGCCGAGTGTCTGGAAAAACATGACTCATAATGTGTCCCAGTTTTTTCCCCTTCCCTTTAAGTATTAGTAAATGAAAGTAATATGCATGCAGATATGCAGATTACAATCTGATATAAATAAATAAATGGGTAAACAGTGCAGAGAGGTGGCAAAAAAGAAAGGAAAGAAAGAAAGAAAGAAAGAGAAAAGATTCATTGGAGGCCAAAAATGAAGTTACTTACTTGGATTGTAGAACACAAGGAAGACAAGGTGGTAGGTGTGGCCCCAGCAACCATTCTGGAAGAATGAAGCAATTTCCAGATCCAAGCCACGAAGGTCCAAGTGGCAGTAGCTGTCTCTTAACAGATAACAGGAGGCTGAACTGTGTGATAAATATATCACTCCCTTCAGGATTCAAACAGATGGAAGTGCATGCTGGCAAACTTTACACTTTGAAACTAACAACGAGAGAGGTTTTAACACCTGTGAGGAATGTGCACTATGTCCAGGCTACAGACTACATCCCTAAAACATTTGGTTCTCATGGCCACAGCTTCTGATGAATTCATACATCATTTGTTTTCCTTTAAGACAGGGTTTCTCTGGATAGCCTTGGCTGTTCTGGAACTCACTATGTAGATCAGGCTGCCCTCAAACTCACAGAGATGCACCTGCCTCTACTTCTAGAGAACTGGGATTAAAGGCATATACCACCATGGCCTGGCTGAATTCATACATTCATAACAGGCAGAGCTCAAGGTTTCTAAGTGGAAAGAAGACATACAAGCATAAACACTGAAATTCATATCTAGTGATAGAAGAATAAATGAGTTCTTCTCAGGAATAAATTGATAAAGAACTTCATCAACAGTAAAGAAAAATTTGAGGACAATTAAAACAAAACACTAAACAATTGAGTGAAAGGTCAATATCTACTGGATAATTTTAACTCTTTAAAATTTTTAAATTTCAAAATTTTCTCTAGTAAAACTTTAATTTCAGACTATTATTATTGTCTTTCGACTTAGAACTGTATTTCTTAGTACATCTCTTCTCCCTCTGCATTGATTATACCAATGAGTTCAACTTGTGTTGTTCTGTTTGAGAATCAGAACGAGCAAAATATGAACATATATCTATTGATTTTTAGCCATTTGAGTGGTTTTGGATATTTACAAAATGAACAAACAAACCAACTGTAATTTACCTGAAATCTGTCTCCTTGCCAATAAAATATACTTTCCACAAGTGATGTGAAAGGGACTTAAAGCCATCGATAACTGTTCGTTTGTAATGCACTTACCAAAGAGATCTGATTAGAACTTACATATGTCCTAGTTGCACTAACTCATTCATGTTGATGTAGACTGTGTTTCAAACTTGTGACAGGGTCATGGAAATCAGTCAGCAAATGAAATAGCACATTCTATAGAAGAGAGGGGGAAAAGAAAAACAGGTTTAATAAGGAGGAAGACAAAGTAAACGTAGGAAAAATATGCTATAAGGAAAAAAAAGCCGGGAAAGAAGGGAAAAACAGTAAAGGAACAAAAGGAAAGGCAGCCATTCTTTTTCTGCGATGGATATCCGCACCCCCATCTCCACCTTCACTACTTCAACAACCAAATATCCTGAGTCACTCACTGCTAATTTTTAAAGAGGAATATTAGAATCGGTATTATATTTTTAAAAAGTCTTCATGAATCAGAATCCTTTGAGTTTTCCCAGATCCAAAACTTGGATCTAGGTCACTGACATCAGGTGGACACTCTTTCAAGTCCCTACTTACACATCAAGGCGTTCACTAAGCATTCTTGGTAGAGCTCACTGACTGACACCATCACCTGTTAAATTAAATGGACAATGCAGAACACTCCTCCGTTACTGTAGGCCCACCAATACTGCAGTTGAGGCAAGCCCAAACAGCCTTAGCTTAGTCCCCTTTTACCTTTGGGTCTTCCTGGAGCATTTAAATATCCCACGTCTTCATCAACATTTCAGTTGGTCTGAAGGTCATGTTCAAACTGCTCTTCTAAAGGTTTCTAAAATAAACATCTCAACACCAGTTGGGGCAGTATCTCTTTTTACTATTTTGAGGGGCTTATATTTTGCCTGGTAATATTGAAGTTAAAGGCAAGTGGTCTGATAGGAACCATCACCCAAGAGTATAAGACCCAGGAAGAAGAAATGATGCAGGCATGCTATTTTTCTCAGAGGGAGCATCTCTCTTTATTTCCTCTACCTTTATCCGATTTTATATGGGCTGTGGGTTTCCAAATGAGTTTATATCCTTTTTGACCATTAGGTAGTTTGAACAAACCCCTCCCTTAGGCATTGTAGAAACCTACCTGTCAAATTAAGATAAAACAAGGTATACTGGGATCTTCCCATAGGGCTACTGACAAGATACAAGGTTTTGTTGACATTTAGGGTGCAGTAAATGAAATTGCTTCACCAAGTGACTTGTCCCTTAAGACTAGGCTTTTGGCTTAGGGATGCTGATAAAAATCTTAGCATATCAAGATCCCATCTTGCTTCTAACTGGATTTCAATAAAATTCAAGAGCATAAGGGATGTTCAATTTTTTTTTCAAATTTGGCTCCTCTTAATAGATAAACCAGAGCCTGACATTTCTGATTGAGAAAAGCCCTTCCTAAACTGAATACCAGTAGTAATACGCTAAGCTTATTCTGTCGGCTATTTCCTATTCACCTGTCTCCAGCCACAAGCTTCTATTTTGAAAGATGATAGGGCAAAGTTATACATGTTCACTTCAATTTGTACTATCTTTCATTCTGTATGACATATGGAAGTGAATTTCTTGAGAGCGATTGCAAATATCCACGGATTCTGTAAATATGTACCAATGAAAATTTAACAGCCATCTCAAATGTGTGTGGGACTTTATAAATTGGCACAAGAGCTAAGCAGATAGCTAAAGCTAAGTAAAATAAAATTTCAGTCATCTGGGCCCCTTTAGATTTCTGGTTGGGAATATCTTTGTAATAGGACAGTCTCCCAATGGAAAGATGTACACCTTACGGAATCTAAGGCATGAGTCCTTCACACAAATAATGACAGGGCTACATCAAGCAGAGCTGGCAATCAAATGTCCTCCAATGCTGCTAATTCTGTTCTGACTGGTTTATAATATGATTATTGACTAATGTTTGGCTCACTTGTATTCTCAGTGGAAATCTGGAGTAAGCTACACCTTTTTTCCCTTTATGTCTGATGTCTTCTAGAAAAAGATGTGAGACTCTGACAGAGACATTTTAGGTTAGTTTTAAAGGTAAAAACAGGATTACATGAGAATTAGCCAATGTATAATGATATTATCCTTGACAAAACATGTGATACCTTGTTCTCTGTCAGAGCAGACTCTATAAAGTTCTGTGGAGCAGCTAATGCTTAAGGTAAGGACTGGTGAGATCACACACATCAGAACTCTGGGACAGGGCTGAGACACACACACACTGGCAATGACCAAGCCACCTAGTACTCTTCAACACTTCAAGGTTCAGTGCCTGGAGGGATGTATTTGTGGACAGAATTTTCAACAGAAAGTTTTTTATAACAAATGATGTATGTCAGAACTTTATTTTATTGGTAAAATATTAAATAATATACAGAATTAAAAACTGCACTTACACTTCTGAGAAGAAATAAATCTTGGACAAATTATATGCTTGTTCCTGAGATTGGCTAAATTTATTCCAGTAGCTGTGCACTCGAACAGTACAAACCTTTATAATATAACCCTTTCACAAAGTATTACAAAGTTTCTGCAGCTTCTTTAGTTGTACACACATACACACATTCACACATGCATATACAACACTCACACACATATACACAGTAGCCACGGACACGCATAGAGCGTGTACATGTGTGCATTAAAAACAAAGAAAATACAAGTCCCACATTTTAGTCTGCAGTGATGAAACAGTTTAGTGGAGGTCTCCCAATCAGTATGCAGCAGAATGACAGCTCACACAGCTGCAGAGGCTGCTGCCATATTTCTATAGTAAACCCCATTTTCTGAGGTATTTGAGCCTTAAAAAAACCTACATTACACTGAGCAAACCTGGCATACAAGGTCTGAAATTTTAATTTTACAGATATTTATATATATATATATATTTCTTTTTAAACAATAATTTTTATTTCTCCAAATTATTAGTTTGAAAAAATGAGGTTTACTGGTTTGACCTTTTTTTTTTCATTTTTCTTTTTTCTTCTAAAAAAATCAAAGTATTCTAGAAACTGTTAGAAGCAATTAGTCCTTAAAATAGTCTAATTACCTTTGGTATTGTTAAAGAAAAAAAAAGTTAAGTAGCCAAGACACATACTGTACAAATGCAGTATATGCCTTAAAAAAAAAGCCAAAGAAATGTCCTTTTTTTTAAAAAAAAAAAAACCAAAACATGTATTTACATTACAGCAGTTTTACTACAGGAACAAAGGTATTAAAAAAAGAAAACAGCACACGAAATATAAATATGGATGATACAAAAGATACTTCTCTATCTGCATGAAAACAGGTCTACTTCAAATACGTAAAATTTTTTCTTCAACAGGTATTATGAATTTAAACCTGACCTAAGTGCTTTGATATTTATTTTTCAAAAGGAGAGAAATAAAAACATTAAATATTAGTTTAATGTAAGAGCATTACGCATGAGTGGGAAAAAAATCCAGTCTAATTTCAGCTTCAGAAAAAACTTCTCTCATATTTTCAAAGGAAATTTAGCCTAAAAGTTTCCAGAAAGTCAGAGAAGTTGTTTGTTTCTACATTTTCTGATCTTTTCATAGTGGAGTGGTTTTCATCTCTGCTTGTTATGTCCTTTGACATGTCATAATTTCTAAGGATTTCTTTTTGTCATTGGCTAAAGAAAAAAAGTTATAAAAAGAAAAAAAAACCCATAGTTTTTAAGACTTCAAGAGGGGTATTGCACTTTTATGGAAAGAAAGAACATCTGTTAAGCTCGATAGCAGAAGTAACCCTTCTGAAACCTCAAACAACACATGGTCTAGAAGGCTCGACTGTTAAGAACAAGCTGGGGCCTGGAGACCCCTTGCAAGCCTGGAATAAAATAGCAGAAATGTTAAAGCACTTGTCCCCGAGTGGGGAGAAAGTTAAGACTCTTGACATTTTTATCCTCTTACTATCTGTTTGGGGGAAAATGTCTCTTCTCTCATGATTTGTGTTTTAGAAGGAAGCCAAACAAGTCAAAATCCAGGCATAAAGGAATCAGACATATCCTCGGATCATAGAATCCCTGGAGTAAAGTTGGGTGCTTCATACTTGAGAATGAAGCAAAAGGAGGACTACGCTGCTTGCTGTCTCAACCAAGCCGTGCTTCAAAAATATAAAACCACGCTTGCGTACAGAGACACGGCAGCAGGCTACACAGCTAACCCAAACCACCGAGACAGAAATTAAGACTTAATGAATCAGAAGTTCAGAGCTGACCTCCTAACGAGTAGGAGGGTCAAGAGAGACATCCAGAGACCATGCAGGAAGGGCTGTGAACAGAGTGGCAATGATAGGAAAGAGTCAGCTAGAACCAAATGGGTAAAACCAGAACTTAGCCACACAGAAGGGAAGGTGCTTGGTGGACAAACTCTCAGGTGCCACACAGTCAGAACCGAATCACAGTTTCAAAAAAGAGCAAAACAACAATAACAACAACAACACCAGCAGCCCCTAGGTTCCCTTCTCCTGTTACAGTGTATTCATTTTACTAAATGAATACAGTGTATTCATTTTACTCATTTCTACTAAATGAGACTCAGTGACATGCCAGTAAGTGTGCAGCAGGGGGGATCCAGTGACCTTCCTCTGTCCAAGCTTCCTTTACGGTATGTCACTTGAGGTAAACTGAAGGCCTGATTCTCTGCAAACTGGCTTATTTTTACCTATGTGAAGTTTTAATGTGATTTTTAGCACATGACCTATACATTTCATATTAATTCATAATATAAAAGTCATCTGAGGAAACTAGTTGTTCGTGTACCACTGTCTATACAGGGTAAAGGTGAGTTCATAACAAACTTGTACAGAACATATACAAACAGAGTATTATGAGACAAAAACCACCATAAACAATTAAGAACTCATTTCTAAGAGTGTATATGAAAAGATACCCACAAACTCACAGTACAGTGAGAGAAAAACCAAACTCCTGGAAATAGAACATTACATAAAAACCTTTGAAAATTCCAAAATTTTACATCTCTGTAATAAATGTAAAAATATTCAAGGTGTCATTATTTGGCCTAAAAGTACACCATGATAGAAGGAAACACTAGCATATCACAGCTTCATGGTCATACGATGTCTACTTTACACCAGCAGCAGCTAGTTTTTATAGCTGTCACAGTAGAAAACACCCTTTACAAGCGACAGACAATCCTCCTACTAACATCTGAGACGACATTTTAGAGATGAGCAATGTGACATGAGTGCTGACTTTGTTTTGTTCAAGGGCACAAAATGATCTACATTCCCACATTGTTTCATAAACCACCACAGGTTAGAATAGAGAGGATCCAAGAGTAGAGTAACATTAGTTGGGTATAAAAAAAATAGCAAAACAATACTGTAATTACTGACTGATCCCAAATTCTATGAAGGACTCCTGTGTGACACAAGATATTCTTTCTTGAATTACATAGCATAATTCAATTCAATGCTGACATGTGACTCTACTTTCTCTTTTGCCACCATCATATAATAGTGTTCAGAAATATTATCAAGCCTAAAAATCAAAATTTTGTCTCAAAGTTTCTTGTCACTTTTGCAGCTCAGCTAAAAGTTTGGAAATACTTTTAGCAGTTTTTTTTTTGTTTTCTTTCTTTCTTTTTTGCTAAGAACACAAAAGTGAACTACAGAGTACTTACATTTTTATGTTATTTTTTAAAAATAAAATACATAGTAGAAGCGTGTTAGAGCTGAAATAGCTAACCAACACCCTCAATGCATTTTTAAAAGGCACCAATATAAAATTTTATAAGTATTTAATACATTAAATTCAGGATTTAAGAGACCAGTTACTGTATATTTTAATTATTTTGCAGAAACTGGAAGACTAAAATGTTATAAAATAACTTTCATATATACAAGTTTAAATTTACCCCTCACTTTTTTCCCTTTTGGATCTGGGGAGCTTTTGCTGTAGAATAATCATTCATACAGTACTTATTAAGATAACATATGAAGTATAACTGATGATGACCACAAATCTACAATTTTATAGTAAAAAAAAATAATCCAAGGCTAAAAAATCTGTAGTCAGGTAACTTTGATAGTCTAAGTGCTGTCCTGAATTGAGGTCCAGAGAGCTTTCCTGGCCCTCTCCAGCCTCCTCTGTTCATCTTTCTATGCTAACTTACCTTTCAGAGAGAAGGTGAAGTAAGAATTGGAAAATACAAACTTCAGTCAAAATTAAAAAACACAGATAAGACATCAAGATCTTGTGAGGAGCACAACTGTAATATGAAATGCATGAACACAAGTCAAAATTGCTAAATCATCTCCTGCATTTTCTTCCTTTCAAAATAGAACTTGTATTTCTTTAAATTTTCACTAGTCAACCTAATATCTTTTTATTGATTCATTGTTTTTGTGTTGTTTCTGCATATAGATAATGGAGTCTTGTGATTTAAGTATCCACTAGCCCTAAAGACACACTGACAATTGTGGGATTTTTTTAATACAACCTGCTGAAGTAGACCTAACTGCTGATGTATTTTTAACTATACCTTTAACTGTAAGCTTTTGTAACATATTTGGTGATGCCAATTGCTTCTTTTTGTGAATTTTCATGAAAAGAATGTGTAACATACATGTGCATGCAAACTATAATGCATTCTTAACAGTCACCTGTATGCATGCTGGCCGGACAGGTACCGTATTCCTAAATCTGAATGGTTGGCCTTCATTTCCCCAATTTTATCCAGAAAATTCTTAACGGAATGTTTGAATGACAGTGTTTCATGCCTCTCTCTACTACTCAACGTGCTGGCTGTTTGCACTGTTCTAAAAAGCCCTTTATAACAGCAATTCATCACTAGTACAGAAAGGCAGCGTGTTTCTCCAGAAAGAACTGGCAATAAAAAAATCTGGGCAAAATTAGGGCAAAGTCAGCTGATAAATTTCTGCCAAAGTGGAAAACACAGAAGATAACCCATTTTCATGCTCCTCAAACACTCCCTCAACTGTAAAATCTCATCTAAAGAAACTGGGCTTGTAACCGTTATATAAATTAGGCTTATTTGGTACCTGGCCCTCACCCTTACCTTTAGCTGCTACCATGTTGCTTACTTTCTTTGGTGAAAAAGAAGCAAGTACCCACAGTGAGGGTCCCTCAGACAGCACTAAGTCCACAAAATTCATTGTAACCCACAAATTTTTAATTCTGCTTGTCCTCATTTGTCCCGGTCACTCCCAAGCCATGTACTGCTTTCTGTATCTTGGGCCATGCAGCTGAAAAAATAATAGTGTATAGGTATAGCCAATATACCATCATAGCTCTCTCTTTTGAATAAATCAGGTTTTCTAATAAGATGGAAACAGAAAAGTATATTGGTACCATCTCTGTAGAGAAAGGACACAAATCTTAGGCAAACCTAAATTCATTTTCCTTCTAGGGCAGGAAGATTTATTACTGTTAATATAATAGATAAGAGGAAAGAGAATGAAGAAAATTGATAGAGGATGCCAGCAGAAATTCACAAAAGGCCAAAATGAACACACTGACAGGTATCCAAATGCTTCAGTAAAAACAAAAAATCATGAGCCTTAAATTTTTTTTTTTACCTCATTCAAAACTAAACTTCCTTTCCACTATGATTCGAGGGTGTGCAGGGTAACAGCAATATGGAAGGCTTTACAAGACATTTAATCCACGAGTAAACTGTGTTTTCACAATATATCAAGGGATGAAAAAACAAACAAAAAACCAAAAGGCCCAACAGTTGACATTCAATATAATTCTGTTTTGGTAAATCCTCTTTACATGTAAAGGAAGCATTTGGACGTTTCTAAGGAAATTACTAAGATAATGGTTAGTAAAAGAGCCAAGTGAGAACAAGAAATATGAAAGTATATGCCTTGTGCAAATTTAAAAAAGACAGAAAATTCTCTACTAAGGGATTGAGGATTCATTTCTGACAATGACTTCTAGAGTTAATTTTTTTTTTTAAAGTGCGGGACTGTCACATTCTCAACTCCAAGAAGGGTGAAAGAAAACTTTGTTGTTCTTTTGTTTGACCTGCAGTATGATATTCAGGTAACAAAGAAGTTCCCTTCTGTCTCCAGCAAAGAAAGGTAGTAGGAACTCTTATTACTGAAGAAACAGTGGAATAAATAGCCCTAGTAAATGAAAGACCTTCTGATGTTCAAGTTACCACAGTCAGGTCCGATTAGCAGTTGCCCCAAGATTTTAAAAGAAGCAGCTGAGAGGAAGGCTTTTATTCTTTTAAAAACACCTTCTACTCTAAGAGTCAAAGAGGAATGGACTATGGACAGAACACTGAGTGGTCACAGCTTGCAGAGAAATACCAGAAAAGGGTTCTCAGAGTGGGATTTCCCCCTACTGTTAGCCTAATTACACTTTTCTGCTGACTGGTTAACACTGATTAAATGCTGATAAAGTGACGATCGTAAACACAGCTTTAGAAACAAACAGGTATACTAGGCTGCCATCATATTAAAATTGAAAAAAAAAAACCCTCTAATTGTGAAAAGCAGAATTCTTCCACGAAATTACTGACTGCCTCTTACCCACTCTTAGACCATATGGTATTTTGAAAACTACATAAAAATACTACTTGTTACAGGTGTTAAAAGTAAGGCTGCCAGGGTGTCTATAAAATGCCAGTCATCAAAACTATGGAAAAACAGTGCGCAAGTTTAGAAAAATAAGATCAAAGGCCCTCAGATGTATTGTAGTGGCCCTTAACTACCTGTAGTTTAAAAGTTTTGCTATATGTTACAGTGTAAAACATACTGAGTTATAAATTCCGTAGGGGAGGTAAACATAGAGCCCACAACAATCCAACTCATTCCAGGAGTTATTAAAAATAACAATGTGTTTGTGTTGCATGATCTCTAAGAACAGAAAATAAGATGGGTTTACATTTTCAAACATCTTCTTTGAGAGCAAATTACTTAGACCGGTTTAAATTACCAAAGTCCTACCTAGAAAACTCTCAGCTTTCCTGCCTTGTATCACAATTCTGAACATCAGTGGCAAATCAGAATACCTTAGATGAATCTCCATGAACCAAGTGATTTCCTAAAGCATGACAGGCCTTAATATGGATGCATGGCCAAAACAAACTGCTTTAAACGCCCACAAATATAAGCAAGCCAAGGTATCAGTGAACATCCCATCCCTTTTCTCGTTTCTTCCTTATTGTAATTAGGCAGACCAGATGATGTTTTGTCCACAAAATAAGAATTATAGACAGTGACAGTATTAAGAAGAAAGCGTGTCACCATCCAAAGGATGGTGGGACTGTAAGTGCAGTATTTCTTCATGTGCAGTTCTTCATAGGGGTCCCCTTTGGAATGAAAAGGCCTAGTGGAATGTATGCTCCCCTCGAACAATGTGTGATGAAAACTCATAACGGTCCTGGCTTCTGTAGCCACAGATGTTGCATTCCAGTGGGTCCCGGTAGCCATGGCAACCCATGTGAATGGTGTACATGACATGATCTAGGAAAAGGACTCGGCAGTGCTCACACTTGAAGGCCCTTATCTGTTCTCCTTCTCCGTTGAAAACCTTATAGATGTCCTTCAGCGAGCCCTTGGGAGCCTTGGTAGCATCCAAAGCCTTGACATCCTCCTTCATGTAAGCTGGGCTTTGTTTCCTCTTGGGATTTAAGGCAGGGTTTCCTTGGTAGGACTGGTGGTCATCATGGCTGCTTTCTGAGTCAGTAGAATCGAGGCAGCTATTGCTGGGAGAGGCCTCTCTTTCCTGGGGTCGACTCTTTGGTCTGATGAGAGAGATGGGGGCATCCATGTTGTTTTCGTGACTATCAGACGTTTCCCTGCTAATGGGTCTTTCTATTCTGTTCGGATGGTAGACCTGAGAATACGCTGAGCTTATGACTGGGGCCACCTCGGCGATTGTGCTTGGTGCATGCTGCATCAGAGGGTGAAGGGCCTCAGCTCCAAGGTAGGTGATTGCATTGTTGATGGCTTGGTCCATCATATGAGACTGCATCAGCTCAGCCTCCTTCTCGTACGTTAAGTTCATATCAAAATGAATATCTGGGTAGCTGAATCGCATAAGCTTTTCCCCTAAATTTTAAAAAAATAAAAAAGGAGGAGAGGAAAAGAAAGAGAGAAAACATAAGAAAGTGTGTAATTGGATTAAAAATATAAAAAGGTGCAAACTTAGCCAAACACTACATTGTACTAAACTGTGTGCTATTTTACTCTTTAGGTCAAGTGTTTGGGCTCCTTTAATTCTGTGGAGACATACAGGTACTGTGACCATGCAGAGAATTTGTAAGAAGCCATTTGTACTTGTTCTAATGTCACCACAGAAATGTATGCAGCCTGAAAGGTGTGCTTTTTATCTTAGTTTTAATTTTTATTAAAATGTTTGTTTGCATGAAGCTCAGAATTATAAGAGAAAGAATAAATGCAAGGTGAAAATAAACCAGACTATGCTCAGTTTTGCATATCTCAAACACAGCAAGTGAGCTGCAAATACTGGAAGAGCATAAGAAAGCTGGTTATAGCTTATGCAGCTTCACTCTTGAGCAGGCTAAAATTTGGTTGATTTAGCCACTGCTTTATAAAAGATGAGTCAGAGAGTCAATACATGTCAGGCAATAGAATGTGAATCATCATTATAAAATTAGTTTTAAAGCTGTATAACTTTATAAAAGAAATGGGACTAAGGGCAACTTAAATATATTTTAAATTACTTCCAAAAATACTTGTTCACAAAGCATTTATGTTGTTTCTTGAAATTGGCAACCTTTCATTTTATACCAGATGTGTCCAGATGTGTGATGGTGACCCTTGCATACCTGTTGTTATCTTCCGTGCTTTTTCTTGCTTGAAATATCTTGTTATTCCCTTAACATTTACTAAAAGAATAAATATTTCCCCTAGTATTTTATATTAACACAAGGTTTGAACATTACCCATAAAACATTTGTGGGGCAGGGGGAGGAGGGATCAAATAGGAAAAAAAAAAGCAATATTCTTATCTGGCAGAATAGCTTATCTTTTAACAGTTCTACCTTTAAAAACATCCCGTATTTACCAAGTCATTTTGACAAGGAAAGCTTACAAATAAGGCTCCTTGAAATACTGTGCTATTTTATGTTATGGTAGGCTGTGGGTGAGGGCTGGTAGAAAATGTAAACCCATAGTACTACCTGTTGGGAGACGCAGCATGAATAAATTAGTGTTATTTCAGATTTGAAGAAATAGCTCAAATCTCCATCAAGGTAATGATGGAGTAATTAAAACAACCGAAAGGGGGGAAGGGAAAGTCACCTCCTCCCATCCAGTTTAAGATATTGAGCCAGCTGTGGTAGCACACAACTTTAATCCCAGCACTCAGGAGACAGAGGCTCACAGTTCTTTGAGCTAAAGGCTAGCATGGCCTACTATAGATGCTACAGAGCTCCAGGACAGACAAGGCTATTCAGAGAAACCCTGCTTTGAACAAACAAACAACCCGCCCCCACAAAAGGAAAACAACAATAACAAAAAAACATTCAAACAAAAACTATTAACTTGAAAAGTTTCAAAATCAAAGTAGGAAAATCGGATCCATGTTCTCCAAGAGCTCACATTTACAGAGAATGACAGCCTGGCATGTATTTTACGTTCAAATAAGAGGAATACTTAACTTGCATAAGAGCAGTAAAGGAAGACTTCTTGAGAGAAGTGGCGTATGCGTGGAGAGTGGGATGGTAAACATTGGCCGGAAAAAAACATGGAGGTGCAGTTACTGGCAGGACGGCTCAGAAGCCAAGAGAGGATGGCTTACAGATAAACAATTACATTTCAAGATGGCAACAATGGAAAACGTCAGCCATGATGAGTCAGATAACACTGCATGCAGCAGGAGACGGGGGCGGGGGGGGGGATTTTACCCAGAGAGCACTACAGCTGCAGGACTTAAATAGGGAACCCTACCTGATGTGATACTCATTCAACAAGAGGTTTCAGTAAAGCTGCTGTAGCGTGAGGCTTGGCCTACCGTGGCAACAGTGACAACAGAGAAGGGTTAACAGAATGACCAGCCGTTTACAAATACAGTTACTAGGCCTTTGTGATGAGCTAAACACAGACAACGAGAAAGGGAAAAGTGAAGCTGAGTTTTCGGTCTTGGCAGTGCATGAGAGCAAGATAGAAAAGGGGATAGATTCACTTTGGGGATCAGTGCATAACATTTACATCTGGTACGTACTTAGAGGAAAAATTTGGGCATGAGATAGACAGGGCGTCAGGTGGTAGAGGGCAGCTTTAGAAGCATGGCAGTTGACAGTATCCCTCAGCAACTGGTGATCTGTAAGAAAGGTCAGGAATAGTGTTTGCAAGATACTTTTATGTCAGCACACATTCAGAGTCAAGCTGGATTCTTATACTTCACAGCATATTTAGAAGGCCTCTGCCTTTGCTTTTCACGGAATTCTCTTTGTCAGAGAATGCACACTGCACTCTCTTCTCCACAAAGACTCCAGAAATCCCTCAATAACAGTTTCTGAGTGTGCTTCTTGGGTCTTTTTAAGCAGCAGTGCTACTGGAAAGCATATGCCAAGGCCGAGCTTCAGGAAATATCGTATGCTATGTGCTCTATTTGTGTAGTCCAATATAAAAAGAACTTGCATCTACATGTAGGTGTGCCTAGAAGAGCTTGTGTATACACGTGTGTAATATTTTGAAAATGAACAGAACCAGGAATGGGTCCTCCTTGGGGCAATTCTGTTTTTCCTCCCAAGATCTAGTGAGGGAAGAGTCCACACCTCTGTATAGTTTAGTGAGGAGAAACAGAGACGCTGGGAGAAAAGAAGGTAGACAAATGTTATAGAAACCAAAAGAAGAGTGTTTTTTTTTTTTTCAGAAAAATTTAGGTTTCAATAGTGGCAGATGCTCTTTAGGATGTGCATTTCGGACAATGTCTATGAAGGGCTCACTGGATTTAGAATCATGCAAGTGGGTCACAGCCTCTAACCGAAAACTTTCGGTGGAGCCCAAGCAAGAAAAGCAGGCTTCTTCAGACACTGGAAAATAAAGAGAATGAAGAAAAGCATGAAAAGAGGCATTGAGAACCCTTTCAATGATTCTATCTTTGAACAGGAGAGAGCAGGCTATAGTACACGCATGGAGACCTAGGATTGAGGGAAGGTTTTGACTGAAGTTGGGGGAATTTATCATGAAGGCATTTATCATATAGGAAAGTGAGAAAGATAGAAACAAAGTGAGGACATGACAGGGGAACTGAGGAACACAAATCCCAGGAATTAATAAAAGATAACCCTACAGCATTGGAGCTAGTATAATGAAATCATCTCATCCTGTTCCCTGTGACTACAGTCTGAAGAACTCCAAGCAGAGACAGACCAAGTGTGGAGAGTAGAGCCATGTGGAAAACGGCGCCGATGAAGAGTAGTAGAGTAGACTCTCCAGGGATACATTAAAGGAATGTCAGGTCAGTTACACGTTTACCCGAAGTGGTGTCATTCTCAGGACTTCAGTAATTCCATCAGAACTACTTCTTGGCATCTGAGGCAGAGTATGGAAAAGATGCTGACTCATGGGACAGTGGGATGTCACCAGAAGTAGGACAACAAGACAAGAGAGACAAGAATATTGGCACCACAGCGGTCAGAGGGATGAAATCTGAAATCTAAGCTGCATAACAAGGGCAGAATAGACGGACAGACAAGCATAAGTCACGGATCACAGCCTGGAGAGTGTGGCAGGTTGAAGAGCAGCATTTAGCTGAGGGGCACATGAAAAGGGTTCACACTAAGTTTGGAATGAGGAAAATTTCCATTTTAAGAGCAATCATAGAAAGAGTTACACAACTGTTGTAGTTATTGTTTGCTGCTTATTACTGGAACGTATTCCAAATAAAGAAAAAAATCAAGTTTAAATAAAATGTAATGTTATTTTAAAACCATATTGTAGTTTCATAAAACTCTTTTTAAGGGATGTGATTAGATTATATTAAGAGTAGCATCTGAGGTCTGGGTGGTGGTGGCACACACCTTTAATCCCAGCACCCAGAGGCAGAGGTAGGTGGATCTCTGTGAGTCCAAGGCTAGCCTGGTCCAAAGAATGAGTTCCCTGACAGCCAAGACTACACGAAGAAACCCTGTCTCAAAAAAAGTGTATCTCTGAGCTACGGGAAACACAAACTGTGACAAAAATTTAAGCAAATAAATTCAGAAGTCAGGAATAATAATAAATTGCTTTCCAACTACATTAGTGGCCAGTTAGATATAAACATTTGTCTCTCATAACTAAACACTTTTAAAAGTAAATGAAGAGTTAGACATGGTGTCTCATGCCTGCAACACAAGCACATAGCTGGGGCAGGAGGACTACATTGAATTTGATTGTAGACAAAAGAGAGACATAGCCTAAAAAAAAAAAACCAAAACTAAATAAAATAAATGATAAAACAAATAAATGAATGGCCAACTCTTTTCTGTTCATAAAGAGTTTTAAAAAGAACAGAAAGGAAAGCTGTCATGATATCACTGAGTACAATCTAGGATATTGAATTGGCTTCATATAAAGCATGGCTCTTGGGCTCATCTGCTGGGGCATAGTTTTGTGTACTGTGTATTCAGATGCTGATTTCCGTGCCCAAACATCTGGTTGCAGTCCAGATGTGGGCATTGTCATTTCTATGAAGAATCTCCTGCCTCAATGTTGTATAAAAATTGTTCTCCATCATCTCTGACTAGTTAGTAAAGAGCTGAACAGCCAACAGCTGGGCAGGAGAGGAGAGTTGATATGGGTACTCTGATTCCCATGAGGGGGTCCCAGGTGGAGAGCGATGGAGGAGAAGGTCATGAGGAGAGGCCATGAGAGGGCACCATGAGGAGATTACCATGAGGGAGGCGCCATGAAAACAAACACGTAGCAGAAGCAGCCAGGATGAGACTAGATGGCAGGTAATGGAGAACGTGGCTATGAAATAGTGTAGACCAGCATAGACAGGTTAGAATAGATGAGTATCTTCCCAGCTATAAAGCTTTGAAGCTTATAGATAAATGTAATAACTGTCTTTGGGAGCAAGAATAGGCGCAGAACAAACTTTACACTTATTTTCACACTCATTCATTAGCCTTGGTCCATGAGTGCTTACTAAGTCCGTTCAGTTGGTTTTAATGTGACAATTTGCTAATTCTTTACTTAAAATTCAAAAAAGCCTTCTCAAAAATTTAGTGGAATAACAAAATTCTCATAGCCCATTCCTCCTTAAAAAACAAAGGAAAAGGCTGTTTTCTAGCCACTGCTCAAGAATTGTCTCCTCCCATGTTCTCTAATGTCAGGATGTGAGAATCTGTTTTAATGGTTTTACCTTTCCTGTTCACCATATCACTATAAGGAGAGATATTGTACATATACAATAAATTATGGTTCTTTAACAATTCTTTTTATTGAACCTGTAGTATTCATACATTCTTTAAAAAAATCCAAGACCCTCTGTCCTCCGTGATGCTCCCACAACATGCAGCACAGATGCAGAATGGTGCCAACACTGGACATCCCAGAGAACATCTAAAGGCTTGGAGATGAAAAATGAAGCCTAAATATCTGATATTTCATCTTCTCAGCTCAAAGATCATAGACTGGATGAAAAACAAGGACTAAAACACAGAATACAGATTCATGTGACAAACATTTTAGATGGACACTGCCACTTTATTTTTTTGAAGGCGAAGTTTGGAAGCAAAGTACCTCTTAATTCTAGATCAAATACTCAAGAGAATTAACAGTAGAAATGAAACCGTGAAAACAGCTGACACTAACAGAAATGGTAAAGACATCACGAATGTGGCCAGCAGTTTGGTTCTCAGCTGTTATTCAGTCAGAGTTAAGACAGCGCATTACCTGTACATATGATCTCACTTTCTATATCTGCTTATGTACCATGTTGAGATGGTGTTCCCTGTCTAGTAGTCTTCCTTTAATACTCTCCCATACACCCAAGGCTGCATGTGTGTGCGTGCATGGGCGCGTGTGTGCATGTGCGTGTGACGTACATGGAAGGTCGTAGAGTGGGAGAGAATGATGGAGAAAGACAGTTATTTTTCTCCTATTATGGAACACACCATGCAGAGGTCTCCCACAGGGACCCTGTCTTTTCCCAGGTCAGTCACCAGATGAAGGATCAAACTGCCTGTCTGTCCTGCTTACCCACAAATTTCTGCGGAGTGGAGCTTTTGCGCTTTCCCATAGTCGCCGTGAGCTTCTCTATGACAGCAGGTCTCTCAAAAGGCACCAGAGAAATATTGTTGTCCATGATAGGCTCTTGTTCCTTACAGTCTTCCATGGGCGGTACTACAGAAAACCATATAAAAAGGCAATTTGGTTATTCCTTCTCCATTTGACAGACGCAGATATGTATGCTATCCCAATCTGTGGATCTGTGTTATCCAAAATAAGTTTGTCTACTCAGATGAAAGGAAGTAAAAAGCACAACATTAAAGAATATTGTTTAAAATTACATACACATGGTGTGTGCGTGTGCACACACACATACCTGGTTTACTTTTATGAATCTCCCTCAGATAAGTGATAAAAACACTTATATATTAACATGTTCATCTGGTTTCTCACTTTATTACTCTGAAATATGTTTAGTGTAGATTAAAATTGACAATATTTTAGACTGCACTGTTACCAAGACTGTTGGACTTCATTTTTCTAAAATAATTTATATATGTTGCCTTGTTTTGGAGAATTGTGTGACAGCAGCAGGATAGCTGAGGACTCTTCCCCTATGTGGTTTCCTGCAGCCTTAAGGGCAACTTCATGTGGGTGTGTGCACATGTGTGTTTTGTGTGTGTGCACATGCGCGCAACGTGCGTTTCTCTTTCCCCACTTGTCTGTGCATAGCACACTGTAGCAGCTTTATAGCTGTGAGTTGTTTCTGAAAGCAGCCCTTCAGCATGAGAAAGGAATCCATTCCCAAACTGGCACACTGGCTCACTGAACTACTGCCCTAACTCCCTTGATGGGCTCTGTACAGCATGCTTCTCTCGGTTGCTCTTGGCTTCAGGATTGACACCGCTAGGGTAGACAAGTGACTCACTCATCCAAGTAGCTTTTGAGTAAGAGTCCTGTTCCAGGATGTTTAACTAAGGATAGGCTACTGTCACACACAGCTCGGATGAGGAGTTTAAAATTAGTGTTCAAAGGGAAGACACAAAGGTCCCATCGCTTAGCACTTTCCTCATTCAGCATACACTATCATTCATCTAGATTCTTCGGTTTGTAGAGGGCAGACCTAATGTGAGAAACCTGGTGCATTCTAAGGGGACCCTGCTGAGGAACAGCAAAAAAAAAAAAAAAAAAAAAAATTAAAGCAAAGATGAAAGTGAAATAAATGTCCAAGTCACATGACCTATGGAGTACCAAAACATGATGCTGATGAAAATTTTCATTTTTTGAAATGAAAAATATGATCAAAAAGGTTTCTTTATTTAGCCAATTTTGAAAGAAATCAACAATGAATGTTTGGATAACCTAGTGGCTTAACTAGAAGAAGTCAGTCTTTAATCTACATTTAAGAAAGCACCCTCTGATTTTGAGTAATAACAAATTCTCTAACAGCTGGATGTGAGTTTAGGAAAAAATATTCAAGGTACAATCTAGTAATACAGGCATTTTGTGCATTGATGCTATTTGTGATAATATTGAGAGGAAAATTTTCTTCCAAAGCAATATGTAAGATATTAAATGATCTATTAACAACTGTGAAAATAACTTAGAAGAAAATAAAAAATAAAGGAAAGGATTACAAAAAATAATACCAAGGTGACCACTGGACTCAGCTGAGGAAGCCAGGAGGCAGGAAGATGAAATGGTGACATCGAAGTGGAAGGAAACAGGCAGAGTGGGATGGTGGGATGCAGGCTGTGACCGATATTGTTACTTGTGTTTTCAGTAGTAAATTTATTAAGCACTGATTAAAATAACTGCACACTGGGAATGGTGACTCATGCCTGTAACCCCAACACTTGGGAAGCTGAGGCAGAACTGCCATAAGTTGGAGGTTACCCTGGGCTATAGACTAAGTATGTCCCTTCCCCCAAAGACAAACAAACAAACGAACAAAAACAAAGCCAACTTACAAAAGTACAAAGTAGTCCACCTGTTGACCAAAGAACAAATATATCACAGGCCTAGATCTGATATGATAAAATATTGGCAGGTCAAAAATTGTAAAATTTGCAAAAGGACAATGAAACCAGTTGATGGGGTTTGCCCCCCAAATTGAACATGCTAATTGGGTCTGAAATGAGTAGTCTGAAATGTGGCAGTTTTGTTTTAGGTTTTACACTGAATTTTCATATCTGCACACTCCTAACATTCAGAATGAAACCTGGGTGGGGACTGTCCCTCACCACATCCACATAGACTCAGATGACTTGTCTCAAGTTCAATGAGGCTCATGTGAACTGAAAACAATGAGGATGACAGATTTTGGTCAATTTTCTACTTCACAACAGCTCTTTATGCCAAAAATTGAATTTCCTGCCACACTGGCAATAATCATAACGGACAGAAACTTGGTGGCAAGGACTACATTAAAGGTTCACGTTTAATAATCTATGCAATATTTTCAAGTCCGTCAGGAAACAGGTGTTCTTCATTTTACAGGCCGGGAATAAAATGTACAGAGATTCAAAGTAAGTTTTCTGTGCATCACTAGCAGGCATAGAGCATCAATACTGGGAGGTCTGGATTTAGGGAACACCTGGACTATGTTCTAATTTTTTGTAGATGGATTTTGAATACTGATGCCATGTAAAGCAACTTGACAGCCTTGTAATTTCATGGGGGAAAAGAACTGATACTTTTCCCTCTTAATTATATAATCTGAGATTTTGCTTTCATAAATGTGAATGCAACATAAGATAATGTTTTGGGACATACACTGTTTAGAATGCAAAACCAATTTTCTAGATATCTCATGTCTCAACTGTACCAATCACACGATGAAACTTTTATCTAGACCTAAGGTGTATGTACACACAATAATAGTTTCATTTGTCTGAACCAACTCCATTAACTCAGAATCTTTATTTGATGTAATACCAAGGATAACAGTGTATTCATGTTTTCATATCATGTTTCAACATGTGGATAAACAAACTACACAGGCTGATCCCTGAAAGTATTTCCATCGGTGCTTCTGTTAGCCAAAAATTCCATCAAATTTGAAATTCTAAGAACAGGCTTCATTTTTCTTCAGTTCAGCTGGTATTTGTAAGAGCATTTAACTTTTTTCCTAAGTATGCCTTTAGTGTTCTGCCCTACTTCCTCATCCTGGCATTGCGCTTCATCCTCTCCTTGGGATTACGTGTCCAGCTTCTGCCAGTACTGTTCCATGCCCCTGGGAAACACGGCTGGAGCAGCGTTCAGTGCTTTTGCCTCCCAATCTGTTACTTCTGCCTTGCTTTCTGTCACTCCTTTCCTTAACTTAGCTGTCTGCTAATGATCTTTGATACCCATACACCTCTTCTCTGCATAGGAATGTGCAGTCTGTTGGCTGTCAGATCCATGGACTTTCTCGCACTTCTCCTCTTCAGACCTGATGGTATGCATATTTGACGCTTTCCTCAACTTTCCCATCAGCTACCTGTCTCTGCTCCTGGAGAACTCCACAGATGTCATTTCTACAGCATTTGCTTCAGTTCTCTTTTACACTTCTATCATGGCTTGTTCACTAATGTAATGTAGGCATATAAGGTGTGACCTTTTATGTTTCTATTTCCAGACTGTTCCATAGCAAGTCTTTAACAGTCTTTTCTGAAGTGAGACTAGCTCCTTTTCCTTGAGACGCTTCTTCCCAGGAAGAGCCAATGTGGGGACAAACAAGTTTTGGAAAAGAGAGGCTAGGGAAAGAGAACTGTGTCAGATCTGGAGTAGACGGCAGCTACAGTGATAAAAACTCTTCACTCACACCACAAACAGAAAGGGGAGACAGATAAGATAACAGAGCAGGAAGAGAGGGAAGGATAAATCCACATTTCTGAGGTGCAAGACAAACTATGTACATGAGACAGTTAACAATGGTAGCACATTCTACCCATGCTGTTTTTCACCTAGGGCATCTGTCATCTGTTGCCCTATACACTGCATACAGTTTCCCACGACACATGTTCATAGAAGGGAAGGTTATGTAGAATGCTCTCACACTATCATTATGAACCCAGAAAGGCACAGCATGAAATGGCATTGACACTGTGGTTGAAGTGTAGTTGAAGGCTGACATACTATCTAATATTTAAGAACAAAGGCCAAAGCCTATAATATCAAAATCTACCAATATCTTTACTCATCCCTGGCCTGGCCCTTCTGTACACAGTGCCCTGCCTTGTCTCTTTCAAGCTCATCCTCGTTGTGATTGAGGCTCATCATAACTCTGTGAAGAGCCTGACCACCTGGGAAACAAGGAAACATATTCAACCCCAAACCCTCAGTTACTTAGAAGACGCACCTTTATTTCTCTACAACATATAACACTAATTCTGTGACAGATCATATGCCAATAGACAATGTTAATTAAAGTTGCATGTTTATATCTTCTCTACAACAGTACAAAGGTATGAGAAACTCTGGCTTTTGTTTGATTATACACATAATTCAGAGTTCTATAAGTGAATGTATAGAAAAATAAATTAATAGAATTGGTACATGTCCTCTAATCAAAGGCCAGAATTGCAACAGGGAGACATCCCATGGAAAAGCTAGTGAGGAAACTCTGCCGCACCTTTAGAGGGCTTTGGCATGTTGCTACGCCTCCTTCAGCCTCCTGCCTGCCTCTCGCTAGCCCCCAAACTAACAATCTAAAACTGCCGTTCTCAGCCTGTGGCTCACGACTCCTTCGGCAATGCCTTCTCTCCAAAATTAATTTACCTTACAGCTCAGAACAGCAGCAAAATCGCAGTTAAGAAGTAGCAGTGAAAACAGTTGCATGAAGGAGTCACCACAGCACAAGGAAGTGTGGTAAGGGGTACAGCAGGAATGTTGAGAACCTCTGCTAAAACAAAGCAGTGATCTCTGTAGGCAAACGCAGGGTCCAACGCTCAACAGGGATAACATTAAAGAGAACGGCCCATCTACTGGTTCTTAGTATTAATGCACTAAAATCGAATATCAAAAATAACTGCTTTGGAGACATTTATCTATCGTGCAATCTATTACACTTAATTCTCACAGCACACCTCTGACCAACATATTCAAATGCCACATAGGCAGACTAGATATACAAAGCTCCAAGGCCTACAGTTGTTTAACCTCAATGTTCTGGGTCCTATGTTATCCTATTCATCCAGGTGATGCAAGCTTATAATACCAAACCCACAGAGCTAAACACGGATAGGTCTATGAAGATGTTAGTTACCAGTGATCATAGTATAAACATACATGATTTACTCACAAAAATTTATCAAACTAAATCAGATTATGTAGTTGATAGAATCTTATTTATGTAAGAACTCAAATTATTTAAAGAACAAACATTTTTAAAATTGTGGAAAGAAATCGCAAAATCAAAACCACAAAACCACGAACTGCATAATGAATATACTTCCACAGTGTGCACTGAATATAAAAAAACAAATAAAATTCCATAAATGATCTTTGAGTTGTCTATATCTAAGTCAATGAATATTTACATTTTTAAAGCAACCGAGGCAAATTATACCAGATAGTATTGGTCAATCTTTTTAAATAATAATTTTTTTTAAAAACCCCACAAAACCACCAACTAAGTTAGGACTTTTGTTTTTATTTGTATGAAATCAAATCAAATCAACTGGCATAAACAGTAAGATAAGGAAGACACTGAGGATTTGAAGAGCTCAAATTTCTTACTGTCTTTGGTAAGACTGACTAACTCAATTACCACTCCATCCTCCATGGACAACCTTCCACACTGCTGTAGTTTAGTGTGAAGATCAAGATGTTTTTCTGACAGCATATATTTTAGGGGGAAGAGAGGGGTCAAATTTTAGTCTAGGTTGTTTTTTTTTGTGCATGTCCAAATTAATATTACTATTTTCCCAAATAAATTATGAGACATTTTTTCAAGTTGTACTACTGATTATGTGCCCCCGAGAGAAACTATAATGTTAATAGCCTCTGCACTCATTCAGGAAACTCGGAGGCTTATGTGGAACCATTTCAACAGAGAAATTCAAGAGAAGACTAAGCAGCACTTTCCTGTGGCATTTTGATACAGCTTTAATGCTGGCTGTCACTACTGTGTTAATTCAAACACATGCTATCAGAACTGATTTGGGAGTGCCATGGAAACTCAATGATCTTGTTCGCAGTATGTTCCAAAACAGCTCATGTCAACTGCTGAGGAGGATAATCCCATACAAAGTAAATGTCCTTGGAAACTGTGTGAGGCACAGTCAGGGTTTGTCTTGCTGTAGAAAGGGAGACGGACCGATTTAACCTACGGGAAGGACTACACAAAGCAGAATCAAACGGAGGGAACAAAAATCACAATGCATTTTTACCCACCATGGTGACTCATGACCTGCCCAGCAGCCTCCATGCTGACATTCTGCAGATAGTTGTGACAGCGTTCCTTGTGCTCCTCCAGTGAGCTGCGCTGCTTGTAGCTTCGTCCACAGTAGTTACACTTGTGAGGTTTACCCACTGTGGAGAGAGTCAGGGTTAGTGTGCGCCTCTCCTCAGCAAATGAACAGCTAGCTTCTGGCAGTTTGGAAGAAACATTTATATGCTCTTCAGACAGTTTCTTCCTCCTCCACACTCCAATTTAGGCAAAAACAATAAATTCTCTAGTGAAACCAAAAGACAGCAAGAAGGTAGGAAGATCGCACCCCTACGAGCAGGGGAAATACTGAATCAACTAATGCTTTGACTGTATTCTCTGTATTCACACCCATGGTGGCTGATGATCACTTTTTATAGTATGTGACTCTTAGTGCATTAGTACACAACTATGCTGGGTTTCACTCATTAAAAAGACAGATCAGGGCTATTCTGCATATATGGTAAGGAGTGTGTGTGTGTGTGTGTGTATGTGTGTGTGCATGCACATATGAGTTTTAGTAAGTGCTGAGAATTTTTCTGCAGAAAAACTAAAAATGTAACAGCTTGAAATGTCACTGTTTAAATAAAAAAGAGATTATTCATGGATACCAAGAAAATTAAAAAGAACTCAAGTGTTGAAAAAACTTGTAGATATAAGGAGGGAGAGGGTTTCTCTTTTCTTTGCACTGAGTAGTAACTTCACACGGCAAAACTTTGCAACAAGTGTACATGCTCTTCTGTGCAGATTCTGCTTTGTGATAGCAAGAATTACCCTCCGGGGTACTCTGGGTCGGAGCATTAACAAGAACCACTGAAACTCTGACATGTTGAGTCACCACAGTAATGGTGTCAATGGTTTCTTGCAGAACATCTCAGATTACGGAAGGGATTTCTTCTTCCCTAATAGTCAGAGAGCCACTATTTTAATACAGCTATTAAAATATGTACTAGGATGTTTATAGGAAATAACTTTGAAAAACTCATAGGAAAAAAAATAATCTTATGGACTGAGGGATTTTTTTTAAGACAGGATCATCCATTATGCTGTCATGGAACACTTTGGTCCCTAGTTTGACATGGATCCTGAACAATGGACACCAGTAAGTGTTCAGGGCCAGAGCCCTCAGCCCTGAAGGACACTGTGAATCAGGCCAGTTAACCTCTTTTGACTCCCCGAGGAATCACTTAGTTTTGCCGGGAGAACAAACAGCAGCCTCTTTTTCACAGTAACAATGTCACTGCCAGCTACCTTACAAACCCAGGTGATGATACCGGTCACAAAAGAAACTGTGGTATGTGCTCAACATTGCCTAACCTTTGCACTGCTGATTAGAAAAACAGCCAAGCCCAGCCCAAACCGTGTATTCTATTCAATAACATACACATTCAAATCAATTATTAGATAATGTAAATTTAATAAATCAACTTTTATAAAAGTAATTTAAGGTAAGGTTAGCCATTTAAAAATCTGGGGTGGGGTGATTTCTGTATTCATAGTTCTACTTCTGGGAGTATTAACTTCTGTTAATAGAGTTGAAGAACATCGTCTTCTCTGAGAGCATTAAAATATAAGAGAATATTTTAGGTGAAAACAGTTTAAATTATAGGTATCTATGTGTAAGTCTATTGTAGGATGTGGTACTACCTAACAATGCTCTTGTTTTCTAATACCATAGAAACGGATGACATCATACTGAATAAATCTGCTAACCAGTTAATACTCATCACACACTTTACATTGCAAGTACTGTCCACTGTGAAAGAGTTCAGTCACTGCCCATCATGCCTGGAGTCAGTTTTGTTGCACTTGGTCCTATGGCACCGGTGTTATCTGTGTTTTCAAACACTTTTTCTCTATGTTACGTCAAGCACCCTTTATATCATGTCAGCCTAACTGAAACATGGTTCTATGCTACCACCCTCAACTTCTAACCTCTATAACCTCCCAATTTATTTTCTACACTTAAGAAAAGGACAAGAATAATTTCATCTGAGTTTCTTTTCCCATTGCCTTAAGGGTATGTCCTGACAGAAGCAACTCAATGGAAGAAAGGGTTTATTTCAACTCACAAGTCCTCCTGGGAGGTCATGTGGCCCCACAACCAATATGCAGAAAGCAGGGAACCTCAGTGGTCACCTTTCTTTCTTCTTATGCATTCATGGACCCAAGCCCAGTGAGTGCTGCCATAGCATTTTAGCATGGATCTTCACACTTCAATTAACCTCATTAACATAATCACTCAAGCCAAGCTCAGAGGCTGACCTACTCTAGATGACTCTTCAAGATACAGTCATTCTCTGTCTTGTCAGGTGGACAATCAACATTATCTGTCACAACATTTTTACTGAAGCCAACTCATTTCCTATCCTCCCTCTTTTTTGAAGCCTACTTCACATGTTCTGATTCTCCTCTCTTTTAGCGTCCTTGCTCTTCATCCCACTCTGTGTTCGGTGACATCCATAGCGATGTCCCTAACTTTTAAAATTCAGTTTTAGAAAGTATAACCTCCTCTATTCATCACCTCTTCATTTCCACTTTATATCAATAAAACAAATATTGGATGAGAAGTTGGAGTCTGAAAAGTCTTACTGTAATACTACTCTATCTCAAAGAAAGTTGCTCTAGAAATATTCTACACTTTTTTCACAGCTCTTATTTATTGAATACATATTTATAAAAATATAAAAACAGTAGGAACCAATACAGTGGTGGAACTGACATGTAAAATACAGAACAAATTCCCATGGTTCCCACGTTCATACTACAGTTTGGTAAGAACAGAGACTCAATTTACTGGCCATGTAGTACAGATTGCAGTAGGTTCTGCAGTGTGAAAGAATGAAGTGACAGTACACCATACACAATCTTTAGTATAAGATGAGGTAGGAACATGTATTGCAGATGGTGGGTGTGAGCCTTTGTGTAGGTGCTAGGAACCAACTTGGGGCCTCTGGAAGAACGGCAAGTAGTCTTAGCCACTAAGTCACCACTCTATGATGTTTGTTTTACTTTTAATTTAAAGATTATTTTTATTTTAACCAGTTATACATGTAAAGAAAACCATAAGTGAAGAAAAACTAACAAAACTAAAAGGGTGTTAATGAATACCATTATGTCCTTCCTGTGTGGGCCCCTCAGACTAATCATAATCCCCAAAGCAATATTTTTCAACTTCTAGTGATTATATTTTATTTTTAAATAATACACATTTTGTCTTTTGGTCATCAGGGTGAGAGGTGACACATTGCCTCTGGTAAGTATTCAACCCCCACCTACAAACATCCTTTGATTTCAAATTACAGGACAATTTCAAATTAATAGTATAAAAATGGAAATGTCCATTATTAATGGAGATATTAATCATAGTATACCATATAGCTGAAACCAATTATATTTCGGGTCTTGTACAATTTTTAATTTTTCCTAGTTAACAAATGTATTTTTTAAACTCCTCTTTGTGGTTTTGTGTTCAGTGCTTCTTTTCCCCTTCCCACCAGATATCTCACACAAAATAATAATTGTTCTAAACATTCTGTCCCAAACCATTCTCAGGTTTACTCCATGCTGCCTTACCTTCTTGTCTTCTCACAGTCAGGTGTACTCCAAACTTGCCAGAACCCATGGAGTTGTTGGGATTATTGTGCAATTATCGTTTTGGCAATGGTCATTGTTTCTCTATGACTGGCCTCCCTGGGTGCCTGAATCTAATGTGTTTCTCTTCCTGTCTTCAGTATAGGGTTTCTAGGTTGGAAATAATTTCCCTTTATATTTTGAAGATTTTTGTTTCATTGAAGTAGTAATCTTTAGTTTCTTTTAAAATACCTGACATAAACGTGACCTTGTATGTAGCCTGCTTACTGCAAAACTCTTCATATCTATTTGCCTTTGATGTTGGAGTGTTTCTGAAATACAAATTGCATGTCTTTAATCTAGAATTTAGATGCATGCCCTTTGCTCTTAGTAAAAGTTTGCATCATATCCAACACTTATAAAAAATTCCACATATATGTATATAACATGGAAATATATGGCTATATACACGTTGTTATTAAAGAGTCTGTGACTCTTAACCTTTATATATGTATAAATTAATAGTGATTTTTTTTTGAAAGTAGGGATATCTATTGTTCTATGCCATTTATAGAAACTAGTATCTGTTCGGACCAAGACAATCAACTGGCCACTTAGTATGGTACGTTTCTAAATTGTATTCTATTCTCTGTCTTCATAAATCAGAAAATTAGGATTTACTAGTAGAGTTGGTCTTGTCACCTAGCTATTCAAAACTCTTTGAAAATTTGAGGTTGTTTTTTAAAAATCCCCACCCAAGAAATCTAAATCGTCAATTATCTTTTCCTATCACATATATGAATACATATATGAATGCACCTGATAGTATAGAGATAGTATATTATCATTTACTCCACAGCAGACATGGGGCATTATATGTGGGGTGGGGTGTGAGAAGAACATTTGTTAAACTGTACAAATTTTCAGTAAAGTAGGAGGAATAAGCTCAGAAGATCTACTGTAGAAAATGACAGCTATAGTTTAATATATTTTTGAAAATTGCTAGGAGTACAGATCTTAAGTGTTCCAACCAGAAAAAAAAAATAAAAATAAAAACACAACAACATAGACTTCTGAGCAGGGATAAATAGCTTAAAGTTAGTGATTCAGCAATGTGCACACACATCATTCTGTTCATGCTGTTATCATTTAGAATAATTAACTTTTAGAAAAAAATAAATTTGGTTTATTTATATTGGACTTGAATTTTGAACTTAATGAAATCATTCAATACTTTTCACATTTTGGTAGATTTCTTGGAGCTGCTATGTAGGTTACTGTGTCATCAACACTTACGGCCATTTTACTGACCTGTTTCTACCCTGTCACACTCTGTAAATCTTTTCTCTTTCCCTCCTGTTACTACATTGACTAGACTTAGGAGGGTATTGATGGAGATGAGAGAGAGTCCTAATTTTCTTTTTTTTTCTTTTTGCCTTTAGCATGATACCAACAGAAGGTTATTCATATATGAATTTCATGTCAAGAAATTTGCTTCTATTTTATTGCTGAGTTTTTTTTATTATGCTTGAACATTGCATTGTGATAAACTACCTTTTTGCAATTATGAAGATCACTATATGGCCTTTATTTATAGGATAACTGGAAGAACTTTATTAAAGGATTACTAGCCAATGTTAAACCAATGCAAAAACCCCTGTACTAACTATTATTTGACTGATATGTTATCTTTTTCTTATATTTCTAGACTCAACATGTTGAATTTTTAAAAAGATTTTTGCATCTGTATTCACTAGAATAATTGCTACATAGTCTTCTGCTTTTGCTGAGTCTGTGATTTTTTTTTTACAGGTAAAGTTGAACTCAAAGAATTTAATTACAAATGCTATTCTCTTTCCTTTCTGGGAGTTTGTTTTCCAGATGTTTTCCCTATATACTTTTTCTTCAAATAATTAAGAACTTCACAGTGACATCAGGTGGGGTTTTTGGTTTGAGGAGGTTTTAAATTCCCGTTTCAATTTCCCAAGAAAATAAAGGTTAGCCACAGTATCTGTTTCTTCATGAGTGAGGTTTGACAAATTCCTTGAGAAGCAGAAATCATGTCATGTAATTGAATGCACTGATATCACATTATTTACACTACTTCTGTAGGATGTTTCTAATGCATGTAGGGCTTAGACAAAAATCTTATGTTCATTTCTGAGTGTGGGCAGATGTGCATTCCCTCTTTAACGTTTATTGATCTAGGCTCTTTTTTAAATGGTTCCTTTCACAAAATCAGCTTTTGCATTCATTAGATTTTTCTCTTCTTCCTGTTTTACTTATTTTGTTCTTGTCTTTATTTCCTTTCTTACTCTCTACTTGGTTTTAACTTGTTCTATTTATATTGTTTAAAAAACAGGTGGATACTGAGCTACACATTTTCTTTGTTTTTAACACGGGCACTTAATGTCATACATTCCCCATCCTTGAATGCACAATGTATATTTATTGTAGCTGTTTTATCTACTTTCCCTGCTAAATCCAGCGTTTTAGTCATTTCTAGATCGGAATTGATAAAATTACTATTCTAACTATGGATGTATTTTTTGCCTTCTCATATCTATGAACTTGTAAAGATATGCTGGATATTGTGAATTTTGTACTAACAGGTCTTAGGTTTTGTTGCTGTTCTTTAAAATGCGGTTTATATGTTCCCAAGTGCAGCCATACTGTTTAGAATCAATTTGGTCAACTTAGAATCCTTTTGAAGTTTGCCTTAAGGTCTCTGGAAGGCCCAGAGTGCAGGGAAAAGGCTAGGTTAGACCCTTTTTCAGCACGAGGCCGAAAGCATGGCAGTGTATGACTGCCATGCTTTCGTGGATGAGAATTAAGCTTTCCTAGCCTTCTGTCAGCTTTAATAGTGTCTCCCCTTCTGCTTTCTGCTTGTTATTTTCCCAGCTTCAGGAAAACGGGTCACTAGTTAGCCTAAAGGTCATGTGAGCCACCTGCAAGTTGAATAGCTCTGTGCCGTTTCCTCTGCTCTGATCTCTGCCTTCTATGTTCTCAACTACCGGGTACTAGCTGGGTTCTCTGCCAGACAGACTGCATGAAAATTGCCTCCAAAAAGTCAGCTGGAACAATTTACAGTATTTGACATCTTTGTTTTCTGTCACTCAGGCATCAAAGTCCTACACTGCCTATTGTTATGTGGAAAATTCGGGTAATACACCTCACAGTGCTCTAGATGATTATGGCGGGAGGGCAAATTTGACCCCAACATTCATCACAGTTGAAGGCAAAAGTGGCATTTTTAACTGACAAATACTGAGAAGCTATGCAAATAAATACCAAGAAGTCAGGCTAATTCTGTAAATTTTAGTACCAATGCAATTCAGGTAACTGGCACAAAGTTTCTTATGAATATAATTCTAAGAACATAAGTTATGACAACAAAGATTTTCACAGAGAAGTCTGTATGCCCAGCATTTATAACTACTCCAAAGCTTATAGTCACTCTTTCCTTTAGCATACCTTCTTCCTAAAGAAGAAATATCCTACAGTAGCAGACCCACTGACTTAATCTGTTAGAGCAATAGATACAAACTCTTTTTTTT
>CM053751.1:48736216-48801156 GCA_028658305.1 Pachyuromys duprasi
ACGATCATCCTGAGTGAGGTATCCCAAAAGCAGAAACATATGGTATATACTCACTTATATAGACCTATAGGATAGGAAGGTCAAGCTGAAATCTACACATCTAGAGAGGATAGAAAGGAAGGAGGACCCAGGTTGGTATGATCAATGCTTGTTTGGATGAACGAATGGGATGGACATTGAGTGGAGGAGAAAACAAGCAACAGGACAGGCGCATGCCAAGGAGGACCCCTGGGGGGGGTCAACGTAGCGATGTATCAGAGCAGATATTAGATACAAACTCTTGACCCAAGAAAGAAACTGGAGATTTAGAAAACAAAGTGAAATAAAGTAGAGGTATAAATAGGCTTGCAGTTTAACAGTGTTTTCCCTATCTGCCTTGATAAGGAATTAGAAATGATTAGCTGTCCCTATGTATTAGAACCCTCTTAACCCTATCCAAAAATAACAGCAAGCCAAATACCCATAAACGATTTTGAAGCAAGAATGTTGTCTGTAGGTTTACAGGGCGTTATGAAAATATATAGCCCAACCAAGTCCTGCTCACTTACATTTTCTTGAAATAGGTCAGTTCAACAGTTTTTCTCGTGAATGTATAAAACAAATTACAATAAACTAACACAATGGCAATTTTCTTTATACAGATGTAAGTATGTCTACACAGGTAGAAACACACAAAGAAACATACCTATTACTCAGAAAATACATTTACCATTTCAAGATGTATGTAATCAGCAAGAGGGCATTAATTATAGACTATATTTATGTTCCTTTAGCAAAACTGAATATATTCATCCACTTATGAATACTTTTAGGCATGCAAGTATTAGGAGACTTTCATATGCTTTTACTTAATAATTGCTTGCAAAGTTATAAATTAACCTGAGGAAATATTATCACTAACATGGTACAACGCTATTTTTTTTCTGTCTCTCACCTTCAGCTAGAGAATTGTTTGAATTGATGGTCTGTTGTGTTGTATGGACTCCATGCATGAACAATTTAAGTTTCTTGTGCACTTGTGTGTACCAGTGGTATTTGTGTGTGTGCAGATGTGTTTGTCAAGCATGTGCACATGGAAGCCTGCAGGCAATGCCTGGTGTCTACATATATTGCTCTCCACCTTATTAATTAAATAATTAACTAATTTAGTTTTTGGGGCAGACACTCCCAGTGAACATGTGAGAACTCTGGGATCTGCATGTCTGTGTGCTCGCTCTCATTGGTACGCTTTTAGGTAGCACATACCTCTAAGCAAAGCTTATATGCAGTAGTGGGAAATCTGAACTAAGATCCTACTGCTTCTGCAGCTAACCCTGCATACACTAGTCCTTCTCCCCAGGCCCCAATTGAAAAGTTTTGAGGCTCTATCACTACATTACAGACTAAAGGAAGCCTCTGCCAAGTTAGACTCACCCTAGCAGCCTAGGAGACAGGCACTTTCCTATATTGACGAAGAATGCTGTTTCCAAATAGTAAAATTTCCACTGTGGTGCTAACTCTGTTTCTCAAAATTATGTAGTCAGGGACACTGAAGTGTAAAAAAAGTTGCTGAGGAAGCTCATGTGAGACTTTCTGTTACAGAGGTATACAACAGTATTCTCTCTGGCAGGAGACAATGTAATCTGCTTTCTCTGTTTCAATGGTATTTATCACACTCCATCCATTCAATGACAAGGTGTTTGTGAAGTTTGGCTTCAGCCATAGTTTTGGTACAAAGAATGCGCTTTTTATACACATGGGATGGTTGTGATCCATGTGATTCCTAGGTTTAGGAAATTGAGTTGTACCCATGAAGGCATACAGTCACATTTTTATGTACTGGGGCTATTTAATATTGACATGAGAACATTGCTAATTTTCTGATTTTACATGTTATAATAAAATCATAAATGGCCCTTGGGTTGTTAGAATGCAAATACTCATTAGGACCTGACTAATAAACTAACAGATATTTGTATTAGTCTGAATATGTTACAAAGGCAATAAAGACACACCGTGAACCAAGAAAGTCTGACAACGTCAATCCTGGACAATATAAATTGTTTTTCATTTTAATTTGCATTCATGAAAGTGAACAATACATAAATAATTTTAGCTATTTGTATGCTATTCTGTTAAACTATTTCTTTCCTTTACCTATTTATCAATTATGCCTCAATGCTATAACTGTCCTATCAGCTCACTCGATCTCTGTGCATAGAACTGCTAGTAACTCTTCAACCCATTTCTAACTTAAACATTTTTTTATATTTAGGGTTTTAATTTTCATGTGGTTAAAGTTATTCCATTTCCTTCTGTGATTTATCTTATATAATCTTTAAAATATTGCCTGACACAGAATGCTTTACAAATACTCACATCCTTCCCTCTACCCAACCCCCCAAATTCTTACAAGTATTGATGACTTTAGACATTTTTAAATAAAATGATTAAGTGACAAGAACATCTTCGAAAGGAAACAGGTCTAAACCTGAAAAGTGAGCTTTTCCCCCCAAAAGAATCCTTGTTATATTAAATCATGTCAGTATAATTACTTGTCAGTTAAAATTTATCATAACTAACTTTCTTCTCTCCAGGAAGTTTACTAGTGTGGTTGCAGAGAAGAATGTTAAATGCTTAAGTAGGTATATGAAATGTATATTTAAATTAGGTTATGATTCACAATGAAAGAAAATTAAAAATAAGTTTAGAGTCCTTCTAACAATACAAAGAAGCAAAGAAACCAAATTTATTCAACCCAATGTTTCCTCCATTACTGTAAACATACTTTTCTCTTTTGGCAACTAATAATTTACCCAATAAATAGCCTGTGCATATTTTGAAATATTATCTTATAATAAACAGGCCCAGGTTGCTGTCATTGACACACTTTATTTTATTTTAGGTAGGACTTGATAAGATTTAAGGATTAGTTTTCCTTCGTCATTTCATTAGTGTGTGTTATGAAGCATCTTTTAGGCACAATGAATATAACGTATGATAGGAGAAACACTGCCACTGTGTTCAAAAAGCTAACTGTGACCATTCAAACACTTCTATTTGTAATAATGCTGATAACATCGGCTTCCAAATTCAGTTAATAATCATACAAAAGGCACAGTCACCAGGAGAAATTACACCTGAAAGAGCAGGTGGTCATTGAGATGGGGAAACAATTCACATGTGGAGTACTTGCCCAGAATTCGAGAGACCGTAGGTTCAACTCCCAGAACCATCCAACAAAAACAAAATCAAAACCAAAAAAGAAGAACAGAGCAATAATGCAAACTAAGAAACAAAGCAGCTGTGAGTGGCGCCTTTGCAACTGAAAAAAAAAAAAAATCACAGAGCTTTGGAAGATAAAGAACAGATCTACTTTTTTCTTTTTACTTCACTGTGAAGAATGGGTCTACATTATTAAAAGTAGACTCATGTAAAACTAGTTTCAGAAAAGCACAAATTTGACGCTTGCTTTCATACCAGCTTGTTTAAGTGACAAATTTCCTTAGCTTTCTTGCACAGAATGCCTGAATTAGGAAGCAAAATGACCTGAAAGGCACACTGTAAAGTGCTCTTGGAACCATGCCACCTGCATGCCTCTTTATTCCATAAAATGTCTTAAATATTGTTTATCTTTAACTTATTAATGAACGAATTACTTAATCAACACACAAATATTCAAGCTTAGACATCTCAAATGCTACAGCTGTTTAAAATAGACACACGTAAGCTGTCAAATTATCCTACTATTATTAACCATAAGGAGTTCAGAGGGATGACCACATTTTCTTCATAGTTGTGGTATAAATTGCTTGACTGTTTGGTGACGTGAGAAAAAGAGCTAGGGAAACTGCAAAGGTATAAAAAGCACAGCAAGCAGGGGCTATAGCAAAACTAAGAAACAGAGAGACATAGCCAGTACATTTCATTACTGTCCATATATGAAATTTTCATCGAAGGAACAAAAATAGGGAACCAATTAAGAACTTTTCTAGACTTAAATAAATAATCTAATCACGTAAACTTTCTCTTTTATGCAACTTCTATTTTTCTTTATGTGGGCACAGTGTGTGCACATGCATGCCTAGAAAGTAGGGTACAACCTCAGGTGTTACTCCCTAGGAGCCATCCACTTTGTCTTTAAGGCAGGGTCTCCCACTGGGACCCAGGATTCACTGATCAGGAATGGATGACCAGCCAGTGAACCCAAGGGATCTTCCTGTCTTTGCTTCCCAATGTTGACATTACAAGTCTATCCTGCCACACCTAGCTTTTTATATGGGTTTCAGAACTTTAAAGCTCTATACCAACTGAAATGAATCCACAGCCCATGTAATTTCTATTATTTTTGAAAAATATATTATTATTATTGATTTAAAATTTATTCACTTTGAATTTCAGTTGTGGCCCCTACCTCATTTCCTTCCAACCCCACACTCCTTCCCTTTAATTCCCCTACCCTCTTCCTCTAGTCCACTGGTGGGGGAAGCCCTCCTCCCCTATTGTCTGACCTGAGCTTATCAGGTCCCATCAGGACTGCCTGTATTCTCTTCCTCTGTGGACTAGCTAGGTTGTCCCACCAGGAAGAAGTTATCAAGGAGCATGCAAATGAGTTCATGTCAGAGACTATCTCTTCTCCTCCTACTAGGGAACCCACATGGAGACTGAGCTGTTTATTGGCTACATCTGATCAGGAGGTCTATGTCCTCTCTATGTATGGTATTTGGCAGATTCTGCAGTCTCTGTGGTTCTAGCATTTTTTGCTTTGTTGGTCTCCTTGTGGGGCTCCCCTCTGAGTCCTTCAATCTACCCCTTCTTCCATAAGACTCTCTGTGTTCTGTCCAAAGTTTGGCTGTGAGTCTCTGCATCTGCTTTGATACCCTGCTGGGTAGAGTCTTTTACAGGACATCTGTGGTAGACGCCCATCCTGTTTCCTCTCTTCTATGTCTTGCGGTGTCTATCCTCTTTTCCCTTCTGAATGAGATTTAAGCATCTTCCCTGGGATCCTCCTTGTCCTATAGATCTTAGTATGTTTATACTATATTATATGTCTAATATCCACTTATAAGTGAGCATATACCATGCACGTTTTCCTTCTTATGGGATACCTCACTCAGGATGATCTTTTCTAGTTCCATTCATTTGCCTTCAAGTTTTATGATTTCCTTGTTTTTAATAGCTGAGTAGTATTTCATTGTGTAAATTGTTACAATTTCTGTATCCATTCTTCAGTTGAGGGACATCTAGGTTATTTCCTTGCAAAAAAGTAAAGTCCAAGTGGATCAAAAACCTCAACACACTAAATTTTTTAGAAGAGAAAGTGGGTAAGAACCTTGAACTCATTGGCACATGAGACAACTTCCTAAACAGAACACCAAGAGCTTTGGCTCTAAGATTAACAATCAATAGATGATACTTCATGAAACTGAAAATCTTCTGTAAAGCAAAGGACATGGTCAACAGAACCAAACGACAGCCTACAGAGAGGGAAAAGATCTTCACCAACTCTACATCTGACAGAGGGTAGTTTCTATTCTTAAACTGGTCTTTTTCATATCATTTTGCAGTACTATAATAGCTGACACTTAGGAAGTAATACACCCAAAAGGATGTCTGGAAGCAGGAAGGTTGCTTTCATTTAAGTCATTATACAGAGTAACATGTGTGTGTGTGTGTGTGTGTGTGTGTGTGTGTATGTACATTTAAACTCTAGCCCTAATACAGGCACTGCATGAATCGTACATTAATTTAGATGAGGCAAGACTTGTGTCTAGCACGCAACATTTCTCTAATACATTTCTAAAAATACTTATGGGAAACAAAACAAACTAGAATGTTGATGCAAATCACATAGTCTATTAGAGTATGAGCGCTAAGCTATAGAACAACATTTACCGAGTACCAACATGTTATATGTCTTAAGTATCTCATAAGCACTTGTTTTTTTCTTATTATGTTTACCGATTATTGCTTCTCTCCTCTCATTACTAAATATATTATGCAGGACAAAGTTTGTTCTTTTTGTTCTTACTTTTTTTTATCTTAAATGTCTAGAAAAAGTCCTAGCCCCTAGATAGGGAACAAATTTATGTTCAACAAATTTGATTTCATTGTTAGAACTTTTGGAACTTCTCCATATTATAGTAAAGATTTCCTAAGTGGGAGTGGCCATCACCCATACCTGCTTTGTGTCTTATCCAGGAGTGAGTAAAAGGCATGAACAGCACTTAATTTCACAATAAATGATATCTAAAACCCTGTATGGTTATAGGGTTAATAAACTTGAAAAGTATTAACTGATACTGGGAAAAAAAACATCATAGAACAAATCAGTACTTTACTTCAGTGGAAGTGGTTTTGTTTGTTGGTTTGTTTGTTTATTTGTAGATAAATTAGTGAGTACCCTAAAATCCTCTGCATGTAACACTCAACACACATGAACTTGGTGATTCACATTACATTCCACACACCATGCCCATAACTGATTTCCCACTGGTTAGGTTTGAGAAGAGAAGGTGAGTAATGTATAAAAAAAAAAAACCAAAAAAACCAAAACAAAACAAAACAAAAAAACTTCAACAACAACAGACTCTGACCTGTGCTTTTAAGGCCTGTAGTACAGGCAGCAAAGTACAGAGGACCGAGGAGAATACGTTACCTCGAGGGCTGTCCAAGCCCCTACTTTCTCTAAGCTGGCATTTAGGCTCTCAGGAAAGAAAGGAAGGCAATCATGCCAAGAACTAGGGGAGGAGATGGAGGTAGTGCTGTTTATGCCCACCACAAAACTGGACAGATAGGAAAGATAAAAGAAACCCAAGGTGATGAAGAACACAAAGGAATAGAGAAATAGTATAAGATTGAACAGGAACTTTGGGCAGAATTTCCAGTGGCCACATATGACATTTGGCAATGGGAAGCCATTCAAAGATTTTGAACAGAAAGGTGACGTGACTTATATTAGATTTTTGCTTTATTATTTTATTTGTTTTCTTTAGGCAAGAATTCATGTAGCCTAGGTTGGCCTCAAACTTGCTAGGTAGATAAGGATGGCCTTGAATCCCTGAGTCTTTGTGCCCCTAGTCTCAAGGAATTGGGACCACAAGTGTGGGAGATAGCACACACCCTTAAACTCATTTAAAATAATGTTCAAGCTGTTATGTGAAGAGTAGACTGGAGAGCAGAAGTACAGATTCAGAAAGCACGGGCCTCCGACCTAGGACAGTCAGTATTTGTAGTCTGGCTTTCCCTAAGTATGTTAGGTTTGTACCTCACCATATAAGAGCATAACCTGCTGAGGGTATGCTTTGAAAGATAATTGGTTCTAATGTGAAATTTATTTATTTTTTCTTCATCTTTATGTTCTCAATTATTGTAGATAAACTTTAAGAGTACCATATACTGGTTTAGTTTTACTGGGTTCATGTGTATCATGTCTCATCTGAATAATACAGTGCTGGGCAAAGTGAAATAAAAGGAGATGAAAGGCAGAAGAATACTCTCTTAAAAGTAAAGGAACACACTACATTTAAATACATGCATATAATAAGTAATGATACATACAATGTACAGGTACATTAAGAAAATCTCTCTTTAAACCTGATTTTTCCTTCTTTAAAATAAAGACCTTAAAATGAGGTGTTCCATAAAATAAGAACCCATGAAATGCTGACCAAAACAGATCGCTTTAATGGGCTAATATTTATAATATTCTAGAAAACAGGGCTGAACTGAAGGTTAAGACCTGTTGAACAAGGTCAAAGCTAGGGTCTAAATTAAGTCTACAAAAAGAGGGGTGGTAAGGGAGAAGTGAGGATGGAAAATACATCGATGCACTCCTATTATACATTTATCTTAAACTTTCTAGTAAGAATATTTGTCTGAGCTGTGTAATAGTGGAATATGCCTTTGATGCCAGCACTTAGGAGGCAGAGGAAAGCAGACCTCCGAGTTTGAGGACCCCCTGGTCCACAGAGTAAGTTCCAGGACAGCCAGAGTTGCACAGAGAAACCCTGTCTCAACAAACAAACAACAAACAAACAGAATATATATAACCAAGTAGGCCATCCATTCATTCCACCGATGGGCTGAAAACTAAGTATAACAAAATCTCTTTTGAGATGCCAGGTTTCATCATATTGCACTTTACAGGGATACCACTGACTGATGATTTTTGCCGTGAATGAAATTTTATTTTAGTTACATTCTAAACATTTGCCTGTTTAGTGAACCTTATGCTGTGTTTTTATTTGCTTGATTTTTCTCCCAAGATAGAAATGGCTATAGATTAAGAATGGCCATATTTGGACTACTACAGTTCAAGTAAGGAACTTAAGAAATGGAAGTTAGCTGATAAAAATCAATCAATAATCCCCAAGCAACCCCCCTTCTATGGTGTTTCATAATGAGTTGAGGTTGGTGTGGAGCCTGTCTTCCTCTGTTCGGATTATGCCTGAAGACTCAGTGTTGCTGGGAAAATGTAAAACGACAACTCATTAAGGCTCTGAGTGTCCAGGCCAGCATTCACAGAAGCTCAAAACTAGTAGCCATCCTTGGAATGAGGTCAAAGTCTGTAGCATATTTAGAACATAACTCCTTCTGGTTTCTTTAGAGCTTCTAAGATGGGAGAAAGGAAGGGAGGAAAAGGGTCCAAACACTTATAACAAATGTGCTTACACTGAAATGAAGTGAAAATAGCTTCATGAGCTGAAAATACATTGCAGAGAAACTTCTCATCCATATTTTTTTTCTAGAAATGTGCAGGAAGTTCAAAGTAGCTCAACCACTTCTACCTGTAAGACAGGGTTGCATGTGCTGATAAATTTATGATTTGTTTTTAACTGGGTATGCAATGCTTGTTATCCTAGGTGGAAAAAGAGATGTTCTGGTCGGTAGACACCAACAGATCGTCTTCCCAGCTGCGGTGGCTTTTATCTGGTGGTCACAGCCTCCTGTCAGGGAATAGCGACCTAATTGCATCCCCTCTCTCCAGCACAGCGTATGCAGAGGCCCTGGGCATCATTATCAGGGCTAGATGGGTGGAAGCAGCGCTCCATGGTTATGCAAAGTATGTGTGCAACTGATACTGCTTGTGTGATTATCAGTGTGATCCAGTTCTATCAACCACCTCCAGAAAGGAAAGGAGGGTGTGAGGGTGGGAAAAATTCACACTTGGGAGATAACCCAGAAAATAGGCCAGGTGCTGGTCTAAGATCAGTTTAAAACAGTTCTTTCTCATGGGACACCTACAGAACAATTTCTACTACATTTAGTAACGCTGCCGCCATTAGTTTGGCTGTACTAGATTTAATTTATGAACTAGCATCATTTAATAATGTGACTATCATTACAGTGACCTTTGGATCTGTGATCTAAAGAAAGAACTGGAACAGTGGCTCAATAGGCAAAGTACCCAAGGCAGAAGCCTTGGGACCTGAGCTCAGATCCCCCGTACCCATGGAACAAGCCATACACGGGAGTGTGTATCTGTAACCACAGAACTGATGGTTTGTGTGGGTTCCTGGGGCAAGCTGCCTAGCTAGTTTAGCCTAATCAGTGACCCCAGGTCCCAGTGAGTACTTACATCTACACAGAGAGAGAGAGAGAATACAGAGAAATGTAGAGGATGAATCGTTTGACATAGTCAATACACTGTTTCATATGAGATTTAGAACTAGAGCAACTGATTTTGCATACAAAGGTTGACCCTTTCCATCCATGCCAGATAAGGAGTTTTTGAGGAGTTTAAGTAAGTGGGAAAAGGCCAACTGCTTTGTCAAATTCTCTGATGGCAGGAAGCCTATGCCTTTAAAATTACCTTCCTAATAGAGGAAAAGGTGAAAATATATTCAAAGAAAAAGTTAAGTGGTAAGATTTAACTCCTGGGGGATCTATCATAATAAATATGTAATTAAACAACTTGTATAAATTAGATAGTTTTCACACAGCAAATTAGTTAGTTTTAACAATCATTGCCTTATTTGCTCTTTATTTTTAAATCAACAGTGGAACATACATGAGCATCTAATAACTGAACTATTTTTTTGTGGCTAACACATAGGCTTCAAAATTACAAGGACATCAGTAATCAAGACAGTTCTTCTTTGAAGAATTTAAAAATGTACAATAGGGAGAAAGATGTTTTAACAGATGGGCATTTATTGTGACACATCTGGTCTGCTTCCCTTTTATAGGACAAAATTGCTTTAAACTGACAATTAGACATAAATAACACATTTCTTGAGCTAAAAAAATGTCACATATTGGAAGGTCATAAAGCATTGTAAAAAAAATCCAACATTTTTAGAGTGTTTAGAAATAAATTCAGTATTTATTCAGAATGACACATGCATATTTGCATTAAGTCATGAGACTTTAACACTGGAAGGTCCCTCCAATCACTGTACTCAGAGTCGGTTAGGATACGAGTATAAAAGGCAAACTAGTTTTATACTGCATTTATCTTAAGAGATACATACAAAGAGAATAATGTGCTAAACAAGTATTTAAGTGAATGTCAATATTTCACTTAGAACTTAATGGAAAGCATTGCTACAGACATGAGTTGATTTTATTATTAAAATGAGGGTCAAAAACCTGAATTAGAATAATGCCTGCACTGATCTGATTTTAGATTTCTCACTCACATATATGTTTGAAAAGTAACTCAGTATCTGGCCTAATGGCCTTGTAAGGAATATTTTGGTTTATATTTAGATTTCACTAGACAGTAACTAAACTTCCTTGCAGTATTAACAGTCTTTTTTTCAAATGTTTTTAAGTGATTCCAGTATTTGAACAATCTCTCTCATAGAAATCAAAATCTATCATCAGTCCATGGTCAAAGCGAATTTTAAAAATTTATTGTATATAAATGAGTATTTTTCTCTACATTTATGTACACAATGTACACACTTGGTGCCCACAAAGAACAGAGCAGGGCTTTGGAGGCCCTAGAACTGGAGGGATAGACAATTGTGAGCATCAGGTGGATGCTGGGATTTACCAAGGCATTCTGCAAGAACAGCCAGGGCCCTTAACCACTGAGTCATCTCTCAGCTTCAACACCAAATTTTTGATATAGTATAAAATACTAACAATCCTGTGAGGAAATTCTTACCATTTTTTTTTTACTTTATGACTTAGAAAATATGTTTTGTAAAAAGTAAAATATATATGTTCTTATCATTTATTTAAAAACCTTTTTGCATTCTCCTTTTTAAAACATAGTTTTAAACTAAGAGTATGTGTGCCTATGTGTGGGCACATGTACAAGAGTATTGACGTGTTAACTAGAAAATACATACACAATTCTAGTTTTTATGATATTTTGAAGAATCAGGTATGTGAGAGATGTTTTTATTGATTAGGGGGTCCAGGGATAAACTGCAATACTATTTCAGAACAACCAAGAGGACAAAATATGAAACATGTGACATACGGTTCAGTACCTACAAAAAAAGGTTTATAATCATTCGTTAAACTGAAAACCTAAGCACCAAAGTAATATAAATGGTTTTCAAAGCAGGAGTCCTGGCTCCCTGATCGACACTAAATCACATGAATATTATGCTATATTATAATATATATTGTGTATATATATTGTATATATATATATATCTGAATGACTATATGGTAAATCTCAGGATTGCTGGAGAATAAAACTTTAAGTCAGCAGCAGCATTTTCAATTCTTTTACAACTTCTAATATATTATGAATCTGAGACTTTTTTTTTCAAAGTGCAGCTTATTTTTTCAATACATTAAAAACTTGCCCATGATCTTTAGCTAATAAGCCATAGATAACCTGTCCGTTCTTCTTTTTCCCCTTTCCTTTTTCTCCTTCATGCTCTTTTTCTTTTGCTAAGAAGAAATCATGTGAATGGGTGTTCTGCCTCTTTGTATGACTGTGCACTGTGTGCATGGAGTGCCCTGGAAGCCACAAGAGAAAGCAGACCTCATGGGACTGGAATTAAGGAATCGAACCTGGGTCCTCCAGAAAAACAAGAGTGCTTTTAGCCACTGAGCCATCTCTCCACGCCTCTCTTTCATTCTTAGTTATGTCACTTGAATTTCTATGGGAAAATTTAGATGCAGTTAGCAGGGAGGAACAGAGAAACAGTATGAGCGCTATGAAAAGCTGATGAAAACCTTTATTTAATGTTTCCTGTGTGTCCATTTTAAAAGTTAAAACTGGAAAAGGTAAGAAGCAGAGATTGGGACACCAGAGTGTGTGCTCTTAGGCCAGGTCACAAGCGGTCTTGGCTAAGAGCAGAAAATAGAAACTGCAAAGATTTGAGGAAGTAACTTGACAAAACGACATAGCGAATTTGCTGCAACCTCATTTTTTAAAATTTTTTTCTTCACAATGTATTCATTATATATCCTGATTGAAGGCCCCTCCCTCAACTTCCCCCAATCCCACCGTCCCTCCCTCTCTCCACTCCTATGCCCTTCCCCTAGTCCACTGAAAGGGGGAGTTCTCCACTACTTTCCTCTGTCTATAGCTTGTCTCATCAGGACTGCCTGGATCCTCTTCCTCTGTGGCCTGGCAAGGCACATCATCAGGGGCGAGTGATCAAAGAGCAGGCATCTGAGTTCAAGACAGAGGCAGCCCCTGCTCCCCTCACTCAGAGATCCACATGGACACTGAGCTGCCAATCGGCCACATCTGAGCAGGGAGTCTAGGTCCTCTCCATGCATGGTCCTCCGCTGGTGCATCAGTCTCTGCAGGACCCCCTGGGCTCAGATCTTTTAGCTTTGTTGGTCTCCTTGTGGGGCTCCTGTCCCTTCCATGTCCCTCTATTCCCACACCCCTCTTCTTCCATAAGGCTCCCTGCACTCTGCTCAGAGCTTGACCATGAGTCTCAGCATCTCCTTCCATCCCCTAGTTGGGTGGAGCTTTTCAGAGTACCCTCTATAGACTATAGTATGCTCCCATCCTGTTTCCTCTTTTCCACTGCTTCTGCTGTCTATCCTGTTTGCCATTTTGAATGAGATTTAAACATCCTCTCTAGTGTCCTCCTCACTGTTTAACTTCTTTGGGTTTGTAGATGCCTGTACAGCTATATGCAACCTCATTCTTAAGCCCAGATGCCTAACTTACTGTCTTACAGGACACATTTGTGTGCCCTTCCCCTCCTCTTTCTTTTGCCTTAAGTAGTAAATTAAGAGCATTTTAATGGGCAGTTCCATACATTACATAGCAGTAAAGGGTGCAGATTTTGGAGTTTGATTGCCTTGGCTCGAGCCCTCTCTCTGCCTCAGCCTCCTCTTCTGCATGTCAAGATGTTCTCTTAGCCAGGTTCCTGTCACTGTCTGCTTTCTCTGTAGACACTGTGAGGAGTAACCTGAATATCACCATCTTTTTAAGAGTTAAATATGGGCACTGGGGAGAGAGTCCAATGGATAAAGTGCTTGTTGTGCAGGCATTAAGACTCCAGTCCCTAGAATCCATAAAGATTGGCATGGTAGTTCATGTTTCCAATCCCAATGCTTCTTCAGTGAGATGCAGAAGGACTTGTGAGCCAGCCGGCTAGCCTAGCACAGGCAGACGTGAAGAACAGAAGAGAGACCCTATCTCAAACAAGATAGCAGGTCAGGATCAAGCCCCGAGATTCCTCTCTGACATCCATGGGTCTGCCATGACACACCATCACAGTCACATACCCCTAACGCTCATAGACATGCAAAAAGTGTTAAATCGAAGTCAGCTATACCTGTGATCATAATCATATAATCCCTCATATATTCAATTTCCAATAATTACAGAAAGAAAAATTTCTATCAAAATGAGTTTTACCACTTTAGAAAGATTCACTAAGGATGACCTGATAAAAATATCGTTAAATTGAAGTGTGGGAAGAAAGTCATAAAGATTGCTAAAAAATTATCAAAAACTGAACAGAGGTCTGATTGCTTTACAAAGGTCTTTAAATTATTTTTTAAAAACTGAAAAATATAATTTATAGATGATGCATTATGGGTGAGGCTTAGGTTAGAAAAATTAAACCTAAGCTCCTCTCTGAATGAAAAGGTTTTATACTTAAAGACACAGCATTAAGTACACACAAAATATTTATATGTTTTAATGCAAAAGCTTTTTCATTAAAAACATTTTGCCTGTTTCTAGACCCGCTAATATGAATATCTCCTTTTGCTGATGTGACAAAAACGAATCTTAATTAAAGCATCCATGGACAGTGCTCAATAGAGTGCTGTGTTGGGGTTGCTCAGGAATGCCAGCTATTACTTGTATGTCCTCTGCTACTAACCCAGGATTACACTGTGTCCTTTAGAAAACTGGAATCCCATACTGAAAAGTAATAAGTTTATATAGTTATCATATAAACCGTTTCATATATACATGTATCTATACTCCTACTGAATCTATGCATTCCAGGCATGTTAAGTGTTTGACTTTCTTAAACTACAGTGTTTGTAACAGGAACATATAATGCTCAACAGTACTAAGCCCACCGCTATCAACCACTAACAGAAATCAACACAGAAAAGTGTCAAGTCTATAACATAGGAAGTAGATACGTGTACTAACATCCAAAGTGATTATTAAATACAGTAGAACAATGGTCAGTTGTTACCCAGAAAGGAGGGTAGCAAAGTTCTTCCTATCAAGAATAATATCCATAAAAGCAGAAATTAAACGAAAAGTCACCGTGAAACACTGATTCTTAGGAGTTAGTTATCCCGTTTGGTCTCCATGGCCATTTTCTCAGCGTCTTTGCTCTGTGCTGTTCCTGCAAAAAGCTAAGTTGTGTTGTGTCAGTGGGCTTCCTTGTCCTCACTTCTGAGTACATTTAGTCAAGGTGAGGTACCAGAAGGACACTGGAAGGTGGAGAGTCAGTGTCTATGCACCATGTCACCATCTGGCAAGGTTTCTTTCATCCACACGATGTCAGGGCTCAAGTCCTTGCTACATAATGCCAGTGACTCCTTGGTCCCTTGCCATTCACATCGGTGGCAGGTATGGCACCCTGCAATAGTTAGTGTCAGTGTTTTAGTATAGCACTATTACTAGTTTCCCTTAAGCCTAAACATTCCCTTGCGAATGCTTGCCCTTTAGTGGTCCCCATTGAGCGGTGCATTGTTTTACAGTCAGGATCCTTAGAACACAGCACGTGTTGTGGGTAGAAAAATGGCCTAAGGCTGTCCAGTCAGTCAAAACAGAATTTTGATATTGTTGCTCAGGCTTGAAAAGAGTTAAAAAGAGGTGTTAGCCTCTTTACTGGGTCATTGATGGGCAGTTGGTGAGCCTGAGCATGGTGTTGTCACTGATGGTAGCAAAGAATGAAGTGTGGCATACAATAAAGATTGGGAAACTATGACATCTATATGCTAATACAGGTATAGGAATGGGTGGAGAGAATAAAGCTCATCTTGTGAATAAGGGATTTAATGGCTCTAAGGGATGCAGAAAATGCTCCAGAAAAACAAAAGTGTAATCTAAGAGAGTTTGTCTGTTTTAAAGGACCATTCTTTACCTAAGCCTAGAGCAAATATGGCTGAAGACCAATCCCAAAGTCTGCTTTGAAGGACTGTGGGATTGTACTTTTGTATAAAATGATCTACACCTAAACTATGAATTCTTGGTCATGGAACGACCACAGGGAAGAGACAATGTATCCAGAGGTGAATTGGAGGTGTTAGTGAAACGATTAGCAAATGGAAAGAGTAGGAGTAAGAAAGCATGTTATATACCCACCACTACATAGGTGGGTCTGTCTGTGGATGAGTGAAGACCCTGTCACACCAGAACACCAAAGCCAAATGTCATTCACACTAAAGTCTTTACCACAGCCACTGTCCTCAGGTGAGGCACTAACTTGACAAGATAATCAGAAGCAGTGTGCCTTCGCATTGCAGGGACAACATACTCTCCCTCTCTTACCCTGTTAAGTCTCCTTTCCTCACAACAGTAGTCTGGAGAAATCTTCATCTCTGCCTACCACGAGACAAGCTACTACTGCACAAGACACTGCAGCAGCTGCACTTGGTGACCAGGAAGCAGCAAGCCTCCAACATGCGTCCAAAGAGAAATGTTAGCGGCCGGTGGGTGAACTCATCCTAGAATCTAGGGGCATTCTGCACTGGGGAAATCTTAAAACACCAGTGGTCTGGGCTGACTGAAATCAGTCTTCTATGCCTCATGATAGAGTTCTGTAACCTGTAATTTCACAGTGCTTGGCGGTCTCTGGATTCTGGAAGCAGCGGAGGCCATGTTAGAGTTCGCTGCTTTGATATATGCCCCAAGTAAACCGGGATGCCAATGTTAAGAGGAACACGGAGCAAAAGGGGGCCTGCAATACATCCTCGTGGTGAAAGCTACCCTACGGCCTTGGGTTTTGATGATCCAGCACACAACAATCATTTCTGGAAAAGTCGGTGGTGAGGAGAGGTGCTTTATCATATATACCTTAGGGTGCTAAGATCAGCTCTAATGGTTTTGCCATAAAGATGTTTACCCATCAGTTATGCTCTACTTAAAAAAAAAAAAAACAGGTCTCAATTTGTTACTCGATGCTAATTATGCTAGTCTGAATCATATCCAATGAATTAGGCATTATCTGATAAATCATATCATAATATAAGAGGGATATAACAACAGCATTTCACTGTTTAATAAACTTGGGCCAAGTAGTTGGAGAACAGAAAGATGCTTCATGATCAAGTGTTTTGGGTTTCCATGGTAACTGTTACTACACACTCTGTCCACTTCAACGTACATCAATCACCTTGTGGTGTGTTATCAATACAGCTAATGGAAAATAGGTTGCAAGTCTAGTTTGTAAATGACTTGCATAACACTTGGTGCTAGATATGACAACCCTGCTCTCAGGTCCACTTTAGAGAAATCAGCTCTGACACAGTAGAAAAGAGGTTCCTCGGCAGGCTGGATTTCACCAAGTCCTCTTGATTGTATGTTGTGCACAGAAGAAGAGATAGCCTAAGGAAATGACACATGGTATGGCCGTATGGCCAACAAAAAAGAAGACGGTGAGAGGGGTCTTGGGAGAGTTATGTGGAATTGATACCCTCAGAATTGATACAAAATATGATAATATGGTGCCGTACATCAAAATCTTCTTAAATGAATCCACTATGGAGAAGGCTTCTAGTAATTTGAGCGTAGTAAAACTTCTTGTGGACATCAGCCAAGTGCTTACCTTACTAACTTAGTGTTTGCTCAGTGGACCTGTCTTCAAATGATAATACAAGCAAGAACTGAAGGTATAAATTCAATTACAGGCACTCCCTTATCCCCAGGTAACTGATGTAGCTACTACGACTGCTGAGCTCAGAATTTCAATGCCAAGATCAGCCAGCCAGTAGTACCAAGTAGGTTATGCTGGACTCCTTATAATATGGAGGAGAGATACATTCACCCTCATCGCAATTGAAAGATGTTCACAAGGGATTTGCTGTTCCTTCCTAAGCTGCTCCCTGAGTGCATTGAACAGAATACCTGACCAAGTACCATGATGCCGCTTGTCACACTGCCTTCAACAACAACAACAACAAAAAGTGATGGAAAAAAATACAATAGACTCAAACCTACAGAATCCATCCACATTCCTCATGTTCCATCATCCATAATCAGCTGGCTAAGTGGAGTGGTAAAATGGCCTGCCACTGGAGGCTTCCTGGATGGCTACTCTCAAGGCTCGTCTTAGTATGTTCTAGGGATACCGCGCGTGGCCTAAAGATATCCTTTATGCATGAGTCTGAGAACAAAAGGGTTAAAGTGTTTACAATTATTGTATGAAGCTGGGGCAAAAAGGTATCTTCATGAACTCTTATAAGGTACACAGTCCTTAGTTCAGTAACACTTCAATGAGTTAGAATAAATGGGAAACTGAAGAAAATACCTGCATCTCTCGACTTCTGATATTTTTCACAGTAAAATAATATCAGGGTAAATGATAACTGGAGAAACATGATTTTCAAAAAATACGTTCCATGTAAATAAATGAATTACTTTTCAATTAGGAAAGAAAGTAAAAGTTTAGAGAGTTTTGTTTCCATATGCACATTAATTTAACTTTTATTACTGTTCCAATTTTAACAGTTAGTGCTTAAAATTGTTTTCTGTAATTCATATTTATTTTAAGATAAATTAACTTCAGCTTTAAGGATATCAAGAAAATGCAGAGAAGGCTAACATGCTTATTCATTCTCCCACATTCCACAGAAGTATGTAACATAATCTGTCAATGTTCATGAGAATATCAGTTTCTCAGATCTTTATATTAAAACTTAAATTTAATACGTCATTATATGCAAAGCATGTACACCTGCTTTGAAATTATTTTATTATAACTTTTTACCTTTAACTTCTTAGAAATGGCAATTCACACTGAAATCAGATGAGACTCATTCAGATTTCTGATTATTCTTCCTCATTTATGTATTGTTATTCTGGTATTTTCTTAGCACATCAAACATTCTAGGTTATTAAATCATTTATGAAGCAGCTAAAACATTTAGATATTCCCCAATGGCTACAGTTTTAAAGCTATCTAAACAAGGCACGAAAAATAAAATATAAATTCCTCCAACACCTGATTTTCTAATGAGTCCTTTCAAGTTTAAGAAGAACAATAATTGATTTCTCACTGAGCTCGAAGCCTGAGCAGTACCTGATTGGTCAAGAAACCCTAGAAGCTCTCATGAATTCTGGGAACTTCACAAAGCAAGTGTGTCACTTCGCTAGGCCCCAGTAACCCCAGATTAATCAGAATCACTGCTTTCAAACTTAGAAAACTTAAAAATTAAAAAAAACTTATGTTCCATCTACAAGACACTCTTTAGGGGCGGTGCTCTTTTTAAGTCTGTTGATCTATGAAGGTCCATGTAATCCTACAGGCGCTACCGATATTAACAGACACACGGGAAAGGTTCTCTTTGCCAAAGCTACTTATTGCTTAATGTAACACTATAATTGCTTTTGGACTTAAGCTGTGACTTGGTGACACTTACCAGAGTGGGTCCTGAGGTGTCCTGTGAGAGCGTCCCTTCTTCTACAAGCATAGCTACAAAAAGGACATTTGAACGGCTTCTCTCCAGAGTGTAACTTTATGTGTCTCAGAAGGTTGCCCTTCTGGGTAAAAGAAGCTCCGCACTGGTTACAGTGGAAGGGGCGCTCACCTGCAGCCAGAGTGGGAGAGAGCAAACTGGTTATTGTAAGGCAATGGCGTGCTGTCCACAGTTAACCACAGACCATTCCCTAGCTTCAAGATGAGCATCTTGTACCTCCATTAAGCCTTCACATTCTCCTAGAAGATCTCTTTGCTAATATAACTTCTCAAACTTCAGGTCAAGTAGTCATTTCCTCATTTCATATAAACTTGACAAGAGTCCTGTCCTGAGAGTAATAATAACAGCACTTAACAGAGGCTGAACAGCTAGCTGTCACCTCAGGTGACTACTGCCTTCCATATAGTACTTCAATCCTCAGTCATGGTAATAATTAGGAAGTAGCAATTTAAATTTAGGAATAAAGAATGAGAAGTCAACAATAGCAAAGTATCTGATAATATTGACACTGAGAACTAAACGTGGTCAGCGAGAGGAATGAAATGGGCAGAAACAACAGATAAACCTCCAGAGCTCAAGAATGAAATCTCCAAATAGAGACAAACACCTGCTCTCTTAGCCATCAACAATAAAACTGCTGGTAAAAATCCCCAGTGTATTTGAGAGAATACAAAGAATATTATCTTTCCAGATATTTTCTGAAAAAAAAACATTATTTTGTAAACAAAAAAGAGAGAAAACATGCTAAATATGAATCTTTTCTCATGTTTCTCTTTCAATGAAACTGTTAAAAAATTATTTAAGCCTGCATTATTAGATTTGTCTATTGCCCTCAACTGTCGTCACCAAAGTTATCAAAGATTAAGAAAAAAAATCCATGTAGGCAAGAAGTCAGTAAAATTGGTAAGATCAAATGGATAACACTATCAAACCATGAGGAAAACACTCTTACTTTTCATCTGCCTGTCCTTAAGCATAGATGAAATTATAAACAGATGGTAAAAATATCTCATCCTAAAGCTCAGAGTTTAGAGAGAAACCAAAATTAAATACTTCCTTATAGTTGAAAGGAACCTTTTCTGTATTTGTTCCATAATAGGGATAATTTGCACAGTTTTCGTAACTTGTATTCTGAATTGACACGTTGATGTATCAATATATTTATATCAATAGTGAAGTAAACCTCAGAATATATTTGGCCCATTATATAATGCAAGCGCAGGGTTTCTCTATTAGAGAAAGCTAGGAAACAAAAACAGATAAATCACCCTCTGGCCACTGCATATTCTGTCATAGACTTTTGCTGTAAAACCTAAAGAATTTAAAACCAGGTAAGAGCAAGCACATACTGGATTCTACAGCATGTATTTCTTTCGAAAGTTACTGATGTGCATACCAACAGGCTGGAGTATCATGGGCTGAAACAGATGTGGAGCTGTTAGAGCTAAGTTATAAAAGGTCCAATTTGTTGAAGTATAAAACACCTCAGAAGCCTTATGATTTAGTTTAGGAATCCAATTCCTGTTGGGAGTAATAGTACATGCCTTTAATCCCAGCACATGGGAGGCAGAGACAAGGAGATCTCTAAGCATTCAAGGACAGTCAGGTCTATATAGTGAGACCCTGTCTCAAAAATCTAATTTTGATCAAATATTTGGCCTTGTTGCGACACAGCTTCCTGTGTAGACCAAGGTGGCCTTCAACTCAAGGGCACCCTATCTAAAGAGTCCATGAGCTTGCTTATGGGTGTCTGCTGCTATGCTTGGCTCTTAAATCTATGCTTTCAAGATCTTTTTCAATTTTATACACATATACAACGTAGCTTTGATTCTTTGAATTTTTTCCTCCAAGAAAATAACAGAGTGCAACTTTAAAAATCATAATTATCTACTCTCCACCCTGACATGGAATTTTAATAAAAGGAAAGACAGGGGTACTTCAACAAAGTAGCTTTGTGAAAATAGGAAACAACAAATATAAAATGTACTTTTGACTTTAACTCTTCAGTTTTACTCTTGGACTCTTAAGCTTTTCCTAGAAAAGTGACAAATTGGTACACAATAACTGTGAAAAAAATTAAATTAGTAGGTCTGTTGAAAAAAATTGCAATGTTGGTTGCTTTTGCAGCAAGTTGATTTACAGTGTTTAATTCATTTGTAACCTTTGAATTGATAGTTTTAATCCCTACATTAAAGTCATTAATTCATATTTAAAATAATGCTAGTCTGAAGAGAAAACAACACTAAGAGGATCCCCTTAAAATATTTTTAAAACAAATTTTAAGCTAATCTAATCATGTTTTATGAGTCTAACAATGGGGTAACTTAGTGTTAATATTTACAAAATACTTCGGATATCTTTGAAGCTTTCTACTAAGAAAATCTCAGAAAGGATGTGACAATGAAAGAAACTCTAGGTACATCTGGGAATATGGCTCTGTTGCTGACCATATATGGAGGTCTCAGTATGTATCCACAGGCATGAGAGGTAAAGAACAAGGCAAGACGTGGTTTAAACTGTAGCTCCTTTCTGATAACTGAAAGGGTTCTAGCAACAAGGTACTCTAATTTTAACCATATAAACCTTTGAGATACAATGACAGGAGTTACTATTAAACTCCATCAATGTTCTTCACTCTTTGGCTTTATCAGTTCCAGGCTTTATAATTTTACTAGGAAATCTGATTAACTACACTTAGTGCCTTGATTATAATGAACTAACTAGCACTCTGACAACACGGTTGTGTTATTGCATTCAATATTAAAGTTACAATTAGAGTTACAGTCTCAATAATGCTACTATTGGCAAAGAGGAAAAACCATATTAACTTTCTCTTTGTATACATAACTAAATTTTAGGAATACTCCAATACAATGTGTGTGTGTGTGTGTGTGTGTGTGTGTGTGTATTCATAGCTACTTAACAAAGAATTAAAAGATAGATCAACTCAATTTTTAAAAATTCTGTAAAATATTAGAAAGCCTGATATTCAATGTTGTGGGATATTTCCCAGTTTAGACATTGTGGAAATACAGGTATAATTATCTTGAATTCAGGTTAAAATAATTATCTACCTTTTCTCTATAAAAATGAAAAACAATGGTATACTGTCATGAGAACTTTAAACAATGCATCTGAATTATTTTAATTTGTTCTTTAAACCAAATAGAGAATCAGGTGGCTCTTTTTGAGTCAGCTAATAGTTATATAAAGAATTATGTTCTTCATATACAAATGGAAAGAACAGTTTTGAAATTCCCACAGACTCCTTGCTTATATTACTAATATCTTAGGGCAATCCAATTCAAAAACAAAGCATGTAATTGTGTTTTGACAGCTGATCATCCCAGTGGTAGGTACAGAAGAATGGACTAACAAGAGAATGAACTAAAATGTGGTCATCGTATTTCTCACATCCATTCTAAAGCTGATTGTGGGCTTTGTTTGTGTTTCATGGCTTCTGGATGCAAGGTCTTATGAAGCTCAGGCTGGCCTTGAACTTGTTTTACAACAGATATCAGCTTCAAACTACTGGTCTTTCCTGATTCTGCTTCCAAGGATTACAGATGTGCTCCCTCATGCTAAGCTGGTATTCTCTAAATGCCAGTCCATCAATTTACTGGTCACCTGAATTAGCTTATGCATTGTTTTTATTGTGAAGAAATAGATTTTCAAATGGATTTATATAATTTCATAAACACATTTAAAGTGTGTTTGAGCATTCAAATGAAATGCAAATCAACAGAGACTGGTTTGCTTTTGTGAGTCAAAGACAAGACCTGTGTTCCTGTGTTGGGTTGGAAAACCAACAACAAACATTAGAGAGGTTTGGATCAAAGAATGGCTGAAAAATGCTGTAGTTAACAAAACAGGATGCTGAGTGCTTAGTCACAAGACAAGAAAGCAACATCCCAAAAAGGAGCAAACATACGGACTGTCTATACTTATAATTTTTCTATACATTCATGTTCACATGTGAATTGAGTTACTATCTTTATTTTATTTTTTCCCTGTACCCTATATTCCCAGTGAAGAGTGCCTGAAGTATCTGATGAAAATATTACCTGATTACTTACTAAAGTAGCAATGGCAAAGAGGTAAGAGCAAGCCACTAAGAGACATTGGAATTGGCACTTTAGTAGAGTACAAAAGAGAAAGAAGAAAGATGCATTAGACCTGATAGCCCATGTAACTGGAATAAACTGGATGGTTTCTTATTTTCTTATTCACAGCCAATTGTATGTTAGATAATTTATGAGCTAGAAACACTCAAAACGTCCTTCCCAGGGGCCTCACAAATGATTTAAGAATGTGGCTTTTGTTTCACTACAAATATCTATATCTATATCTATTTATAGTAGGAAACTCTAAAATGAAGGCAGTAGTTCCTACTATAGAGAAAACACTTGGTTAAAGACTAGGTGATGATGATACCTACTGCGGTGGTTTGAACGGGCATGGCCCTCACAGACTCATGTGTGTGGATGCTTGGCCCATAGGAGTGGCCCTATTAATAGGTGTAGCCTTGTTGGAGGAAGTGTGTCACTTGGGGGGAGGGGCTTTTCGGTCTCAAGTTAGGCCTAGTATGACAGTCTCCTTCTGCTGTCTGTAGACCAAGATTGAGAACTCTCAGCTCCTTCTCCAGAACTATGCCTGCCTGCATGCCTCCATGCTTTTTGCTATGATGATAATGGACTAAACCTCTGAAACTGTAAGCTATCACCAATTAAATGGTTTCCTTTGTAAGAGTTGCCATGGACATTGGGTCTCTTCGCAGCAATAACACCCTAAGAGACCTTTCCACATGTAGTTTAAATAAACACAAATAAGCCTGTTATTAAATAGTATTACAGTGGAATTGAGAATATGACAATCTACTGGGATCAACTAAGTCATCAGAAATGTATAGTTTAGGCCTATTTTAAGAGGCCACATATAACAGAATGTCCGAATATTAGCCTAGACTTCTCTGTGAAGATCCATTGAAATAACAAAAGTCTCCCAGCTCTGAAGAAGGAATTCTAGTTTTCAAATTAATGCAGTAAGGCAAAGGAGTTTGTGCTGAACGAACTTCAAATAGTTGCTTAGGTTTCTCTCCTTGCCCTTACTAGTGAGTCTCATATTCTGAGACCTGCAAGAATCTGTGTAACTATTTATAAACAAGCCTTATATCAATTACATCATTTTCAGAGTTTAAATAATTCCATTCCACTTTTATAACAAGTATGAAGTGGAAAGAGGACTAGGCATTGAATTATTTTATTCAAAAAAATCAGTAAATTTCACAACAGATACAGTAAAATACAAGTTAAACCTAACTCTTCAAGAAAGGGTTTTCATGTTCTTTGAATTTTCTTAACTAAGAGCTTTTATTAAAAATCCTCCCAAACTAGTATTTAGTATAAACTCGACTCTTAAAATTATCAGTAAATAAAATTCAACCTCAAAGTAACTGAACAATTTAATATTTCAAAATCAAATTACTAATTTGAATGGATGTTTTATGAGTTTCAGGACACACACTCTAACATAATAAATGCAATTCTGAAAACTCCTTTTCCAGGCCAGTATTATTTCGTGGGCATGGAATGAAAGTAGATTAACTTTATAGTCTTCTTGTTTTTTTTTTTTCTCTTACTAAATAGATATCAAAGCTTGATACCTTAACTTTCATTAGTGATACAAACACTTTTAAATGTAATGGTCTTTAAAAAGAATATTCATAACAAAAAGTACTAATTGTTATGGTTAAAAATGCATACACTGGAAAGTGGATGATGACTACATTAACATAAATGTAAAAATTCTACTGTAATTTTAAAGATATTAGCTTTAGTTTACAGTCCTACTTTATACTAATAAGTTGTACAATAAGAGCCCAGGCACGTGTGTTCAAACTATACTAGTCTAGGAATCCGAGCACCAAGGTTCCAGTCTCACTGGGCATTTTTTTCTAGGTAAGGGATATATGGCAGATCACTTGAATTTCTTCATGTGTGTCCTGAGAGGTCTTAACTAAAATGATTTAACGTATAATTTACAGCACATGTTTTATGATAAAAGTTTTAAGTTGATTATGTAGAAGGCAACTTTAAAATACATTTCTTCCACATGATTTCTCATTCTTTCAAAAGAATATCACATTTTTAAAACAGAGAATATAGATTTTTAACATTTTGCTAGAGAATGCTACCGTGTTTCAGTAAAAGACATATTCCTTTATCTGTTTCTTTTTTAGAAAGGGTCTCACAATGTAGCCGGGGCTAGCCTGGAACTCACTTTATAGACCAGGCTGGTCTTAAATACACAGAGATCCTCCTGCGTCTGCCCCCCAAGTACTGGGTCTAAGGATATGTACCACCACATCTGGCGGGAAAATTTTTGTTGTTTTGTTTGGGGACAGTCTCTTGAAGCACAGACTGGGCTCAAACTTTAGATAAGTTAGGGTAATGCTGAACTCTGACCCACTTGCCTCCACTTGCCAAACACTGGAGTTACAGGTGTGTGCCGCCATGTCCTGCTGAGCTTGAAACTTTGTAAAAACGCACACACACACAATTTCAGTGTGCTGCTTTTACCCACTCTTTCCTCCCCACCCCCCGCCTTTTTGTCTTTTATTCCTCCTTCCTTCTTTAAAAAGCTTTGAGTAGATTTATATAACACTCTTTCCTCCTCATTTGGCCTGTTTTTATGAAGTACTTGTATCTTTCCATGCCTAAAAGCAAATATTAAATTATCCATAGGCTTTTTCCTCACCTAATTTCACATCTCTGTCTACACCCCTGGCTCCCTTTAACATGTTAAACCATATCCATTCTTTCCCCCAGAATTAAAACTAAAAGTTACAAGATAATGTTAGCACCCTTGAACTAGTGATATTACGTGCCTGCTACAGAGACTTTTGGTAGGCAAAGACTGACCAGAAATAATATTTCAAGGAGTTAACTAAAGTGAAAATGGTTCTTCACAAAGAAATGTGTGAGTGTTATTCAATAGTATATGGTCCCAGGAAGCAAACTATGTTACCTGCCCATGGGTATGGTAAAATACGTACAAAGATATAAAAAGATTAAATTACTCAGTGAAATTCTCCTATAGCTTTTGAACCCTTATCACATTATTGCTATATTAAGAACTGTGGAAACTGAATCCCAAACTTCTTTTCTGACATGCTATTCAGATTTGAAGGGTGGAAGTCAAGACCCAGGCTACTTTTTGCTTCCCAGCAATCCAATACTAGCAGAATTCTGAAAAGCTAACTTCACATTGCCACCCCTGAATAAAACGGAAAGAGAATAGATGTCAGGTAATATCAACATCAGACGCCACAGGCAGTCATCAGGTTATGCGTTCAGCTGCTTACCAGTGTGACTCCTTTTATGTACCATAAGCACATTGGGCCCAATGCAAACCATGCCACAGACGTCACATTTCAGTTTACCATTCGGAAGCCGGATTCCTCCCTCGCCTTGAAGATCCTGGACTTTCCTGTTGTCAGCCACGTCGCTGCTCTCAATTAGGGGTTCTTCTAGGCTGCTCCCCTCATCATGGCCCCTGATCTCGTCTTCACGGCTCAGGGGTTTTCTGTCACACTCTTCATCACTCTGCATTTCTAGCTTTACGGAATTTGCTGTAATTTAAAAGGAATTTTTAAAAAACTTTGGTTATGTGCTACAACCTCCATTTCTCTCCTGCCCACTGTTACTCTGTGGAATGGATGGAAATGATGTTCTAAATCCATATTGTGTTCAATGCTCTTCTAATGAGTAAGCCTTTGGAGAGGGGGAAGACAGCTTAGGAGCTCTCTGGGTGAACAAAAGACCCTTCACTTCTGCACACATGCGTTTATTTCACTAAGCTATGTTGCTTTTATGCAAGTCATTAACTAATTCTCGCATTTTTTTAAAAGTTTGTCACTAAAGTTACTAAGAATGAAAAGCATGTGTGGAAGACACGAGGTTAAGTATTGCTTAACCCACTAAGCCATGCCTCATCTTAATTTAACAGTCACATTTATTTCGCATTCTCTGCTTCACATCAGAGTACCTGTGTCAACCTGCTTCTGCACCGAGCAAGTGAAACAACTCAAGATCTTAATCCCACAAACGTCTGTCACATACGAAGGCACACTGTCGAGGCAAATGTCCCCAAGTCAGACTAAACACAAACATTCAATGTGAGGTAAAGTGCCTAGACCTTGCCATCTTAAATTACCCTGCTTTTGTTTCCCAGTGTGCAACAAAAATAGTCCTCTATGGAACATGTGGGGTTGTAAACCAAAATGTTCTAACACTGATCTCTCTAAACTGAAAAGCAGCTAATGACAGGAATAGCATGTACACACTTGCGGCTGTTAAGAAAGTTAATGCCCTCTGTTTGCTGTTTTTGGATCATCCCATAGAAAAGTTGGAATTCTGTTAGCACAGCCCTCAGTCTAAATTGGCGAGTCTTTTCGCAAAGCAGAGGCAGGTTTTAATTTATATCAGATTTTGGTAGTATGATCTTGAAACTTTCTTAAGGGTCCACATCGAAGCTATTAAACATAACAAATTAGTTGGTTACTACCTGGACAGAGGAAATGACTTCATAAAACAAAGTATGCTCTCTCTCTCTCTCTCTCTCTCTCTCTCTCTCTCTCTCTCTCTCTCTCTCTCTCTCTCTCTCTCTCTCTCTCTCTCTCTCTTTTTAACCACAGTTATTTTCCTAAAGAGGTTATGTAGCTGTGACTCTCCAGCAGTGCTTATCAGGACAGGGAGCCATCAGAGAGGCTTTCTGTGTCCCTGTCTGCAGAGCTCTCTGATGAGAGACAGTATGTTACAGAGTGCCAATAGCATAATCCTAAAGTAATTGTGTAACCTATGAATCTTACATCGTGCATTTGCAAAGTGGCAGCGAATTCAAGTTGCTGAATAAGGTTTGGGCAGAACAGGTTAGTAAGAGTGAAGATGCATTCTTAAATTGCCAGGCATCTTACAGAACTTAACATTTCTCCCTGCTCTCCATAAAATGGAGATGATAATGTCCCCACTTCTCAGGCTTGGTCTGAGCTTAACTGAGTAAACTCAGTAAACATAAATCCTTTTTTTCTTCTTCGGGCAATAGAGTACTACAATTACTTTGCAAGATTTTCGTGGAGACCGATTAACTTACATGATATAAACTGCTCTATAATTCACAAAAGGACAGTCGTCCTCATGGAACCTAGCAATTTAGAAACTGAGGTGATCCCACCGAGAAGAGACAATATGACACTCAATGCTGTACCCCCAACATGCCTGCAGAGCTCATGCTATGCAGAGGATAGCCGAGCAATATTTACTCACTGGGTGCATGTATCTTTACTCCTCCAATCTTGTTTTATGTTACAGATCCCATGGCATTGTAAGGAAAAGTGAAACAATATAAAGGATTGAATTTTAAATTTAAATCATTTTTAGCCAAGGCTCAAAATCCTTCAGTCTCTATCTCAAGGAAATTACAATCACAATGTTCACATTTAGGAGTCTATGTGAATCCATTTTAAAAAGTAAACTAAATGATACATTCAGATTGCCATCAGCAGAAATTTATTATCACTCTTTCTTTGTTGCTATTACAAATATAGATATTCACACAGAATGACCAGTGTGAAAACTCTTGTATTTTTACATGTACTTAAATTATGCATTCAGAATTAAGCTCAGTTATGAATGTAAATGCTCTTTCCTTTTCTGAAAACAGTTCATCAACACTATTTGCCCATTTTTTCTCTATCAGGTTGTCAAACTTCTCATTGAGTTGTAATGTTTTTGTTTTTTGTTTTTAGTCTGAAAAAATCAAAACCCCCAAATTTCCAATATCTAAAATGGTTTTAGGGTTGGTGTGGCAGCACAGGAAGAATACACCACAACCAACAACAAAAGACAGGTTGTAGCCAACTGGGGAGCCTGGGAAATACTGTACAGAACTACTTCTGTTTGGACTTCAGATCTCTTCCCAAGATACTCATTATGTATATGCAACTATACATAAAAACTCAACAAAAATGTTCTTCTAGGAACGCTTATCCCCAGCCCCTCCTCGAGGCCTATTCCCCCTGAGTTCCCCAGGAACTCAGCTCTGTGCTGCTGATGCATTTTGCAAATATTTCAGCTTACCACTTTACTCATGAATTAGCTAGTGTTTGACAAGCAGTGTTTAACCAGCATGAAGCTTGCCAGAGTTTCCTCTTTAGAACTCAAAAAAATAAATACCCGCATGTGCAGATTCTTATCACAGAGGCCTCAGTTCAAATTTCCACTTTAATAAAGAGTTGACTATCACTGTTTGAATCCAAATTATGAGTCTAATGTAACTACCAATCACTAAATAGAATGTTAATAGCATTCTAGTTTTTAAGGTTTTGAAACCGGAGTTTTGATCTTCCCTGCACGGACTTATTTTTACAATGTAGTCTAGAAAGATGTTCTCATAAACAGGCTAATTTCATCCTATACAAGTCTGCAGCTAATTTTATCCTATGTATGCCCAATGTGTTCTTCCACACTGTGTAAATCAAACTATGAAGGAGCTCTTTTGGGGGGGAAAAACTTCTTGAACAAACAAGCCGTTAGCTTCTTCAGTGAGCATAATAGGCTACCTACCCTAGAAAGCTTCAAGGTTATCACTGTGTCCAGGTATGTAACAGGGAGTCAAGAACCATACTACCCTGCCTTAAACCATTAGCGAGGCATTAAGGAGGGCACCAACTGAAAACTTATATACAGGTAAATACACTATTGTAAAGCACACACACAGTAGCATCCAAAAACAAATGGCAAAATAACATTAGTGACAGCTTCAGTGAGATGTATGTGGCTCCACCATAATTATGCTAAATTAAAACTAGAGTAATTGACAAGAATGAACTAAAAAGTAAAATGTGAGATGGTGGTGTACCCACGCATGAATGTTACATTCACATAACTCATCTCCGTCACATAGCAAGAAACAAAGACACACTGTTTTTCTAGAAGTTGGGTTTTTGTCTGTTTTTGAGAAAGAACTTAAATTTGGGTTGGGTAAGGTTAGGGAGAGGATCTAGAAGGACTTGAGGGATAGGAAGAATATGATCAAAATATATTTAAATATTTTAAAATATAAAAATGGTTTTAAATTAATAATAATAATAAAGAAGCCATAGAAGTCAGGAGTATAAAAAAAAAAAGTCAGGAGTATAACTCATGCAAAGTGTTTGCTGAGCAAAGACCTAGGTTAGGTCATTAACATGACCTTCTTACCAAGAAATGGAAGAATACTGAAATACCTGCCAGCGCTTTGTTTAACATTTATTGGAGGTTGATGATTAAAAGTAAAACAAAGCCCACTAACTTAATAAGGCACTCACATTAACAAGGCAGTATGCACATAGAAAGAGGTCATGAAGGAATTCCTGCCTAAGTAGGGCAGCTATTTCACTAATATAATTTACTTACACAACAAATTTACTGAACAATATAGCGCAAAGGTTGAGGAGTATTTCTTTCAGTCATTTTGGATAAATTGGCCCCTTTACTATATATCTATAGCTCAAATTTCATCCACGTACCCATCTTTTCAACACACGAAACTGTGCACACTCTGGTGACTGATTCCTTCAAGAAATATGAAATAATTTTAATAATTTTACAAGTAAGGTTTCTATATATATGGCAGACTATATGAAGCTACTTCTAAACTGTCAGACATTAAGAGAATAAATTTTACTTTTCATAAGAGAATTCAGTTTTCAAAAATAATCTCATTAAATTTTAGTTGGAAAGTTTTTTGGAAATATCATAGCAACCAGAACCACAAGTGTAATTATCAAAACACTTAGATTATATAAGTGTTCTACAACTTAAAATGTTATTACTACTATGATCTGATTCTACTAACCCACAAGCAGATTGATCGAGCTTCGTGGACAGGGATATAATGCACAGGGTTTGTGACATTTCTCCATTTCCAAGGCTGTGTGGATTAATCATTTAGAGGATAGGATAAGTTTCCTGGTGACTTCAGATTTTCAAAATTTTAAATGTTCAATTGTTCATGAACAATTTTAAATGTTCAAGTTTGGCGTGTGTGTGTGTGTGTGTATCTGTCTGTGAAGACCAAAGAAAAACTTGGAGTGTAGTTTCTCAAGTACCATAAACTTTTTTAAAAAGGTGTTTTTGTTTGTTTGTTTGTTTGTTTTGAGACAGAATCTCTCACTAGCCTAGAAACTCCTCAAGTACACAAGGCTAGTTGGCCAGCAAGTCTTGGGGATACACCTATATCTGCCTTTTTATCCTTGAGATTATCTCAGGGACCACATCTGGTTTTCTACCTAGGTTCTGTAGACTGAAGTCAGGTTCTCATGTTTGCATGGCAAGCACTTCTGACTGAGCGATTGGTTTCCTCAGCACTAAACTTAAATGTTTTAACGGAATTCAAATGGGCACTTAAAGGATTTGTTAAAACTCAGAAACAATTTTTCTCAGTCAATGCTCATTGCGTGAAATGGCGTTGAACACAATAATTGATTCAATACTTCTATGTAAATATCTGCTAAAGTTGAATCTGTACCAATATGACTTTCTTTTAAACATTAGGAAAAGACACAACAAACTTCATGAGATCTGTGTTACTAGTCCATCAACTGTTTAAATAGCGTATTAGCAAAAGCAACACGACCTCAAAATTGGTATAAAGTACAAGTATTTACTAAGAATCTACCAACAGGACAAAATAAAAAACATCATAACCAGAGTTATCTTAAAGTATATGCAATCACTTTTAACTCCTCAGTGAAATTTCAAAGGGCACAAATACTTTATTCCTGCTAACTGTGGATACATGTCTTGCAAAACAGCTCTCTCACAAGATCCTTAAAATATTTGTTTTACGAAGGGTTGGACACGCCCAGGTACTGGTGTCACCAAACAGCAGCTGAGCTGTTTGTGGGCAGAATTCTGAGGCTGCCCATCATAGCATGAGTGTGTGTGTGTGTGTGTGTGTGTGTGTGTGAGAGAGAGAGAGAGAGAGAGAGAGAGAAAGAGAGAGAGAGAGAGAGACAGAGAAAGAGAACAAGTGTATGCGTAAGAGGGATGAGTGTATATATGTGCATATTTGTGCTAATGTGTGCTTGTCTATGTATCTGCGTGGAGAGGTCGAAGTTGGGTGTACTCTTCAACACTTCACACCTTCTTTTTGAGACAGGGCCTCTTACTGAATGTGGAGCTCACCCTTTGGTTCTGCTGGCTAAAGAACTCCATGGATCCTCTTGTTTCCACCCTCACCCTTACCAGCACTACAGCTACAGATAATGCGCCTCCAGGCCTGGCTTACATGGGCCCTAGAGCTCCAGGCTTGCCTTTCAGGCCCTTACTAGATAGGGCCTAGTCTCCCCCGTCTTCCCCATCCAAATAAGTACACCAGAGAGGCCAAATCTGCCATTACCAATCTCAGGAAAGTTCTCAGGTCACAAGGCTCTCTTTCTGTGAAACCCATTTTGGCATAACACTGTGGCAATTTCATCTTTGCATAAGCTTTAATTTTGTGATGCCCAACATTACAGTCATCCAAGGAAATAGAGTGGATTCAGTTAGAAACACTCTGCTCCCTCTCTGACCTCACACACTCTAGCCACTTCCTATCCATTTTATTGAACATCTGCTGCTGACTTCATTTGCCTTTACTTCTTAAATTACTGAAAAGTTTCACAATTATCCCGAGAGAGAGAAAGAGACAGAGGTTTTAGCTCAAAACATCACCAATATAACACCACCATAGGACATGAAAAAATCCACACACCACTGTGACATTTAATAGTAACAGTCACTAAAGTATATTTTCATCTTCATATTATTGATGAAAATATGGGCGAAATAATACTTTTGATTTGCACAGCTATTTGGAATCAGCTCAAGCTGGGATCCAGCCCTTACTGAGGACCAAATTCTTGCTATAATTCCTGTTCATCACAAACAGGGGCAGTGACTAGTTATTAGTTAATACAAAAGGAATGCCAACATTAAGAAACGATAACTTAGCACAGAGCATACATATATAATTCAATGTCTAATATGGGTATTTAGTTTGTCAGTTAGAGGTAAAGAGAAAATTGTGTGAGAGTCTGTTTGGAAAGACGACCAGCTCCTACTGCCAAATTTTCTGAGCATGGATTTCATCTCATGTAAGAGCGATTGACTTTAAACTGGTGTTTGGCAATCATGTGTCTAACATAACTATGGGAGGCTTACAAAACAAATCACGTTGGGAAATATTTTTAATAAGGGTAGAACAAGATTCTTAACCTAACTTCTGTAAGATGGAAAATTATTACTATACAATCCAGCCAATTGGGCATGCACCCAAAGGGAACCATGACACCGGTTCACTGGAGGCTACTAAGGACACTTAACCAGGTCAGGAGGCAGCTTTGTGCACTAAAGAGAAAGTGATAAGGAACGGAGCAGGGGTTTCTATTGTGGGGCAACTGCAAAAGAGGGAATACACAAAGCTCTGGCTTTTCAAAAGCTCAGCAGAGTCAAGTGACAGGGGAATCCAGTGCTGTCCATACTCTAGGCTTTACCACACTTGGGACATACACACTGAGATCAAGGCTAGAATGTCCTTTCAAGGTGTCCCTGATAAGCACCCTCTGATTTGTCTGCATCATATAAAGATTCCACATGGGGCCCACATGATACAGGTTGGTCAATGATAAATGTAGAGCCCACAAAATGTATCAAGTAGAGATCAAGAGAAATCCGGTGATTAGGTGACAGTAACCCGGACATCTGCCAAACAATCTCAATACTTGTAAGTCTGTTTTGGTTTTCCACAAAACAGCAGCAGCAGTCCTCTTGATAACCTTTGTGCCTACCTTCCAGTCCTACCAAGTGAACATTTTGTGCAGGCATGCACAACATCTATATTAAAAGGAAAAAATTACAAAGCAACATATGAAGTAGTGGAAAGGGGAGATTAGAATGCTTAATTTTTCAAGTAATAAGGTGTGAATGTTAAGAGACCTAACAAATCTCTCCATTTCTCTATTGTATGTATAGATGAGTGTAACATTCGCTACATAAAAACCACAAGACTGTGAGCCACATAGTCAATTAGGGAAAGCAAAGATTAAGAGCATGAGCTGAATCTTGGAGCTTAAGGAAGGCCAGGTTCATTCACTTATTAGCCACAGGACCTTAGTAAACCCAAGTTTCAATTTTCTTGTTTAATATGTATCAAGATACTGCATTCTGGGTATGAAGCACAATAGTATATACAACTCGCAATGCTATGTTGCTTAATAATAAGTCTGGACAAAACCATACCATAAATGTATACCATAAAATAAGCTGAATACTTTGAGTACCATTGCTAAAGTAAAGGTTAAAAGGTCCATGGTAGGAGTTAAGAAAATACTTACAAGTTAGTATCCAATAAAGGCCATGAATAATGAGCCAACAGCTAACATGATACTGAATAGAAAAATCTAAAGGTTGTTCTCCAAGATTGGAATAGGCAAAGATGCCCACTTTAATCTTATATATTCAGCATAATACTGCAAGTGTTAGTGAGAGCAATCAAACACAAGAAAGAAAGAAATCATATCTACTGGAAAGGAGGAAGCCAAATTGTCACTATGTGCAGATGACATGGTCTTTTCCATAGAAAAAAACCATAAGGACTTGATTTAAAACACATATATTACAAAATAAGTCAGCAAATATCCAATACATAAGATCAGCACACAAAAACAAAAACAGAAATAGTACTGGAACATAGCAGTAGCCAATAATGGGAAATAGAAATCAATAGAGGACTCCTAGATGTAACTAGTACAGAAGTTTCCTTGGAGTAAACTTAACTAAAAAGTAAAGAATTTCTGTAGTGAGAATTTAAAAACATTGAACACACACACAAATTGAAAAGAAATCATGTGTTCAGGAATGAGAAAAGTGGACACTATTAAAAGGTCCACACTGGTTAATTAGAGGTTCAACATAAATCCTATGAAAAGCCAATGACATCCATCAAAGACTAGTTTAGGCTCTTCGTTATATATAAAGGCAGTGGATTCTTTCTCTGGTGTTCTACAGACACTTCAGTATTTGACTCAAATTAAAAGTCTACATGTGGTCCTAAGAGGAGCGGTTGGTCGGTTACAAACGTGTACTCAATAAAGCACTTTGACAAGTCAGAAAGAAGGGGGAAAAAGTGGTGATTAAGGGCAATCACAAAGCAAATTTTTAACAGATCTGTGCCAAATACTAATTTTCTTCAAAGTAACAGCATCGTTACTCACACATTATAAACGTACCTTATTTCCTAACCTTAACAAGTGAACAGTCTCTATAATACAGCTGATATATATTTATCTATGTATATATTCATATACTGATTTCTGTTTTATATATACATTATTTATATATACTTACACACACACCAGATATCCGTATCGCTATATGTTGATTGTTTGGAACAGAAATCAAGAAGCTACACCATTGGCGATAGTGACTAGATAGATAGATGGATGGATGGATGGATGGATGGATGGATGGATGGATGGATGGATAGATAGATAGATAGATAGATAGATAGATAGATAGATAGATAGATAGATAGATAGATACAATTACTACAGCTAAATTTAGCCAAAGAGGAAAAAGAGCTCTTCAAGGAAAATCATAAAACCCTGATGAAAGAAGTTAGAGCTGTGAGATGGCTCAGGAAGTAAAGGTGCTTGCTGCCAAGCCTGTGTATTCAAGTGTGATTCATAGACCCCAAATTGGAAGAAAAAGCTGACGCCACTGAAAGTTATGGTCTGATGTCACTCGTGCTAATGGCACACACGTGTGTGTTCACACGCTTGCTCACATTCACAGATAATAAATAAATACTGCTTTGAAAGAAATTGAATAGGTCACGAAACAGAGCCACAAAAGCCCCAAATTGCCAGAGCAAATGGGCTAGAAGGAGCAAAGCAGGGAACATTACATTATCACGCTTCAAGCCGGGCTACAAAGTTTTGCTGTTTAAATCAGCATGGTATAAACAACATTAAAAATCGACACGGACACAACAAAACAGAGTCGAACGTTGCCCCACATTCCTATATTACCTGATTTTCAACAGGTACCAAGAGCAGGCTTGGAAAGAGGACAGTGTTTTCAACAATCCTTGCTGGGACAGTTGCACATTCACATGCAGAACATCTTACCAGTTACAAAACCCAACCAAAATTAACCAAAAAAATTAAAGTCTGAAATTCAAGACCCGACAATAAGAAATGACTAAGAGAAAAACCTAAGGGAAATGTTGGAGGGCATTAGACACAGTATGGGGTTTGGGGGGAAAGATCTCAACGTCACAGGAAATAAAACCAAAATTAAGCAAGTGCGGTTTCACCAAACTGAGGAGCTTCTGCAGTGCAAAGCAAAAACATCACTAAAGGGACAATTTGCACAATGGAAGACAATATTTGCAAACTCTACATTTCACAAACGGTTGAGGGGGCTGAGGAGACAGATCAGTTTTTAAACTGTCTTCAATGAGTTAGGATATCCAGCACCTTGGCAAGAGTTGAATGTGTTGACAAATATCTATAATCCCAATTTTGGTGCAATCTAACAATGAGAGACCCTGTCTTAAAAAATACGGTGGAAAGCAGCTGAGGAAGACACCTGATAGCAACCTCCATGCCTTCTGCTTATACCCACAAAATATAAACAAAGGAATTAAATAGACATTTTATACGTAGAAAACGTATAAATGTCCAACAGGTATATATGAAAAAATTGACATAATTAATCATCAGGAATACACAAATCAGAAACACAGTGAAATATCACCTCATGTAGTAAGATTGCTTGTTATTAAAAAGACAAAAAAGAACAAGTGGGAAGCAAGGGGATTAAAGACACGCCAGGTGCTGTCCGTGGAATTTGGACTTTGTGGCAATGGGTATAGAAGTTTTTCATAATCTTAACAATGTATTAGTATATGAATTGGCAATCTTAACACTTAGTATATAGTCTAAGGAAATGGATTACTCTGCTTAAGAAACTATGACTACACACCCGTGTTCACGCAACACTAGTAACAATAGCCAAGATACAGAATAAATCTGTATGTCAATCAACTGGTGAACACGTTAAGAAAATATGGTAGATTCACCATAGTCTATTATTCAGCTATAAAAGAATGAAATGAAATCCTGTCATTTATATAATGGATATAGCTAGGGATCATTATATTAAGTGAAGAAAGCCAGGCACGTATGCTACATGATATTAGTCATGCATGGAATCTGAAGCAGCTGACCTCACAGACTGGTGGTTAGGAAAGGCCTGAAGCAGGACGAAGGGAAAGATCGGGGAGTTGTCCGTCAATAAGCACAATGTTACAGATCAATAGGAATAGACAGTTGTGTTGTACTAGTGTTCACAGGGAAATAATTGTAGGTATGACATACTTCAAAAAGGCCAAAGATAGTACTTTGAATATTTACATAATGAAGAAACTAGAAATTAAAAGGAGATAGAACATTTTAGCCCAACTTAAAAACCATACCATGTGTGAGTACCTGAAACATTACATTATCCTACAAATATGTACCAGTATCATTGTACGTCGATGTCTGTTATATTCTCTGCTGAATTATATGTATGTATGTCTGTATATAAGCTTGCATCCTATTATATATGTGACTGTGCATTATAAAACATACGACACTCTTGATATGGAACAACTACAAAATGCCAGTGCAAAATAGAAGGCATAAACAATCATGAAATACTTCCATGTGCTCATCAGTGAAAAAAGAAAGTTCTGAACTGTAGCCACTTTAAACATGTTTTCTTTCTATTTGCCATTGGAAGTTCTGATTACTTATGAGTTGTTCGTCTCCATTTTCAAATCACCCTTTAGTCTGCTTTCTGAGGTTGGTAGCTGTGGTATATGAAACATTAACATAATGACATAGTTCTAAATGCTAAGGTCAGGCAGTCCTCCTGTAGTGGAAGCAAATATAAATTCTGTTCAGCTTGTAAAGGTGTCTTATCAAACATAAGAGAGTGCTGTATCCCACTAACAATACTTCATACACAATGCTTGGTGCTTTCTGGCTAGATAACAGAGAGTAAAATCTGTACACTGTGCATGTTATTATTCCTTTTATTAACTTGTGATTTAGCAATGAAGCTCTCATCCCTGTCACCTATAATTACACAGGCTACCTTCATAAGAGGCTGAACCTCCTTCCCTGAGAAATGGTAAAATGATACCTACTCATGCAGTATGCCACCCCACCAAAGGCTAGGGTCCTTGTGGTCCCTTTGCTCTGTAAACTTTGTATTTCCAGAATATATCAGACTATTTACAATTTCATATGAAATCAGTAAGTGTTGCCATTTTGGTATGGTAATATGATCTTATTCACAAATATATGTTCTTGGCTTTAGGTTGTGAATAAAGATACAACTTTTAGGTGATGCATTTAAACTTCTAGCTTAAACACAACATTCTTAATCCTGTGTCTTACTGTATTTCTGAAGATCATGGCAAGAACAAATTAAATATAAGTGCGTGTAGATATATGTGTGGTCTCTACACTAGGAACCTGGCTGACATGGGTGTAGGGTGTTCTTTATTAAGCAATAAATGTGCGATGCTGAGGCAGAGGAGACTGCTGTGTGATTAAAATGCCACGCTCACATGTTTCTTTCAGTTGAACATTGGATGGCATCCAGATAGGGACAGGGGAGAAGCAAAACAAACAGAACAAACCCAACTTAACAAAAGAGAAAAGTGCCGCAGCCTTCGCTAAAAAGCATAAAAATCCTGACTCAAATGGTTATGGACACTCTTGAATTTCTCCTTTCTTCTACTTCGTCTCGGTCAGGATGTTAGCCCTGCCATTATGTATGGCTCCAGGCTGTTTGTGAGCTTCCTCCCCATCTGGGACTGAGGCAAATTGCAGGTTTCCAGGGAGGGGAATGCTTTTACAGCAGGGATCACCGCTTTAGCACTTTGCGTGAACTGTGCCAAGTCCAGTGACACTACCTGCCTGGCTCCCCGTGACAACCTGGCCACTAGGTTTAGTATTTTTAGTTCCTGAAAATATATAGGGGCATTTCAGAAGCCTGGCATTGTTCTTCGCTTGAAGACCATAAACACACGCGCAGCCATTAAAAGCCATTTTGCTTCTTTTCCACCTACAAAATGAATGTAATTACTTCAGGGGCACAAAAATGCCTCAATCTACATTTTTGTCCCTCTCAGCTTACAAAGTCCAGCATTCCCTTTCAGGTCCCTAGCAGGCTGCCTTTTCCAAAGGCTGCATATGCTTACTAAAAGCACCTCTCATTCCGAGCAAGCTGTCAGCAATTACTGCTGTGAACTTTAAATCCTTTCCTCTAACTACCGTGGTCGTCCAGAAATAATGACACAACTTCTCATTGCTTTAAAATGTCAAGCTGACCACTCAGAAATTTCGGCTGGGTTTCTCCAGGAAGGCCCAAAATGATAAGACATTTTATGAGCCTTCCATTTCACCCCTGTTTCATTATCGCACAGCATAACACCTTCATAGTATATAGTAACACGTTCTGGGACACACTGAAACCTAAATAAAACCACAGAAACTGCCACCAGAACAAAGGGAACACCAAATGCCCGGCACAAGCAAGCTATTTTCTACCTTTATCTGACAATATGATTGGAATTATTTCAGTTTTTCTTCTATAGCATGACCTTCCTAAGCAGTTTAAACCTATTGCATGGCTTTACTCAATGGCAAGGTAGCTTTCCTCTCACTGAACAATAAAAATTTAAAATCCATACATGCATATATGCATTAACACCCCCTACAAACATACACCCCAATAACTACTTTACTTTATGTTGCCCTGAGTGGCCTTGAACCTTCCATGTTGCTTTAAACTCACTGGATGCTGGTTTTAAAAGCAATAGTCTACTATGCCCAGAAAAAGAAGAAAAAAAGAAAGAAAAAAAAAGACTACTTGTTTCAGTATTAGATGCATTATCAAGTGTTTGGTTCGACTTTTATATATTTATTTATTTACTGTTTTTCAAGACAGGGTTTTCTCTGTCCTGGACTCACTTTGTAGGCCTGGAACTCACAGAGATTCCCCCTGCCTGCCTCTGCCTCCCTGAGTGCTGGGATTTCAGGCATGAGCTACCACACCTGGCTGAGTTAGCTTTTTTTTTTTTTTGAGAGATTTATTTATTTAAGTTTTTCTGTGCATGAGCATTTGCCTCTGTTTATATGTGTATCGCGTGCCAGCCCGGGGCCTATGAAGGCTGGAGTTGGAATTAGAGGCAGTGTAGACCCCGGGAACAGAAACCAGGTTCCCTGTAGGAACAGCACCTGCTCTTAATTGCTAAGCCACTTTTACACCGAGTAAATTAACTTTCGTAACTTCTTGAAGTTTTAAAGTTCCAGACCAAATGACATCAATATTACAAACTACACTGTGAATAAGAATTGAGAAAAATCTGATGAATATTTTAAAATAACATGGAAAGCATTGGATTTCTATTTGTAACTATTTTCAAAATAGTATGAGGGTGCAAGTATTAAGACAGGGTTAAATGGCATGATCTAAACCAGCGACACGAGTCCTCAAGACAGAAGACTTAGCTCCCTTCATCCTGTATTGAAATTCTTATTATTATAAATTGGGTGTTGTTGGTACAAAGATATAGTTCCAGCAGTAGAGGGGTCCAAGGTTATCTTCGGCTACACACCAAATTTGAGGTAAATCTGGGATATAGGAGATCATATCTCAAAAACAAACAAACAAACCAGTTTTATTATTGTTTATGTCAAATGCATACAGTACGTGCACAGAGAGGCTGTATTCTAGGGACATAACTGCAAAACACGACCCACATTCTACCTCAGTGGTCCTCAACCTTCCTAATGCTGTGACCCTTTAATGCAGTTCCTCATGTTGTGCTGACCTCAACCATAAAATTATTTTTGTTGCTACTTCATAACTGTAACTCTGTTACTGCTTTGAATTGTAATGTAAACATCTGATATGCAGACAGTCTTAGGTGATCCATGTGAAAGGATTAGTCAACCTCCAAAGGGGTCTCTAGACACAGGTTGAGAACTACTGATCTAGACACTTGTTGGAGACACCTATCTTGTGAGGAAGACAGGCTCAGCTGCAGTCTACTTGGAAACAGATTATCTACACAAGGAAAACTTGTTCCCTGAGAAGGACAGTTGGAGCTATAGAGCTTCATCTTTATGAGTCCCTTTAAGGAAAGAGCAGCTTTCAATGGAAGGGATGAATGAGCAGGATGGGAGAAACACTGAAATCCTACAAAGGCCCATTCAGGTGAATGGTCTGTCCCAATAGCTATTTTTAACTCCCATCTATATCAGTCTTCCTGGTAGGTATCATCTTCATTTGGTGGAAAACGAACGTAGGGATAGCAGTGTCTGTGAGTCAAACCCCTCTATAGTGCATTTTATTAGTACAAATTCAAATATGAAACCTTAAAACAAGCTCCTCAATAAAATGCAAATGCATGGAACCTGACATCATCAAACGATGCAAAAATCTGCAGAGAAAAGGAACTGAATGTATTGGGAGGCTTTAAAACTGTACTTTACACCTGACTTGAGACTGGCAAATAGTAATATTAGTCCATCCAGAGTTGTTGACGGTTCACAGCTTTTGTTCCATATACTCTGCTACACATCAAAAGCATTACAGCAATTAAACACGTAGTCTTCCCTTCATAAGTTGCTTATGTCAAATGGAGAAGAGGGAGACCATAGCTCTACAAGAGTCTGTCTGTCTGAGCAGAACTAATCAGAATAAAGGCCCAGAACTGGGAGGAAGGGCTCAGAGGCATGCACAAATTCCTGGAACCGAGGAATTTTAGCCCTGCTACACCTCAGAAAAACCTTCACTCCATTAGTATTTCACTGATGAAGATTTTAGTTTTTACAAATAAACAAGCAAAGCAGAGCATGTCCTGTTAATAATATACATGTCAGCATCAATTTGCAGTTGTCACTAATAATTCCTAGACTGTCTCCATCACAATACACATAATTAGCTAACTTTTTTCACCAGAAAGTAGCACTGCAGTATATCTAAACCTTTAGAATGCACACATACACACAGAGAGAGACGCGCTAAAATAAAAACCTAAAATGAAAGCTCTTTAACCCATTATATTCACCATCATTAAATATAAGATTGTCATGACAAGTAATAGAACATTGGTCAAAATGTAATAGTTAAACTTCCTTCTAGCTGACATTGGTTGCAAGCTTTTACGGTACTGCCTATTATCCATCTTGATGAAATTCGCCTGTCAGTTCCATTTTGAAATAGTAAATTCTTGTACCAAACGACAAGAGTAAAATTAAAATATCTTCTCTTTTCCCAATCAAATCATCTAATGATGAAAAGTAAGAAATAAATAACTCAGAAATTCCTGTCATTAATTGGTCAAGGAAAGATTCATCTTTAGATCTCTTTGCCTTATTTTTCTTTAAGTTCTTCTGGTGATTGTCCTGAGAGTAGCCAAGCAGCTACTTGTCTTTTAAACCCCATAGCCACCAGGCAGTATACTGAGTAAAACCAGCTAAACTACGTAGTGCTGTAAGACAGTACAGAATAGTGTGGGAGGCAGCTTACATTTCCCAGATTTTATTATCGTTATCATTCATTGGGCAGTGATCCTGCCTTATAGTTGAAAATGTCACCTCGTACCTCATTCTAAATTAGTGGAGGCAGAAGACAAAAGTCTTGTGTTTAATTATCAAGTTCTTGAATTGATGACAAGAAGAAGTGTATTTATTTATCTCGCTTTCCCATCTGGGTCACCTTTCAAGCCAAGGTGCAGGCTGTAGATTTACTAGTTTTCTTATTTCAAGCTTTTATAGAAAGCTGTTATAAAAATATCAGGAGTGGTCTAGAATATGAAATAAAAATTCAGCTCCAATGGTACAGCTACAGGAAGTTTAACTTGCTGTAGTCCACTCACTTGGAGCTGAAACTATGTTCTGTCCTCTAATTTTTACTATTTAAACTTATGCTATATCCTCAAATTATGCCCAATCAGTTTCTCATCTTAAAATTCATTTACTAATGTATAAGTCAGAAGGGATTAATGCAGAATACTTATCATGCAATACAGCACAGTGTCATCCGGGGCACAAAACGGCAGGAAGTGTAAAGGAATAGATATAAACACTTAAAAATCTATAAACTTCTACTATAGCATCTTGGCTGAAGGAAGTGGAAAATGATAACTGTTTTCCATTGCTTAAGAAGAGAGATCAAAAATAAAAGTTAACAAAGGAAACCAATACTCATTGTGGCACCAGAAACTAAGAATAATATCAATAATGCCCAGGCAAAGAACTGCCTAGACTGTAGGATGCCCAGCTTTATTTGCTAGTTATGGATGGAATTGGATGAGTAGAAACAGATGTAAATATCAGTATCGCAATTTGCCACCCAGTTAATGGAAATAAACTAACTCCAATAATTACCCTCAAAAGTTCTTTGGGAAGGCAAAGAGATGAAAAGGGTCACTTGTTTTCTCATAATCATTGTAATACCCTACTCTAGGCAAGAATCAGTCACTGCTCAACAGGCAACCAATCAAACATTGTACTCAGAGGGTTTGGCTTTACCCTGTAAGAAAAGCAGCAGAGAACCAATGTACACCTTAAGTTTCCCAAGCTGGAAGCTCATCCTGAACTATAAAGGATGCAAATCAGGAAAGTGAAATATCAAAAACAAAAACAAAAAAAACCAAAACAAAAATAACAACAACAAAAATCCCAGCTGGAGGTGTAGTTGAACTTACAATTCACCTAATTAGGGAAATTCAGAATGATAGATCTTCTTCTAAGACACACAGTTTGAGAAAAAGCAAAGTTTAACTTCATAACATCTGAGTTGTAGAAAACTGTACTTATTTGATCGAGTTTCTATAATTCTATCCCTGGAGCCTCCACATGAATTTTAACATTCCCACCAACTTACCAAAGTTACAGTATTTGCCAATATTTTGCTGCAAAAGTCCAGAGCCCTGATCTAAAGATCACTCACAGGAATAAGAGGACAATATGCAACATGAGAGAATGGAGAGATGGCTCCGTGGTTAGGAACATGATCTGCTCTTTCAGAAGACCTGAGTTCAATTCCCAGCACCCGCATGGCAGCTTCTAATTGTGTGAAACGCCAGCTTCAGGGGATTCAGCACCCTCACATAGACATACATGTAGGCAAAACACCAGTGTATATCAAATAAAAAGAAATTATAAAACTATTTAAAAATTGCACTACGAAAGAACAGAACTTCCTAGACACTTCCATTGCTGGCTGAAAAGCCAGAACATAGCACATGTATTTGTTTATTATATTTTGCCTTTCATTGGCAGCTTGATATAAAATTAAATCAAAGAAAATTATTCTGACATGTTCATAATGATTACATGTAAATATTAATATTCATTGTAGAGTATTATTATGTGTCTAAGTTGAATGAATTCTTAACTCAGATCTACTGGTTTTCACATGCCTGTATATGTTTTTTACAAGTATGCATATATAAATGGAGAAAGCTCTACACTAGATAGAAGCTAAAGTCAAATTTCACTTGGAAACTAACTTCTGCTCTTCCTTCAATATTTGCCACCATTTGCTGGAGTGACAGGAAACCAAAGTTTCTAGAGCTATTTAAATTAGGAAAAAACATCCCCTATGCACTCTGTAAAACTGTTCCTAAACAAGATTTTGAATGTACTATGAATATGGTAATGGGAGAAATTTCATTACATTTTTAACGTGCTTGCTAAATGTACACACTCAGGGTCAGTGAGTTGGTACAGTGGGCATAGGACTTGCCAGACAAGTCTAGCGACATGAGTTTAATCCCCAGAACCCAGACAGATGGACAGACAGACAGGCAGGTAGGTATGCACATATGTACACATGCATGTGCACACAAGCAGACACTCACACTCACTCCTATTCTCAACCCCTACAAACATACTGACATACATGTACACATACACAAACTCACAAACATTCACATACACACTCTCATACGCTCATATACAAATTCACACACTCACTCTCACACTTATACACTCACACTCATTCTCACACATACACACCCTGACATTCATACAAACTCATACACACACACTCAAATGCACACACTTGCACACACACATGAAGATTTTAAACTTTTACGAAGTAAACATTTAAAACAGGAGATAAGTCTGCATCTTAATGACAGAAACTTTTCTTAAAACCCACTTTCAGTGATCTCGGATTGTACCACATATGTTCCAGAACAACCACCTAAATGGGTAGAGACATGAGACATCAACGGTTTCTTCACTACCTGCGGCAACACATGAAGGTAACCAACCTAAATGCTATACAAAGAGAGTGTTAGCATCTTTTTTTAAAAAAGTGTACCACATTGTTTATTTAATGTAATTAAGTTTTTTTTCCCCAAATTTCTGTTTCCTTTGTGATAGAAACTCCCTGTGTAGTGCAGGCTAGCCTGGGTATTTGCTATGGAACCCAGGCTGCCCTTGGATGTGTGATGTTCTTTGCTTGAACACTGAGAGCGGGGACTGCAGGTGTGCCCTGACACACTAACCCTTCTGGCAGTTGAACAGACAGGATTCTGAGGCTGTCGTTGCTGTATGCTATTGGTCTTACTATGCTCTCATCGTCATTTTAACATGCCTCGTTCCCACTCACTTACTAATGCTAAATCTAGAGAAAACTTGCTGAAATGTATTATACAAATTAGTGAGACAAGCTATGTGTGTATGTTGAGTGTGTATATATGCTCATGTGTCAATTAGACAAACACATGGGTTAGGGTGTTGGTGGACACACTTCAGATGAATCAGAAAGTAAGTGTGGATGTTGAATATGCGTAGGTAGTCAGTAGGAATTGTACCTAATGCGATGAGACATGAGAGTCTTGGCATGGATGCTCTGTCAAAGGTTTCTAAAATGGCGGACAGTTTGTTCTGAAAGTCAGCTAGGTACAAACTGCCACGTGCAAATTCTCATTTTAGAATTATAATACAAATCCTGCTATTCTCAGGTACTAGACAACTTTCCTTTAAAAACAAAACTTGTGTGTGCCCTTTCTGAAAGTATTAAATAGCAACATAATAACAATTAAACACACCACATATTTAAATCAGTTGTTTTGATGTTAAAAATGCAGATAATAGCACTTACAAATCACTTCCATATTGATGCAATTCAAGCATTGACACACAGTTGTAAGCAATGAGCAATAATGGAGCCAATGATCTGGGTGTTTATTAAATTGGAGAAACAGGCAAAGATGAAAACACAGGATGCCCCATTGAGATTCAATACAAACTTCAAGGCATATAGGTGTGTCCATATGTAAGTCACTGACTGTAAACCTCTAAGTCTTTTCTAAATGTGAAATTATTATAAGGAAAGTGGATTTATGCAGGGGTTGGGAAGCGTGGTCAGAGGACAGCCACGAGAGATGGCTCTCAGCTACCAGCTTGTTGGGGACTGTCTGTGTGTGCACCAGCTTTGCTGGCCTGTGGACTTCTGGAGACTCTCCCGTCTCTGATTCCTGTCTTAGCACAGGAACATAGGATTACGGATCCATGTGTCCTGTGTGTGGCTGTTACACAGATCCTGGGCTTCCTCACTCAGGTTATCAGTCTGTCCCAGCAGGCACCTGAACTGCTGAACCTTCTCCCTTCTTTCCAGCCCCATAAGCTAGATTTTTAAAAGGCAACCATGAAAACAAACAACATTTTTTTTAAAAAGGGACAAATTAAACCTCCTAAAATTCTACTAGAGTATTTAATAAAAGTTACCTTATTAGGTAGATTTTCACTTTTATGTATTTGTAGATATTTCACTTATCACAAAATCCTGACCATGTTTCAGTGAAATACTGATGATAGTTAACTGCTGACAGGCAATACAATCGCATTTTCTATAATAATAATAAAATAATAACAACACCAACAATAATAAAATCTCTATGTGATAAAAATCAAAATACAAATGAATCAGACCTATTAGAGTCATCTTATTTCGAATTTATTAGGAATATTATCCTACTGTGAGAGTTAAATGTGTTGAATTCTGAGATTGATATACATAGAGAATAAACTGAAGAGTACCAAACTTTCCACATAGGCTGATTCCCCTCATACACCTTGCAGCACGGCCACACAGTAGCACAGAAACCTCTCCATCCATGCTTTATGCTCAGCGCCTCTTCCAGATTATCACTCTCACGCTTTGGCACTGTTATTAAGTAAAATAAGGCTCACTTGAATATAAGCACCATGACACTATGACAGTCTACCTGACAGTCGAGACAGCTGCTGAGTGATTAACGGGCAGGTGGTTCCACAGGACGAATATGTTGGAAAAGGATTGGTCTGAGTCCCAGAGTGAGATGTAGTAGGTGTTAGGAATCTTCACAATGGGACACAATTTAAAACTAATTTTGATGGTCGCTAACCAACACCAAAGAGTGAAAGCACAGACAAAGGGGACTACTGCACTTTTATTTATTTTTTATTTTTTTACATTTTTGAGGCTCATAGCACATCACCATAAATTTCTTACATTCCACTAAGAGGAAGCTGGTATTGTCCATTATAATTGGATAAAATGCTTGCAGTCTGAGTAAAAGTAGAAAGGAGACAGTTTGTCCTCTGCCTATTTCCCACTGCCATTGGCTCTACAGTGTGAGTGCCCTAAGACATTTAATTACTGCACATATGTTCTCCAGCCTTCCATTTTGACACCCAGCTTGTCCTTCCTAAGACAACCCCTAAATGAGCGATGCTCTGTATATGCTTTCCTGTCAGCTCCCACCATTTCTCCACTGGAAGTCTGCCAAAAGCTTTTCAAGAAACCAATTACCTAATCTGATAAACTGATAAGCAACCTTAGTGAAGAATGTGATTAATACTTAAAATCTATCTATATCCCAGTACTAGTTTCTATGACTTACAGTTAGAAAATCAGACAGAAGAACAAATTACTCAGGAGCAAAAGACATGCACTAAGCATGAGCTTCTGTGCACTGTGAAGTAGCTTAGAAACAGACACACAGAGATAGAAATCTTACAACATTTGGTTTTAGTGTGATATTTTAGAAGGTTTTTGCATAGCTGGTGATTTATAAATATTTTATTATGAACTTCTAAAGAAGTTGGGGGTTTGCTTTAAAGCAATCTGGAAGAGTAATGGCTTCATATAGAGCAACAATGGAAAAGATTTGCCTGTGAATTGATACTCTTGAAGCTAAGTGATGAGTCATGGAGGTTCACTTGTTCATCTTTACAAAATCATGTTTTCCATATTAAGAGGAAAAAAGACAGACTAGCATATCATCTGAGTAGTCAATCATTCCAGAGTCAAGAGCTGTGAAAACACAGTAATTACAATTTAAGAAAAAAAGACTTTGAAAATGTTTGAAACATGAAAGATCAAAAGGAAAAAATACTTGAAACAATGACAATAAGCAGTATGGGAAAATTTTAAGTGATGGACATTTCAGACAGAATGCATATGAAAAAAACCTAAATGTTTACAAGTGCTCGCAAACAGTTTCTTATATCAAGTAAAGTCTCACTTTCTGTTGAATATTTTCAGAGGAACAACATTCATTTTCAAAACTACAACAAATACAAAATGAAGTTTTTGGGTTAACCATGACAAGAAATGCTTTAATTATGATTAAACTATATGATACCAAACATCACTAACTTAGAAAACTAATTATAGTCTTGACAGTTGAAATATGTATGTGTGGCGGCGGGGGGGGGGGGCAAGTTACTAATTCTTCTATACACCACTTACAGACAGTTTAGCACAGTTTTTAATTTTTGTCAAATTTGTCCTCATCATTAAATATCCCTTTATAAAATGTTTGGTTGGAGTTGCTTTTAGCAAAACTGATAAAGATCATTATTTCATTCATTTGCCCACTATCTGTCAAGGCCAACAAACTTAAAAGCCTTGATAGACAGACAGGTAACGCTCAGAAAGAGCCCACGAGGCAGTTCAAGAGGACTTATAATAGCTGTTTTCTCACGAGCAAGTGGTGTAAAGGTACACAAAATTAGATATGAGCCAGATGCAAAAGGAAAGAGATAAAGGGGGAGAGAAGGAGACAGGAAGGGAAGAAGGGAGAAAAGAGGAGGGAGAGAGAGCTACTAAGAAAAGATGTGCGAGTGTGCCACTGTTAGTTTTAATTAAACTCCAGAAGGTACAGGGCAGTGGATCTGCAATGGTCAAAACCTGAGTAACCCAAGTCATTCGTATCTTCAAACATTTACACAAAAATAGCCCAACATCCAGTACAGACAGAAAGTCAACAGACAGTGAGAACATAGCATGATGGGCACTTTAATTGAACTGTAGACAGAGATAGCGCAGAGAATGCCCAAGGTCTTCTGGGGACTGAAAAAAACTTGCCAAAGAGAAATAAACCTCACCTTCCAACATAAAACTGGATTTGACCATTAACCCAGCCAGGAAGAATAAGAAGTGTAAAGACAACTGAGTCTGGAGGAATGGAGGGTCGCAGTGGTGATGAGGAGGTTCTTCTGGCAAGGAGACCAGAACCCTATAAGCAAGCACAAAGTCAGACCAGGAGGAAGTGAGGTGCCAAGGAGAGGCCAGGGACTATAATGACCCTGAAAGCCATCTCAAAGCTCCTAATACACTCCCTGGTTAAGGCCCAAAGCTGAGTTTGTTACAGTTATTCAGCTGCAAGTGTCAGAGGCTAAAATGACAGGCAGGGCATTCACCATATTCTCTTAGCGACTAAAACAAGTTATATTTTATAAGAATTGCCTATACCCAATAAGGGTCATGAAGACCAGTGGAACACAGGATGAGGTAAAAGTCAAACTTAATCACATGACACAAATAAGATATTTGCATTCTTCCCAGTTTCGTCCTATTCAGCTCTGTATGTTGTAACAACTTATAAAACCCAGCAGCAATAATAATAAAAAAAAACATACTGAAGGTTTGCTATATAAAACGATTGTGAAGTCTTTGCAGAATAAAAGCAATGACAATGAGCTTTGCCCTCAAAAGTTTACAGCCACATTAAGGAGAAATAAAACAGCTACCTAAACATATGAGCATTTATGCGAAGTTGGGCAGCTGTCCGGTATGCTGTCCATTTTCTTTACCAGTGTCCTTTTTTTCCAGGGTCCTGTGCTGTTATGCCAGCCAGCAGTGTTGGTGAGGACAGGAAGTGATCAGCGGCAACGAAGAAAGAGCCATCACAAAATCTATGCAGCTGAAGGCAATGAGGCCAATCCTTCCATCAAGGCAGTTCTAAGACTACTCTATGAATCTTAACATGTGCGCAGAGATAACCTCCACACCTCATCATAGTTACTCAAAACCCTGCCTATGAGATGCAAAAAATCCCTAGATCCCATCTTATGAAGTTAAAAATATCTCTCATCGGAGACTGATGAGAAAGTGAGTCAGTCAGCACTGTTGGCCCTGCATAAGTACCAAAAGGATCACCTCATAAACTGGGCAATAATTGTTTACTTGGAATTTTCAGCTGATTAGCTTATAGCATCCATAATAGCTGGGGCAGTTTTACAACTTTTGACAGTTTTCATTTTCCTCTTCTTTCCATTCCAAAATGGGCTTGCAAAATAAAATTCCAAAGGAGAGGCTTGACTTTGCAGGAAGTAGCAATACATTTAGGCCCACAAACTAGCATTTTATGTTTACTTTGTTCTCACTTCTGCGTATTTGGTGGCAATTTTCTGCCTCCGCTGTAAGAAAGTGATCTCTCAGAAACCTTTTGTTAAAATGCAGCAAGTAGATTAAAAAAAAATTACTAAAACCTATGCAATAGTAAAAACTCCCCCAAAAGTTCTGCCTTTTTAAAAAAAATTTTTTTTTTTATGAAAACTTACTTTTAAGGTGTTTGTAGTTTAGCCTGTGTGAGTTCAGGGGAACAAATGCAGATACTGGAGTAAGCCATGCTTTCTAAATATCCAGACCGACACTGTCACTCACTAGTTTCTGGTGCACACCCATCCATGCTACAGAGAAGCAAGCATCTGGGAGGAGCCCTCGCCCTTCATTTCAAAGCCCATGTCTGATATGTAGCAGCTGTACATGTAAGGGTGTGTTAGTCAGCCTCAGTTAGCCTATCCTGGAACATTTATTTGATTTGGTAAATTCAAGACATAACCACTGGTTTCCAGAGATGGATATGCTAAGAAGTAAATGACACACAGGGAATAAATACAAGAAGTGTCCTTAGTGAGAGACTAAGCCAGAGATACTCATCTCCAGAGTCACCACTTTCCCACTACAAAATGATTCTCCTAGACTAGAGTTTGTTCACAGAATTCACTCATTTCCTTAATTAGAAAATCACTTACTAATTAGTTTATGTGGGACAAGGAAATAAACATATTAGATCTTATAAAAAGTACCAGCGTCTACACAAAACACCCTTGAAACAGTGATAAAATACATGAATTTAAAAGTCATCTATGCCACTCAAAAAAGACAATATGCTTGAGAAGAATTGTGGCTCTGACATAATCCTAAAGTTCTACATGGGCAGATACCATGTTGTCTCATCCAGAGCCCAGTGCAGCCTATGTGTGGATGAACATGCAAGTGACATCACAATACACTTTCTAAAAACAACAAAACAAACACAACAAAACAAACAAACAAACAAAAAAACAGCATAAGGGCTCCAAGCTCAGCAAATCGTTATTTACTCATTTTAAAAATTTACACTATAAAAAGAGAAACAATTCCATTGAGCTGGAGAGAGGGCTCAGTAGTTAAAGAGTACATGCTGCTCTCGCAGAGGACCCAAACTCATTTCCCAGCACCTAGTTCAGGAAATGCTGTAACTGTGGCGCTACAGACAATCCATGCACACGCACACACACACACCTTTAAAAAGAGCAAAGGAAAATAAAACCCAAGTCTATCTTCTGTAAGAACTTTCTAACATGCTTACAGCAAGCTTGACTCCAAAGCCCCACATTCCCTGAAAGTCTCACACACATGTCAAAATATCACCTGGCCCTTCTTTGACAAGGATAACACTGACCTCTGTGGAGGTCATATTTTGCCACTTTACAGCAATTCCATTTCCCCAGCATAGACTGCTCTGTCTGCTTGTGTGGCACTCCTTTTCATTAGACTTCCCCATTTCTTCTCATTTCCAGCTCCCATCATTCAATGTTCCAACCCAATGCGATTTCCTAGGATAATAACCCTTTCTGACCAATTCTGGCAAAACTAATGGCTTCTAATAGAAGAGCAGCTCTGCACCCCAATTGTAAGGGGCATGAAATGATCTGACTGACTATATTACACTGTACACTGTGACCCAAGGACAAGTTCATTCATTCTGCATTCCAAACACTTAACCCAGGAGTCCAGCACCACTCAGAGAATGCTCACTAATTCAAACTGAATCCTTTCCCAAATTATCCCTTTTATTTTTTATTATTTAGCATAAAAAGTCTTGGGATATGATGGTAGTTGTTTTAAAAATGAATGGTAACAATTTGCTATAATTAAAAGGATGCTGGAGATAGTAACTAAATACTGTTAGACTACTGGTGTTATTACATAGCCTGGACACATGCTGCCTGTCATTTATTAGTACTGTGTCACTTATTAGCACTGGAATCATAGAGACTGAATGCTACAGATATGAACATATTAATATTCGCACTAAGTTCAAGGTGATTCCACTTAAATGAAGCTTTGTCCAAAAGCAGAATGAGAGACTTTATTCTCCACATCCTTATCCAAGGAACTATTTTTAAAGTCTTGTTTACAAACAGCATCAGAGCCTGAGAGTGGCCAGGGCCGGTTACATTGTGGTGTAATAAAAGAACAGGAGAGTAGAAACCTAGTCAGCGGAGGTGTTGCAGCATTAATGACAGGGAAACTGACCTGGGAAAAACACCTGAAACCACAACATGATCTGCAAAAGAAAAGAGGCAACAAGATGTTGGGTCAGCCTGCAGGCCTGACAGCGCAATGCACTCTATTTAGAAATACCTCAAAGTGTGTTGCAGCCTGGGGCAGGTCTCCTCGCTCCATTGTCTTAAGGAGTCTGCAGACTTGTTAACGATAGGTGTCGAGATCTCCAGAAGAGATGGACCCTACTCACTGGAAAATGTGGAGACTTTCCGGCATCACTCTGGCCAAGTTCTTAAACTTGAGAAGGAGGTAATTAAAAGTTAGCAAGCAGCTCTGTAGAGGTGAGGTGTAGGCGGAAGAACAATTGCTACCCTAAAGTACAGACAGACAGCACCAAATGCTGTCTTCAACAGTTACACAGCGTGAGGCTGCTTAGGAATGGAAGTAGGTTCCACTAAGAAGTACTTAGACGCAGGAAAAATGCCTTTGAATTTTCACATAAACACTACACTAGTAGGATCTTACATCCAGCAATATTTCTCTCTATTTAAATGTATCTCCAAATGTGAGCATGCAGAATTCAGGGAAAGAATTCCTGGAATGCTGTAACTGTTTGAATAGTTCATACCCTACAAATACCTGCATCCAAAGAAGAGGTGGGGGCAGAGGGGGTTGGAGGCTCAAAACTGCACATGGAACCAATTTACTTTTTACCAACACTAAGCTCACTAAAAGAATTATATATTTCCCATTTGTCTAGAAGAAAGAAGTGATCCTGATTACCTGGGATAATCCAGGGAGTGAAAGGACTTCTGTTATTGTTCACACATAAACACCAACAGAGGAAGCTTTCTTCTACATTCCTACAGACATCTGGAGCTTGTTGGTTTTTAAGTAATCAGCACCAGGTCTTTCAGAAAGACCCCTCTATCCGATTTACAAGGCACAAGCACAGCAGCCACCCCTTAGCTGTGCTCAAGCTAAGAATTTTAGGAATGGGGAAAGGAATGGCATATTCCCTGGAGAGGTTAGCTTGGAATGGGAGTAGGGGGAGGGGCAGAGGGCACCCTTCACATCCCTATCAGTCAACTATTATTAACTGTTATGCTGATGGAATGGAATCTCATTTTATACTGGCTGTGGCTGGCTTTCTTCCAGGTTCAACACTATTGCCAAAGAGACTGTGGTTTTCTTAAGTGATCTGGCCTTTGCTCCTTAAGGATCTGTTAATGCAATTAGAGGAGTCTCAAGATCATGCAGTATACACTGACTCTACAAAAAAAACAAGACAAAACAATAATTCTAGATGAGCCCCTGAAAGTAGTCATCTCCACATTTAAGGCAAGGGGTAAAGGAAAGACTTATCTGCGGAAAACATGAGCAAAATCAAAGGTTGTGGAACTCAACCTAAAGACTAACCCAAGCAGAGCAGAGAAGAAACTGGCAATCCAAAGACAACCTGTTGATTGCATTTTGACTCATTATTTCTGTGGGAACTTTGATTTGCATAAAGTATGGTAGATCCCACTTAAGAGGCCAAGAACACTACCTCAGAGCACTAAACATAATAATGAATCATAAGACACCCCCCTCACCTGTGCTTACAAAACTCAAATTTATGGCTTCTAATACTTCTATGAAGGACAGCAATTCACGTCAAGTAAGATAAATGTATGTACCGATGTCTGTATGTATATACAAAAGAATGTCCATTATTACCTCTTGGCTCAAATCCTAATCGCATTCCAAAACATTTAATCTCAACTTTAAAATAACACTCCTTTGCCAACAACAACAACAACAAAAACAATTTAAGATCCTTATTGGGTGCTAATTGCATGAAACGCTCTGTCAAAGATTGACCAACATTAACCACTTTAATCTTCAAAACAATCCAGTGAAACAAGGAATATCTGGTGACTTGGACATGAGGATGCCAAGTTGTAAAAACTCCTGGCAGCCCTGGTCCTTCACCATACTGTTAAGGCATTTCACAATGGCCACACTCCACAAGAGCGATCTGACTCTGTAACTACTCATCTGCATGTCTCCTAGAAATAAATCTTAAAGTTCACCTACTTCAAATAGAGTTCTCTCTGTCAATCTCCACTCAAGATGTCACATGTCTATCCACTGGGTCACTGAAGCAAAAATCCAGTCACCTTTGCTGATGGCTCCTTTTCCTCCTCACAGGCTACTTGTAATCCAATAGGATCAGGCTCAAGCCTGGTGATACTTAAAGGTTTTCTACTCTGTGACCCCTCTTTAATAGAGAAATATTGACATTAACTCAGATAGTCACATAAAATAAATCAAACGCTTAACAAAAATAAATAGTACAGCTACTTCAAAACAATTTTGGTATGTGGGTAAGTTTACCTTTTATTAAAAATAAAAGCATCTGCACACTAATGCAGTGGATAATGTGCTTATTATGCAGTTTTACAGAAAGGATAAAGTCTTGGATGAATATGTGAGGCTACAAGATAGTAGAGTTTCTTTCATGTTTTTCAGAGTAGACTTTCTCTGGCGGTTTGAGTGAGAATAGTCCCCCCAAAACTCATATATTTGACTAATTCATCCCAAGTCAGTAAAAGCATCTGGGAACAAATGGAGGTGTGATCTAGTGCAGGTAGACCTTAGGTTTCAAAAGATTGGAACTATTCTCACTGTGCCTCTCAGCCTCCTGCTTGCAAGTCCAGATGTGAGCTCCCAGATGTTTCCACAGCCATACTCTACTATAATGGACTCTAAACTTCCAAAACTATAAGACCAATTAAAAGCTTTCTTTTATAAGCTGTCTTGGCCATGGTGTTTTATCACAGCGATAGAAAAGTAACCAACACATCAATATTTAGATTTTATAATCAGCAATGCTGAGAACAGCACTTCAGTAAACATGGAGTAGAAAATGGCAGAAGTATATCTAGGGCTATCCAGTAAATTGGTGGACACTTTGTCGTAGACTTAAAACGAAAATCCTTTGAGCAATTTTTAATGAAATTTTCATCAGCAATTTAAAAAGCAACTTTTAAAATCAAACACCTAACAACACAATCCAAAGGTCTGCTAATTTGATTCACACTAGATAAAAGCCTTTGTTTTCTGTAAACTCTTGTTTCTTCAGGAGTAGAAAATACCATATGTAAAGACAACGTGACTCCTGACATGCTACATACTTGAAGCTGAGCTGAAGCGTTTCTCGCAGCATCTGTTGGCAATGAACAGTGTGAGTACATAGACAGAACGAAGTGGGCATGCTGTGTGCTCAGCAGCAAGCCTGTAGTAGAGTCATATCATGCAACCCTAATGAGCACTGCCAGAAATACCCTGGATAAATTACACATTTAACTTCAAACTCATTTTCCATTATTACACATTTAAAAACTGTTTCTTTTTAAAGTGTGTGTGTGAATGTCTACCATGTGTGTATGTGTGCATGTGTGGGTCAGAGGTCAGAAGAGGGCATAAAATCTCTTAGATCTGGAGTTAGAGGTGTTTTGGGACACCTGACTTATTACATGGACGTTAGGATCTGATTTCTGGTCTTCATAATTGCACACTGAGCCATCTCTCAAACCCTTTGCCAAATGTCTTAGAACCCTATATTCAATTACACAGTTTAAGAGCTGGCAGGGGGCCACAGAGATGGGTCAGTAGTTAAGGGTGCTTACTGCTCTTCAAGGGGACCCAAGTTTAGTTCTCAGCCTCTATATCAGGTACAACCACCTAGAACTACAGCTCCACCAATCCAACACCCTCCTTGGGCCTCCATGAGCGCCTGTACTCATGTGCACATACCTCCACACAAATGCATGCAAGTTTTTGAAAATAAAAACAGTGCAGACGCTGGGCCCTGGAATATTTCTACCCTCTCCACAACTCTACCCTGATTGGATCACTCGGATCATATTCATACTCCTGCAGGCTTTCTCACACACTACCTGGCTGACACTTCAGCTTTGTTTGTGCACTCTTCTAGGTACTAGCCTTAGCCCTTTGACACACAGCTCGTCCACTGCTTTATTGTCCTTTCCCTTCTTCAAACCACCAAAACCACACCATGATCCTGCTGTTTCTCAAACACATCACATGCACAAAGCCTGCAATTACCAGTTATGATTCCATTAAGATTTCTAATCCTTTGTATAACTATAAAAATTTGGCTGGCAGATCAGATTAATTTGGTTCCCCACAAATTAATCTCCGTTTATCAGCCCCAATGCTCAATGCCATTAGTAACTACCTATGCGCATTGTAAGCTTTGTTCTCAATGGTAAGGAAAGAGAGGCAACTGAACTGTGGGTAACTAATTGTAAATACAGCCTAGCATTCGTTCTTCATCAGACTGTTTGCTTAGGATTAAATGCTTATTGTGTAAAACTGAGGATCAAAAATGATAGAACTATTTCATAAGAAATGAACTCCTGAACAAAGATATGATCAGAAACTGGTCAGAAGGCATGCATGTTCTAGTACTTGGAGTACTATCCCATATGAAACAGCTTGGCAGTAGGCTGGGGTAAAGGTTCCTATCAAGAAGCCCAGAACCACACATGGCATTGTGGATGGGAGCATTGGCTTTGGGTTTCAGAATGGGCTTCCCAGGCTAAAGAGGAATAAACTTGGGATTCAGGGAAGAATATTAAGCCACGTCAAGAAAATAGACAGATGTTAGGTGACAGTGACTTCTTAGTCATTAGAAACGGTGCAGGGAAGGACAGTGCCAATGACTAAGTCTTGTTCGGGAACAGCAATTACTAGATTCTGCTCCATAAAATTCCTGGGTCTTACCTGGAAGTCACAGCCTGGCAGGTTCTGTAACATGTAGGTTCATCCTATAGGGAGGAGAGGAAACTCTTTCTTCTTCTAAGCTTTCTAATGTAAACTAAACAAAAATGTCATTTTAGTGCTGCTAGCCAGAGCTCATTTACTTTGACATTCATAATTTGATGCCCTGGCCATACATAGAATTATACAGTGAACCACATGATATCACCCTTTGTTTCACAAAGATAGTATACCAAGTTAAAAATTAGGGTTTTAGGAAAATTTGCAGATACAATCAATTAAGGTAGGATATGACCATGCTGAGTTAGGAAGGATCCTATCTTTACGAGGGCTGATGTCTTTTCAGACAAATGTAAGTTTGGACATAAAAATGTACAGAAAATGCTATGTAAATGAGAAGGTAAAGATAAGACTGATGAACTTGCAAGCCAGAAAACACAGCCAGTAAACCATGAGAAACTTTGAGATAGTCATGGCACAGGCTTGTTACCGTAGCTACAGGAAATTAACACCGCCACAGATTAGATGTGTCTCAGGAGCTTCAAAGGAGATGCAGACTGTACAAGAAACTGCCCTGAGAACAGTTTGAAAATATTTCAGAGAAGAAGGAGGATACCAGAAACACCAAAGACAATTGAGCTATACAATTTTTAAAATCAAATTTCAGAGAAGTAAGCATGCATAAATAAAATCTACATACCACACCAGAGGGATGGTAGGAAACACTGACACTTTCTCAAAGCTATTGACCTTTTATCACTCCACAACACTAGCACCCTCCAGAATGGAAGTACCATCTTATCTCCCTGAAGCCCTAAGAGTTTGATGACCCAATTTCCCTTGGTGAACTTCTCACTAAAGAGTCCTCTATCTCCGTGTTTACATTACCATGATCTATTGCTCTTTGGGGTCAGTCTGGACAGGTCATGGTATCAATGCATCTTTCCAGCAATCAGGACCAGGGTCAATACAGTTCTTCCTCTGAAGGCTGGTTACCAGCCTGGCTTCCCCAGTTCTGTCCTCAAGGTAATTTCATTTCAGAATCTCCTTATCCTTAACTGAGACTGGAACATAATTAGTGTCATACAGCTCTGAACCTAACAGAGAGGCCAAGCATTTGTTCTTTCTCTCTCAAAAGGTGCTGGTTATCTTACGCAAGCTGATTTCCTTCAAAGGAACAGTTTTCCACTGTAGAACATAACTTCATTTCCAAGCAGAGGCAGCCTTTTATTCATGAAGTCAGCAAGTATTCTGCTCTAGGAACATCTGATCTACATTAGCCTAGCTAAAAAAGCTACTAAAGTGATAGGGGAAAGTCTTCGTAAATCTAAAACTCACTCTCTCTCCTCTTCGTAGCCTGCAAATAAACAATATTCTACCAACACATTGTGCAAACTTCTTTAAATACTTTTTCATTGCACTAAGGATGAAAAGCTGTAGTTCTTCCGAGATCCACAAGAAAGGAAGTTTGATACAGCTCCTTCCTTAAAGAGGCTGAGTGAAGTTCTAAGAGAAGATGGCAGCTGAGATACAAGAGCTCTGATAGGCTTCCTGGTCTTTGACAGCATTTTGGGGATCAGGGTACTTATACGTTCAGACCCAAAGGGGTCACACAAAACCTACAAACTGAAAACCACTTACCTAGAGTGTTAAAATAAAAGAAAACACTTCATTTGGTCTGTCATTGATAGTCATAAGCAACCCATTGCCTGGTGATAGTAACCTCTCAATATGAGAGTCGATGAGAAAGCATACCTACACAAGACTACAAGAACTACTCATGAAGGTATATGAAATGAAAAACTAACAGGAAAATGTTACACCTATTGGCTGAAAGTATGGGTTCTACGGTTTGATTAAGAGGATACCGACATTGAATTGGATGCAAATTTCACATGACAGCAACTTCATAGACAGACTGTCACAGAATATTAGTTCAGAAAATGTTTTTGAATCTTCAGAATGTCTAATTGCAAAACAAGGCTGACCCTCCCCAATCATGGCTCTCAGAATGTGTAAACCTCGCTCTTGTTCCTCTCCCCACTTTTCTTCATATTATCAGTGTGACAACATTGGGTTATAAAAAACTGGCATAAAGAGATCTATGCAGACTAACACCCAAGCAAGCCCAGACTCTTCACTTTCTAGCATGTGTTACAGTTGAAATCTGAAATGGTCCCCACCGGCCTATGCTCTGAATATGTGGTCTCCAACTGGTGATGGGACTCAGGGAGGTTCTGAAAACTTCTGGAGGCGGAGCCTACCTGGAGGAGATGGGTCACTAGTAGTAGATCCTTAAGGATATATTACGTTTAGTATTTTGCCTGGTCAGTCACGGGACAAAGCAATTTCCTGTGTGGCACATTCCTCCCATGCTATGTGCCATGCACGCAAGACCAAGTCTCATGGACTGAGCCCCCTGAAATCATGAGGTGGAACAAATGAATCCAGGCTGAGTGGGTACTTACTATATAAAACTGAGGACATGAGTTTGTACCCTGAAAAATCTACACACAGCCTGGCACAGTCACACTGATATGTAATCCCTGTCATCTTCTAGCAAGATGAAAGCCAGAAACAGAAGAATCCTCAGAGGATTATGTGCCAACTAGCATGACATGCAGCAGCAAACAGAAAAGGGGCCCTGTCTAAAACAAGATGGAAGATGACATTGTCCTCTGACCTCCGCAACCGTGTCATGGGACATGCGTACCCACATGTATGCACATACATGTGCATACATCGCACACACATGTACATCATATATAATAAAGTGCTAGATACTGTTTTCTAGACATCATGAAGCTGCACCCATGAAATTTTAACAAAACAGTTGTCTAAGAGAGTCCTGCATAATGACACCACCAGTTGACAACCCAGCACAGATGAGGTAAATTTTACAATTTCCCCTCCTGAATGAGGAGCTGCAGGCAATGAAAGACTTCTCAGAGAATAGGAATCAGTTTTATCCAGCCCCTTGACAGACTATCCAGTTCCAAGTGGCCAGGTCTTATGAGTGACAATAAATGAACACAGTAGGTTTTATATATACACTTAGACACTCACAGTATATGTGTAAATATGTGTGTCTACATTCAATAATAATAATTAAAGAAGAGGTTATACATTTGAGAGAGTTTAGGGGGACACAGAAAAGTTAGAGAAAACAGGGAGGGTGGCAAAAATATACAGGACTCGTATAAAATTCGAAAACAAAACAAAACTGTAAATAAAAAGAAAAGAAAGAATTAATTTGGTTTTGTCAAGTGTTTCGACAACAGGGAGAAAATATAACTAATATATTATATCTCCCTGTTGTTTCTTTTCAAAAAATGTTGATACTATGTAGATATATAGATATATATAGATATATATTCACTATAAATACAATTCACTCCTCTAAAATATCCTAAAGCATAATTTTAAAGCAATATATAATACTTTACCTCATGATATAACCATTATTTACTTACACATTGTCTCTCCAAATAATTTCTATTAATATTGCAGTTACAATATTTACTCATAGACCTATGTCTGAGGTCTGTGTAGACCACTCATGAACTCCCTATATAGGATTCCTGTCCCCACTGCTTCCTGAAGCAAGTAGGGACCCTATATTCTTCTGCTTAGGCTCCTTTCACACTCTAGGAAGCACATTCCAGGCACTGACCACAGCTTTCTGCATTCAGCCCAACAGCAGTTCCAACAGCCCGCCCTGCATGGCCGTCTTCAATAAGGAGGCCTATAGAACTCCAAATACTCAGGACTAGAAAAGAAGCTTCTCACAACATATTATAATTAAAACATTAAAGAAAGATACTAATAGCGGCAAGAGAGAAAGACCAAGTAATTGATAAAGGAAGGGTCCACATATGCAACTCCAAAAATCCTGCAACAGTCCCACAGAAGAAAATGGGCATTTCAACCCTGTTGACACTTGTTCCTCTCCTGAAAATTGTAAATACTTCCACTGGAAGGACAAGAGTAACAGAACAAAAGAAAGGAAGGAAGGAAAGAAGGGAGGGAGGAAAGGAGGGAGGGAGGGAGGAAGGAAGGAAGAAAGGAAGGAAGAGAAAGAGAAAAAGAAGGAAGGAAGGAAGAAAGAAAAAGAAAGCAAAAAAGAGAAAGAAAGAGAAAGAGAGAAAGGGAAAGAAAGAAAGAAAGAAAGAAAGGAAGGAAGGAAGGAAGGAAGGAAGGAAGGAAGGAAGAGAAAGAAAGAAAGAAAGAAAGAAAGAAAGAAAGAAAGAAAGAAAGAAAGAAAGAAAGAAAGAAAGAAAGAAAGGGAACGAAGGAGAAAGGGACTGAAGGAGTTGAAGAAGGGAAGAAAGAGAGAGAGAAAGAGACAGACAGACAGAATTAAAAAAAAATACTATGTTAGATGCATAAGTACCAGTAATAGAAATACATGAGAAACTAAGGCAACATGTCTCCTCTACAAATTACTAATCCAACATTAATGACACTTAATGAAAATTACCTGGAAGAACTTTCAGATATCTCAAAAGGGTGATTTTAAGTATTTTCAAACACTTCAAAGAAGATATAAAAGTAAATGATGCTGAAAATAAAATACCATATAAGGTACATGAAAATCTCAGTCTAAAGTCTCACCAATAGAATGGATAGATCAGAATCAGGGCAAGAAGGCAAGGCAGGCAAGCTGGATCACTCAGTTAAGATCAAGAATAAATAAATATAAGCTACAAGATACCATGAAGAGATCTAACCTTCAGATTATGGGCAAAGAAGATGGAGATGAATACCATAGCAAATGCCAGAAAATATTTTTAGTAAAAGCATAGAAGAAAATACCTTACATCTAGAGAATGAGGCATTCAGCTGCATTCAAGAGGCCTATAGAACTCTAAATACTCAGGACTAGAAAAGAAGCTTCTCACAACATATTATAATTAAAACATTAAAGAAAGATACTAATAGCGGCAAGAGAGAAAGACCAAGTAATTGATAAAGGAAGGCCCATCAGAATAATACCTGATTTTTGACAGAAAGTCATAAAACAAGAAGGGCCTGAAAAGATGAACTTCAAGTCCTGAAAGACAACTAACTGTAAGCCCAGACTATTACACCTAGCAAAACTGCCTTTTAAAACTAAAGGAGAAAGAAACAAACAGATTAAAGGAATTTATGACCATAAAGCCAGATCTACAGAGAATACCAAAAGGAATACTTCAATGTAAAGAAAAGGATAAATACATCCAAGAGGTCATGGATGATTAAATAAATAAATAAATAAATAAATAAATAAATAAATAAATAAATAAATTCCCAGAAAAAGTCCAGTAAAACACCACAAAACAATAAAAGGTCAGGAATCAATACACATTGTTCAACAATAACTCTTAATAGTTTAATTCTACAAGAACAGGATAGAGAATAATAGATTAGATATTGAAACAGGATCTATTTTTCTTTTTGTTTGGTTGAAACACACCTCACCATCAATGACAGTTACCACCATAAGGTGAAACGTTGTGATAATGGTACTGCAAGCAAATGACAACAACCAAGAAGTTGTGATTTTTATTAGTTTCTTAAGATCAGAGAATTAAAAGGAGTCTTATTAAATCCAACAATATACAGATACCAATTTATACTATTTCTATCCAGAGCAAGGCATCAATTTGCATTTATATCATTAATGTCTAAAAGTATCAATACTAATTAGTAGTGTCATGGAATAAAAAGAACACATTATCGATATAAGATAATCTCAGAAGAGTAATTTCTTTTAAAATATCATGGGTGTTTGGAACATGGTGTATCTTTTTGTGTGTTTCAATGATCACAAGTAGAGGAGAACATTTATTCTTTATCTTTTAAGGCATTACACAAAGATGAGTTTGTTGTATGGTTCATTAACTCCTGCAAATAAAACATTTTATAAAAATGCCAACTTATTAATGACTGAAAAACAAAACTAATTTTGTCTTTATATCTAAAAATAAAAGATAACATGTTGAACATGCAATAGCATCTAGCTTGATGGCATGGTCCCATAAAAAAACTAGCTTACTGTGTTCACTAATACAAATGAAGAATCATTCTAGATGTTTGAGCTGACCACAGTGGTTCTCAAAATCATGCAGTACATAGAAACAATCACATTCATATAGAAAAATGATACAGCTGCATCTCCTAATCTGCAGGCTTACTGCCAACATTTTAGTTATTTTAGGTCAGTCAACCATAGTGTGAAATACTAAATGGAAAATTCCATAAGTAAAGAAATCCTAAGTTTTAACTACAAATGGTTCTGAGAAGTATGGTTAAATCTCGCACTGTCCTGCTCCCAGGACATGAATCTCCTGAATATGTCACCTATCTCTTAATTGCTTACTGTCTTACTTATTACACCGACAGTCATACTGCTGTGGTACCTATGTCCAATTAACCTTTGGTTTTGCATCACAGTGCCCAAGGCACATCAGGAATGGTGCTGGTGATCTACCTGCTAAACAGAAGCTGCAAAGTGCTTCCTTCAACTGAAATGCTAGACATGCAGTAAGACACTGTGAAGGGGCATCCAGAGAGCTATTATTGCATACTGCTCCAATTATTCTATTTTATTATTGATCACTGTTAGTCTCTTACTATATCTGACTCAAAAATAAACCATTACACAGATAAGTACACATAAGAAAAACTTGCATACGGGTCCGTACTATCCATAGTCCCAGTTTCTCCTCGGAGCTGGGAACGTACACCCTTACACAACAGAATAATTTTATTAGAGAATAATAATTCCAAAACATCAAAGTAAAATTCTATCTTTGCCATAATTACAAAATAAAATACACATAAAACTAAATTGTTAAACAAGTCTTACTATGTAACACTGTGAAATATCATCTAACAAATACTTTCACAGGACTATTTTTCTCTGTTTACAACTTAAATCCCATGACTAGTTCTTAATATTACATTTTTAAAGGTTAAGTCTTAAAACTTACGTGTATGTGGGGGAAGGGTGCGAATGTGTGTACAGTTGCAAGGAGGCCAAATAGGTGTCAGATCTGCCCACATGGGTGCAGGAAAACAAATTCGGGTCCTCTGCAAAAGCAGTGTGTCCCCTGAACAGCTCTACCATTTCCCAGCCCCTAATTT
>CM053751.1:48801256-48860903 GCA_028658305.1 Pachyuromys duprasi
CACTGTGCCCGGCTCAGGTGAGTCTTAAGGTTCCACTCTGGAGATTCCATGGCAGTAAAATTCAATTAACTGGCAAACCCTTTCAGTCCTAACTCCTTTGTTCATGAGGAGAAGCCGCATGGTTTCTTTACTGGAGGTTAAAGAGCCAGAGAGGAGATCTGTGTGGCCACAGCACACAGAGGTGTCAATAACACTCACTGCCTCTTCCCTTTCAATCCCCCATCAGTATGTACTTAAGGAGGAATAGTTATTTATAATTAAAGGTTGGTACAATATGATATAACCATGACTTTACAATACCCATTGCAAAACATCTTTATACCCAGTGATAGAGTATTATCTGAGCACATGTCCACTTTAAGGATGTTTTACTATTTCAATATTGAGAAAAATCAACCGACTTGGCAAGGAAGATTAGAAGAGATGGTAAGTGCTAATTAACCTAATATAAGCACAGAAGTAAGCCCAGCTATTTCCTTCCATAGCCATGGTTCTGGGCCTTGAAAGCACATCATGATTATTAAAAGAAATTACAGAAGCATAACAAATGTCCAAGTCTGACCTGAAGAGATCTTTTTAAAACTGGTATGAAGTGGGGCCAGGGCACTGTTTTTAAGCAGCCCCAGGTAGTCCTTATGTTCGTGGTTGTGAATCGAGTATTTGTAAGTTCCCAGGGAATGGAGTAACCAAAGAATGTAGAAAATGAACCTTTAGGACAGTGGTTCTCAATCTTCCTAATGCTGTGACCCTTTAATACGGTTCCTCACGTTGCAGTTCCTCATGTCGGTACTCCATAACTATAACTTTGCTGTTGTTATGAATTGTAAGGTAAATATTTCTAGAGATAGAGGTTTGCCAAAGGGCTTTCAACCCACAGGTTCAAACACTACGGTTCAGGACTGTGCTGTTAAAAATCATAAGAAACTTTGACCACAGTGTCACCAAACATTTAAGTGTCTGCTATTGTGTAATCTAGAAATAATTAAGGCCATTTTTAAAGAAGCCACCATGCTTAATTTGCATTATACTTTACATAAAATGCTGAGAGTCAACAATCATCCCCCCCAACAGGCTCCCTTTATTTCTAAACCATTTTTTGTTGTTCTTACACTGAAGAACAACAAATAACAACATAACCCAAACATAACGTAAAAATTAGTAATTATCTTTTATCACATATACGGGAAAATAAGTCTCTATAAAAATGAACAAACATCAGAAAAACAAACACAAACAGAACCACCGCCTGAGGCGAAGGGGAAAGAGCTTCCAAGCCAAGCATTCTCTCACTCTTGTCCTGGTTAAAACCTGTTTGTCTGGGGATTGGCTCAGCTGCTCTATTTCCCGCTTCCCAGCCTTCCAAGGTGTTGCTGTGACCTCGGGTGTCTCTTTGCTGGAGCTGGATCCAACTAACAAAATCCAACACATGCAGGCACTTGTTTCTCCATTATCCAGTCCCCTGAAGGGCAGCAGAGAACCCGGAGTCAGTTACCTCTTCTAGTCCTGCCTGTGACAGTCCTTATTCTCAATCTTTAAACTCAGCTCTGAGTCAATCAGGCAGAAGAACATGATCAGCAGTCTAATTTTTGAAATGAAGACAAAATATAAATCCAATTAAGTATCAGTAATGAAATTACATCATTTCACAAAAGGAAAGCGTGCAGTCAACAGACTGAGTTTACTTGTACATTGACAAGGCTCTGAGGGCTTGTTCAGTGTGTTGTCCATACACCCACCTGTTTACCATTAACTACTTCATGCCCCCCTTTACCTCTCTTTTCTTTGCAGAAGTTAGAGGAGAAAATGTCATATGTACTGCATGAATGTTTTCTGGAAGGTGAGTATCTACATCCACAGAAAGAACAAAGAAACCACCCAGAAAGTACATCCCATCTACCTGTCAGGAAAATGCATTCTGCCTTACAAAGTGCAGCACTGTATCTCTATCATCTGGGCACATTAACCTAAAAAATCTGTACTAACATACTATAAGACTAGGATCAACATGTTTATGAAGAAGCCTCAAACAAATCCAACACTGCAGATTTATAAAAACTTCATCTTTCCTCTTTAACCTCTCACCAGTTCCTGACATCATTAAAAAACATCAAAACTTCCTCCTATTGCTAAAATAAACATGTGCACCTAAACCTATCTCCCACCCTAACAGACAAAATTCACAAATCCCCGGCTTCTTCCACAAAAGAGAGGAAAAGAAAATTCCATGTGGTACACAGAATTCAGGGAGATGGTTAGTTTCCAGCTTTACCATCTGACTAGAACAAGTTACTTCATCTCTGAACTCAGCAGCTTTATCATCTGGAAGATAGAGATTTCATCACGGAATGACTGTCAAGTTTTTAGCAGAATTACATATGTTCACTGAAGGCAGACATATACCCGGTACTTATTTAACTCCTTTGATGAATCTAAGAAGGAAATAATCTACCTTATTTTCCAGTTTCATAAGTATGTTCTAATAAAATTACAACCCCCTATAGAATATCTGAAATTTATATATCAAAAATTCCTCAGATCCTTCATTCTAAGTAAAAATAATGGAAGTAAAATGAGTGTGTATGTGAAAACAGACACTTAACACATATTCCCGGAGAGACTATTAATTGACAAAAAAAAACTGTGAAGGGCAATTGTAAAATATCGAAATCTTTACAATGACTTGATACACTTCGACTTTGCTGAACTGATCATAAGAAGGAACTTGATTAGGACACTAAAACTTGTAGATTTTTGTTACTTGTAGTAAACCTATTCATTCTGTAAACAGCTGGAAATCACCAAAACACATGTCCAAAGAACATTGTTAAATAAAAGGTAGAACAGATAGTCACAGGGAAGCTATATATAGGAAGTGGTTACTAACAGACTAAAATCAGTCTGCAGAGCTTATATTTGGCTCAACCATTTAATATTGAACCGGCAGTGTAACTGTATTCCCCTGTTTGAACCTGCGCATCACTTAAAACTTTGGTGATGTTAATGGTAACAGATCTCTGTAATGAGAAAGTGCAGATAAGGAATTCGGAACAGTGGAGTGATGTGCTATGGAATGAATGGGAACACTCTAAATTAACTCATCCCATCTTGGTGCAAAGGTCCTCTAAGACAGTCGACTCTCATGCGGGTGCTTTTAAAGCCCTTCTCCATATTGTTCTCCAGTAATTCTTAATAATTTATTTCTTTTTATTCTATGTATACTGATGTCCTGTCTGCATGCATGTCTGTGTGAGGGTGTCAGATCTTGGAGTTGCAGACAGTTGTGAGTTGCCCTGTGTGTGCTGGGAATTGGATCTGGGTCCTCTGTTTGAGCACTTGGTGCTCTTAACCACTGAGCCATCTCTCCAGCCCTCCCTAGTAATTCCTAATAAGAAGGAATTTCTTTATCATCAGCAAACATTTTGACACGTCCATTTAGAACCTGCAACCCATCCCTAAGAAAAATTCATAGCCATTTTGAACTTTTGAAGTAAATCTGTAAAATACACACTAGGATTTATCATTATTCATTACATGATCAACTGAGAATTTTAACTTAGCGGTGTAACTCAACCTGTCTACATAAAACAGCTTCAACATGTTTTGTTCCTAAAATAATTAATTAAGAACATTCACACCCAAATCTATGCAGCGTGGTTAAATTACATTACATTTTTAAAACTAAACAAATATTTTTTCTTTTAATTAAAGCAAGAAAAGCTTTGCCTATGTGTATTAGACAACATTCTTCATGTGGTATTTACAATCAGTTCCTCTTCGAAAGGCACTAAGTGAAGAAGCCTAATCATATTATGAGCCATGTCCTATGTTTGCTTTGCTTGTTAGTGGAATGACCACCCAAACACGAATTTAAGCCCCTTTCACTGTTAGTTTCACACCTTTAATATGAGGGCAATATGTGGCTTAACCCATTTTGCTTTTATAGGATTAGCTGAGACTGAAAAGAACAAGCCCCGTTATACATACACATTGTGAGCATCTAATACACAGTAAGAGTAAGTGGAGGGGCAGAAACTGGGCTCCGAACTTAGTAGCATCAATCAGATGTTGGTTCACTTCACACAAACTATATTGTTATCTACACATAAGTCAGCAACATGATTTGGTTTAAAATATGTGTATGATTTCACATGTAGAAGTTAGGCTAAACAACAATGAACATAACTCACTCATGTATATCCTGAAGCAGACTCTTCAAGTGATTTACTGGAGAAGTCCAATCTTTTACATAAGTTTATTACAAATATATTTGCATAATACAATAAAAGTGAAAATATGAACAATTCTGACCCCAAGCCTTCAATTTTTATTATTATGTCACATTATATAAAAGTTCTAAGCCTCTTTTCAGCCTCTTTATTTATGTGGAGGCATACTGGAAACAAATGTTTCCTAGTCCATAGACTGTAGCATAGGGCTCTTCTAAAGAATACTTGACTGACTGACGATACGGCTCAGCAGTTAAAATCACCTATACCTATTGCAGAAGGCCTGGGTTCAATTCCCAGCACTCTATTTCTCATTTACTCTTCTGACCCTTAAAGGCTCCTTCATCTGCATGCCTCTGGTGCACACAGATACTCTGGCATGCAAACATAAACACTATACTTGATATCAGAAATCATAGATAACACATAATTAATAAACTAAAACCTCTTAGCAATGGTATTTATTTAAACATAGCTCAGTGCTAATGAGAAAATAAAACAACAGCAATACTACACAGCTAGAAATCAAAGCAACAGCAAGTCAGCCAATATACCACATTCATTTCTTTAAAAACACATATTTAATGTACTGCCTTACAAAGCTAGTTAGTGAAACAACTATGTTATAATTTAATATACAGAACAGTACAGAATAACTACAAACACAACCAATAAAATAACCTCTTGTGTTTGCATATTGTCATTACAATAAACTCTGGGTTATGTTCCAAATTGTTACTAATTTAGGTTGGGTGAAAAGAATGTGAGAGTCATACCTATACAAAGAGAAGCCTTGTTGTTATGAAATAACAAAGTCTATAGTATATATTAATGTTTAGTTTTTAACTTTTATTTATAAAACAAAAATTTTATTCAGTGTTGTCTCCTATACAATAGTTTCAATAGAATACTTTATCAGTTCTAGTACTAATGCAAATTAATGACAGACCCTTACCAATAGAGTTGAACCTTATTAAGGCCAATCTATACATAAATGCATGCATATATGTACACATGTACATGTGTGCACACACAGACACATACAAATCACTAATAAAACAAAGAAATCTTGTATATTCCCTATCCTTAAGAGAATGTAGAACAAAAAACTTAAGATGAACAAAAATATTATTCTAATTAAGTTTGGTTTATCATATATAAGCCACTTCTTATCTTCAAGTCTGACTTAAAAACATCTCAGAAGGGGCTAGAGAGATGGCTCAGTGGCTGCGAGCATGGACTGCTCTTCTGGAGGAACCAGGTTCAATTCCCAGCATCCACATGGCAGCTCACAACTGTCTGTAACTCCAAGATCTAACACTTTCATACAGACATACATGTGGGCAAAACAGCAATGCACATAAAATAAAAATAAATAAATAAATATTTTAAAACATCTCAAAAACATAAAAATGTTTTCATTGGTTACTGAAAACTCTTTGGAGTGATTGGGATGGGAAGGAAAGCAAGAGGTAGTCTCTAAACAAGAAAGAAATAAACAATATTTCTCCAACTTGTAATATGGTTTTCTTCTTTTAAATGTTATACTAACTTTCCTCAGGTAGTACACAGAAAACATCAGTGTCTAAATGGAATCTTATATTTCAATCCACTTAAAGAACACACCAGGAAAAAAAGATACCTGAAATCTCTTCATAATGAGGCTTGCTGTGGCTAATCTACCAACTATTCAGATAATTCTGAAGTTTCAATTAGTGGAAACCCATGGCTAGGATCCAAATTAGTTTCATTTTTTTAAAGCAATGATTAAAATGCTCAACATCCACAAGTTAAAAAAAAACAGCAACAACAACAAAAAACCCTTTAAATCTTCAAAGATGTAAGGCCACAATCAGGGTGAATAATCTCATGCTTTTCAGAGTATTTTAAATCAGCACAACTTGTTCCATGTCGGCTCCAAGAGGCTAATGACAGTAGCTGTGGCCATCAAATTAGTAGCACAAATGGTCATACATTCACACCTGAAGTGCAAAGGAACATTCTTACCACTTTATTCTCACTTCAGTTCTGTCTAAAGGACATTAAATAATGTCATTCCTCCCTTAACAAATAAGCCTGCCATTTCAGATAGCTGATCCATGACAGGTTACTAGTATTCAAAACTGGCACGTAGAACAGCGTCACCCTGTGAGCCAACAGGAAGCAATTTGCAGACTATCGACCTGAATTTGCTACCTGCAGTTTTTCACTGTTTTTGGTAACACCAGTTACAAGGTGCAATATAGTATATGTATTTTAATTATGTTTCATATTTAATTTACAATTTCAGTTCCTTTATAATATATTTTTATTGGACTTTATGGGTTGAGATTTTCATAGGGGACAAATACCTGTTCTCAGAAATACCAACTACTTTCCATACCCAGGAAGGTCAGGCATGGTGTTGTTGGCAGTTGTCAAGGTATCTGTTTGCCCAACTTTTTAAAAGAAGTCTTTATTAAAATGGGGTTTAAAAAAGAGCAAATGAGAAACAAGGAATGAAAAATGATAAGCAAAGACTCCAGTTGTTTTTTTTTTTACTTTTAGTTTTCTACCATATATAAAATTTCCCTTTAAAGACTGTTTGCCCAACTTTTATCCAGCTAGAGCAAAGATAGTAAGCTCTTGATTCACAAGAGAAAGTGGAAAAAGTCAAAGCCTATAGACAGATTGTTCAGTGCTGAATGAATAGGCATACAGGCCTTGTCCATCATAGGCAATGCAAACAAAACCATTATGAGGCAGGTCACAAACTACCAGCTCAAGTTTGGAGGCTGCTTGCACACACTAACTTGTTTGTTCCCAATGTACAAGCAATATGAGAATTTAAAAGGAAACAATGTGTCAGCTATAGGGTTTGGATAATTTCATCAGAAAATTTAGAATGCATAGAGATCTACAAAAAGTGAGTTGAGTTCCAAAAAGTACAACAATGAAAGAGGAAATGTTGATGGTAGTCAATCTATAGAAGCACATGCTGTTGACTCAATGAAACGAGCAACTATTATACTCTTCTTGTCATATTCCCAGCTTACCAGTGGGCACCAAAGGCACTTACGACAGCCAGAAGGAAGCTAGTATGAGAAACAGCTTCTCTGCCCACTGGTTATTTTTATCTTCAGAATATTGTGACACAAGAACAAATGGAAATATAAGAGATGTGAGACAGCATAGAATCAAAGAACTGAGGACCCAAGCTCATATCACAGGTGATTATGATGACAGCAGCCTAAAGTTTAGACTAAAGATTTCATTTAATTCCAACAGTCTTTGCAAATGTATGTCTTCTCACTGTATGTATAAGCCATCAAGGCCAAGAGATATCACTTCATTCCTACAAGTCACTCAGTAGCTAATCATTCCTTTGTGTAAACAGTGAGGAACAGACACATATCTCTTGATGAGCATAGCCAATGGTAACACTTAGATTTGAGTCTAGGGCAGGCTGACTGTCTCCAAAATCTGGACTGATATTTTAATAAACAATTTTAACAGGTTAATAAACGATTGTATTGATGCTTACAAAATAACAGAGTTTACCAAATCAACATTCTAAAATCAAGAAGACACAATTAATGAAAATTTAATATCTTGAAGGATGAGTAAGTTCAAGATGACAAGTGATAAATTATCAGGTCTGTGAATTCATTGAGTTTCTAGTTTTTGTTCGTGTGAAGGGCAAGCAAGTCAGGGGGATGTGTATAGACAGCCTCACTAAATAGTCTATGATGACCTTGAACTTCTGATCCTCCAGCCTCTACTTCTGAAGTGCTGGAATTAAAAGCATGTGTAATGTCCAGCTTTATGAAATGCCTAGAATCCAACACAGTAGCCAGCAGGCTCTCTTAAGAAGTACACGAAAAATAGATCTTTCTTACTCCTCCATTCTGTAAAAGAAAATCTCTTCTTGATACAAAACTATATATTTGACTTTCAAAACGCGTTTGTTTTGTAAACTTTTGAGTAACTAGAAAAGATAGCAATAATGTATTTGAAGGTAATTTACATTAAGAATGAGCAATTTTAAGGTGTTCATGAATGTATTGATGATGTTATACCTTAAAACACTTATTGGAGAAACACATGAAACTCAAACTTCTCATAAAATTCTGCCTTTAGCTATAAATATAGTGATCAATGTTATAAGGAGGCGTTAAACCTACTCAGAATTTTTCTAATAATAGCATGTTTTGAAATACATTGAGTGATGACAGCTGCATAAGAAGCATGACCAGGGATGGCTTCTGGATGGAACTGTGTGTTGTTTCCATATAATACCACAAACCTCCCATGTCTTTTGCAACATAGAGAAAATGGCGGGGGAAGAAGACAGTTAATTCTCCCACAACTGGAGGTAGCAGGAACCCTCAGAGATCCATGGTTGGTACAATCATAGAATACGTGATCTCTCCTTTTAGAATATGCAGCAAGGGTTTTTAACAGTTCCCTTTGGCTGTGGTTTTAAGGCTTAGTGGAGAACTATTCCCAGCCAACAAAGAGTTAAGTGTCAGAATGTATCAGTAAACCACAGGGTAGAGACAAGGCATCCTGAACCCATTCCTTAACACAGCTGTCACTAGTCCAGTCCGCGCCATCCTTAACTCTCCTAGGTGTCCCTGGCCTGGAGCCAAAGGTATCATTTTACTGAGGGGAGGAAAAGTTTCATTCTTCTACCCTGACTTTGTAATCTTGTTTCTCCACATTTTCTAACTGTACAAACCAGAGCCTTCCCCCAAATATTTACAAAGAATGAGAGAGAGAGAGAATGAGGAGGAGGTGTCTGGGGTTTTGTTTGGTTGGGTGGCTGGGTTTCTTTCTTTCAGTGGTACTCACAGTACTGGGGACTATTTGAAACACTGATAGGGCATACGTGGAAACAGGGACTCTGTTCGTGCCCAGTGAATTCAGGTAATGTATCCATTGTTCCACGCCGCTATGGTCTGGTGCCGGGAACCTCAACTAGAACAAGCTTGCCCTGAATTTTCCTTTGCATTTAGATATCAGCTTTGATAAGGTCACACCTTAGAAGATCCACACAGCATGCAACACTCAGGGAGCAATAAAGCCCTCAGCCATTCCCATACTCAGATAAGACTGTAAAGGGGGGTAGCAATCAGAATCACATTCCCAAACACAAACACAATTCTACAGCAAGCCCAGTTACACCTGCAGTCTATAGACCCTCCAAACCTAGATCCGGAGCCATAAACAAGAGTCCTTGAGAAAACAGGTTCCCCTCTTCTCTCATTCTGTCTTGGATTTTTTTTTTCCTTCAATGACTTTACTGGAAGAGAATACCAAAGATTCTTTCTTCCTTGTGTGCTCTCTCCTCATTTCAATTAACAGCAGCTCCCTAAATCATCTAATTCCTGACCCTCTGTGTTGGTTAGTTGTATCTCAACTTGACATGAGCAAGAGTCATTTGGAAAGAGACTCTCATAAAATTGGCCTATAGTCGACTCTGAGGCCATTTTTGAGGGGAAGGGATTGATGGTTGATGCGGGAAGGCTCAGCTTATTGTGAGTAGTGGTAATGCTACCCCTGGGTAGGTGGTCCATACGTGTATAAAAAGAGCGAGCCAGAAAGAAGCATTCCTCCATGGCCTTTGCTTCAGGCTCCTGCTCTGATTTCCCTAGGTGAGGGATTATGACCTGGAAGCACACCATACCCCCAAGTTGCTTTTGGTAATGGCATTTTAACACAACACTAGCAGCCCTAACTAAGACACCTTCTATTCCCTTGAACCTCCCAAAAGACTTGACTTCTACACTCTCCCATGAGCTTCCCATAGAAACCAACTCCCCAGACTGCTTTCCTCACAGGCATTCCCTCAAGATCCAGTCCTCTTCTCCCTTGCTGTTTTCCTTTCCACCTGCTCCCAGAAGAACCTAACCTGACACCATCGTGAGTGAAAATCCACCAGAGAGTGTGAGGAGGGGAAGAATGCCACAAGAGCACAACACAGGTCTCCCCTCTCTCTCATCCATCTCTATACCTGCATACACACTTGTTTTAATGCCACCGTAATTCCTGACGTTCTCTCCTACTCTCATCTCTCTATGATACATCCTACCATCTTGGGTATACTCGCAACATTCCCAAATTTCTGGATGAAATACTTCCAGGTGGGACCCTTAAATAAATGAAGAACATGCACATATGGGTGTACATACACATGTACACGTATATATCTTTTTCTATCGAACTTACTTCGAAAATTGAGAACAAATCAAAATTCAAGTAAAAGCACTCATTTGAAACTCCTATCAAGCCCTGGAATTCTAAAATTTTAAGAAACAACAACAACAACAAAAAACCCTTCAGCTCCAACTCTTCCTAGCCTGGGACACAGTTCAGACGGTCACTCTCAAGCAGCCCACCCTGTAGCTTCTGCTTCTCCGAGCACATTCAGAAATTTACTTTACACATTGGCTGGAAGAGCTAAGAATTTCCAAGCAACATCTCTTACATTATTATAACTTTCTGTCTACTTTAAATAAGATCTCGGAGGAAAAGGGTAACTGAATAATCTGCTGAAACTTCTTTAATCAATACAGTCTAATAAACAGAAATACAGCAATAAGGACACGATGATTTTTCTTTTCCTTTTAGGATATAAATTTACCTAACCTACTAAGTGATTACTTGTATTTAAAAAATAGCCCTGCTATAATTACTTAAAATAAAAAGTAATTACTATTTAAATATTCAGAAAATTAATAAAATAATTATTTCTTCTGTGGTTTGAAAAACTGCAGAGAAAGAGAAGACCAATTGTTGTGTGTGTGTGTGTTTAAGAGCTTCTTCCTTTAAAAAAACTGAAAGGATGGTCTAATTACTTCTAAGGAAAATAATTCTTCCTAGTAGATTCTCATTCAGGGATGAGGTCTGGGGGATTAGTTCACACAGTTAGACAACCCATCAATAAATTATATCTTCATCCTGTTTTCCATTTCTGACACCAAAAAAAAGCCCCTTTCTACCTGGAAAAATCTAAAAGCAAGTTATAGCAGTTTTGTACACTTTGTCTCTTACATTTAGCACTACGAACACACTAAGGCACAGACATGATTAATATGTGACTCTTGGACAAAAGAACAAAAATGTGTCTCTAATCTCTAGATATTAAGTAATATAACTATTAAAATTTTCACTCAAATTATGTCACTCCTGAAGAAAATCTGCAAATGGTACAAAACAGAAATGGAAGAATATCATAAGTTATTAGATTAAATTGATCACATATTGGAATCCAGGGCTAGAAGGACTCTAGCATTTGTCAATAGCCTCATTTGTCTTCAATGGCCACACTAAACCGCCCTGATTCAGAAAAACTCAGGATTCCTCAGACACAGTGGAAAGGGCCATCAAAAGGCACGGGACGAGCTAATAATGGTCCTCAGAAAGAGCTTTTCAACCCTTGTCCAGGAGAAGGCTAACTCTTAGAGAAGAGTGTAATTCTTTCTTTACCGGGCAAGATTTATTACGTTCATCTGCAGGAGGCTCAGTCTGTCTCTTACCTTTACAGCTGTGGCTGTTGGAGAGCAGGGTCCCTGAAACCCTGACAAATGCGTCACTGCTTTAAGTACCTGTGCCTACACATAGTTTTTCACTTTCCATTAGAATCTAAAAATTGTTTCTAAATGTTTTTTTTTCACTGCAAAAAACAGGAAGATTTGTTCAGTTGCATGAGAACCTTGGGTGGAACATACCAAAAAGATTATACAAAGTTTAGTTTAAGTCTAGTTGTTGTCAAAAATATAAATCTCCCTTCATGTGCTACTGGTCTGTGTGTAACAATCGAGATACTACATCTCTTTAAATGAATAGACAAAATACAGTTTTCTCAGTCCTTGAAAGATATACAAAAGTCCTAGAGGCTTATCAATAATATTTTAAGAGAATTAACATAAATTTTGAACGTGGTTGAACAAACCCAATACATTTCTGGATTGTGATGTCAAAGCAAGGACTTAAAGCTTATGGAGTGAGAAGCTTGGGCCAATTCCTTAATGCTCTCTGAGTCTGTCTGTTTCTCTGTATCTCTGTTTCTGTCTTTCTCTTTCCTTCCCTCCCTCTGTCCCTCTCTCCCTAATAGGAAGAATTATATTAAAACTATGATTATATGAAACATAAATACTAGGGAATATGATGCCAAATTAGGCAAGAAACAATGACACCATAATGAATTTTCAGGAAGGTAGGCTGAATTTTAGAAATGTTACTGAAATTTCAAGTACTCAAAATGGGTGCTTTGTCTGATGGCTGACAAGGTAACACCTGGTAAGCAATGTAATGGAGACTGGCAGAGGATGTGCCATGAACAGGGACGTGGTGGGCCCTCAAACATTTTGAACAGTCTCTTCTGTACTCATACAACATGACTTCGCTTATATTAGAATGTGACTGATTATGTTTGAATGTGGTAGAACATAATGTATTCCTGGCCTGGGATGTCAAAGGAATGTCTTAAAAGTATACGGAGTGAAAGGCTTGGGGCAATTCCTTAACATACTGTGCCGCCCTCAATGCCCTGTGGTTATGAACAGCAGATTATGTGCATGGAAAGATATTGGGATCAGAGTTTCTGAGAAACCCGACTTGTAGCCCACAGTTTCAGAGAGCCTAGCTGCATGTTGAGCAGCTGAACTCATGTGACCTGAGATCTGATTCCACTGCATGGCCTTCAGGCTACAGTGGTAGTGTTACTTTACCAAAATAATCCCCCCCCTCATAGGAACACGTTCCAAGGGTGCTTGCAGGTGCCAACTTCTACTCCTCTGGAATAAGATTCCTCTAGGCTAATATACTGGAGGGCTATTTGTGTTTCAAAGGAGCTCATGTATTTACCCTACACATCCCCAAAGCAGCCTCAATGAATATTTGCAAGTATACATTTTCCCTTGCTAAGGAGGCAATATCTGTTCACTGTAAGATGCACTGATAGTGGCAATAGGATCTAAGAGGGGTGTAGGTAAGAAAACCACTAAGAACCTCAACACAAAATATACAGTGGCATACATCTCCCCATTTGAATAACACACACACACACACATATATATATATATATGTGTATATATTATATATATGGCAGCCTTTATTTACAAGCTTGAGATCATTCTATATAAACTTGCACAACTTTTCAAATGTATACATATACATATACATATACATATATATGGGAAAAGTCTTCTGCTATGGTTTTCTTTGAAGCACGCAATTTTCAATAGCTTCATTTTATTGTATTTGATGGCAATACATTGTTAAATGACTGAACACTTCAGAGTATAGTCCATTGTTCCTATCAAGCACCGTGCTTTGTTTTTAAAGAGATTTTAACAGATGAAACTATAAGCTTTCAGTGAGAATGTCAGCAAACATAAAATCATAACAGTGAAAATTTTATAATCAACACGTTTATTTATTCAAGAATATCAAACGTAAGCTGTAACAAACTGCACTCTGGCTTGTTAACATCCATCTGCCAGTGACAGGGACACAGATCACAATTAACACAACTAACAAAATGATAAATACTGGTACTGGGTTCCTATTATGTCCAAGACACTGTGTTAGGTATGTCTAAACACACTTCAATTTTGACTTCAATTGTGTAATCAAAATATTACTATCTCTTTTTAAGATTAAAAAACCCTTCGAGTAAAGGTTACATAATTCAAGCAGCTAGTAAATAGAACCCACCTAAGTGAATACTGCAGCTCTTGCTTTCCATATCTGAAGGGACAGTCAGCATTCTCGAAGCTAGTAATATCTAGTCATACTTATCAGCTGTACTCCAATGCTAATGAAAACAAAAACTACTACTATTATATTATAGTATAACAACTTGACAATACTGCTTTCAAAATTAAGCAGAAGTGTGGTAAAATACATAAAGGTTTTAAACTCTCTAGATTCCAAAGATGCGCATGGTTTTAAAATACCACAAGTTTGTTTTAAGCGAATACCTGTGTTGATTTCTATACACCTGGGGAGGTTTTGTGGTGGTGGTGGTGTAACTGGTTTTAGATTTTTATCTTCTAGCCATGGTCTCACACTGTGGCCTTGACTGGCCTCAAATTTGAGACATTGTTCAGTGGCCTCTCAAGAGCTGGGATTACAAGCGCAAGCCACCAGGCGCAGGCAAGTCCCGCTAATCAGTCTGCTCCTGTCCTCTTTAACAGCTACTCTAGGATTTGAACCCGCAGGTTTGCACACGTTGAGCACATACCACACCACTGAGCTGTATCCCACCCCACCCCTCCCAATATGGTGTTTTAAGACCATCACTTATGCACAGATAGCAATTGTTTATTGCATGCAAATATCTGAAACTGAGACATAAAACGCAATCACAATCACTGAACACACAAAATAAATAAAACTATCAGAGAATGGTTTGAGTGAGAGGAGCCTACATTTAAACCGGCTGTGTCAGCAAATGAGTGTATCACACCAGATCCTTCCAGCAGGCACTGGTAAGGAACTGAGGGGTGCACTAAAGCCACTATGCTTAGGTGATACCAACCGCTCCTTACCTGTCCTTTTCTTTTCTCTTTTGATGTTGAGAAGTTTACAGCTGAGCACTTTCAGGTCCATATTGCCGTAGGTTTTATACACCTACAGGCAAATGTTTCCCTCTTTCTTTTGCACAAATATAACTAAGTTTTTCTGCTGTTTGTTTTTTAACTCTGGAACTTGAAACTTTTTTCCATCCCTGTATAAGATTCTTCTCTTTGTGTACACCCTGCACAATGTGCTGGTGCTGATTGCTTCATTTGTCTTGTCAATCCCCTATTGATGAAGACTGCTTGAAAAAGAGTTCTCATTTTTTCATGTGTACAAAAAGCAATGAATGAATTTGTACAACGAACACTTAATGAGTGTATGCTACACCTAAGCGACTACGCATGTGTTCCTTATGCACGTTTACATCAATTTACACTCCCATCAATAGTTATGAAAATCCTGGTGCCCTGCAGCTTTGCCAATCTGAGTATTTCATACAGCAGGAGCAGTGTTTGGCTTCTCTTATTTTGAATGAAGCTGAACAACTCTTTACATGTGTAAGAGCCAATTCTGTACTTTGAATTGTGTTTTAGTATAATTTAACCAAATTTCCCTTAGTTATCTTCTTAATTACTTGGAAATGGGACACATTATGGAGATTATTTCCTTTTTCATGAAACAAGTAACAAATTTGCATCTACATTTGTTCCGATTCAGAGTTCATCCTGCAGCTCATTATGAGATACGGACGCTGGCACATTGGCCCATCTAATACAGTATGCTTTCCCATGCTTAAGAATTCTTTCACATAACCTTTAATACAAACAAAACAAATTACTTCGTGAAATGTCCTTTAATTTTGAGTTTCCCCACTATTGAATTGTTTTATTGTTTAGGAACTGTCGCTCAACTGCTTATCTGAAGTTTATGGGTACAAAACCTTACCATTTGTAACAGATTTTTTTTAAACCACTGCTTTTCAATTTTTTATGCCTATTTCCATTCTAACTGCTTTAAACAAGTTCCTCCAGAGCAGCATTAAAAGGAAGTGAAGAATGTGTACAGCATTGGTCTTGTTTCTGGCATTATTGACCATACCTGTGTGTTCCCCCATAAATCATTGCAGCCTTTGGATAGATTGTAAATACATTTTATTACAATAGAAAAGTATCCCTTTGCTCCTATTTATTGAATGCAGAGAACTTTTATTAAGTTTCTTTCATCTGTGTGTTTGTGAATACAATTATGATTTTCTCCCTTTTAATACAACAAATGTTAGCAGCCTTCCCATAACTGGATCATCCTCACGTTGCTAAAATAAACATTGACAGTCAACAATGTATTGCTCCTTTAAGGAAATCTACATTCATTTCTTATATTGCAATTGTCATTGATATTTAAAATATGATATTGGTAGTATTAAAGTAAAAGAGGTCAATATGTAAAACAAGAAACCAGTATCTCCTAGAACAGTTTGGAGACAAGGACCTGAATCTATTTGGGGAACTGGTATAAATTAGTTGATTATGCTCTATTGGTTAAATACAGGGACTGACTGACAGTTTGAGACTTACTCCACAAGGGAATTTTATCAAAGTACCATGTCTAAAGGTTCTGTTTTCTATTTGTTCTCTATATGACAATACAGTAAATTAACTCAGAATTACCAAAAACCTACTATTTCCAGCAGACTGGAAGCTGTGAACTACTAATAGTTTAAAAACTTGAAGACATTTTTGATAGGATAAACAATGAAAATCTTGTCTTTATTGCAAAGCAATATAGACATACATGTCAGTGTGTCTCAATATTCTTCAGAATATTTATGACAATAGTTTCCTAAAACAATACAACTGCTACATAACTTTCACATTCCACTCTATGCCATGCAATTTTACTAAGTTTTGACGCCTATAGACTATGTTGATTTCCCAACTGATAACAAATTATAATCTTGTTAAAGAAATATTGTCATACTAGATGAGGACAAAGACCAGAAAAGAAAGCAAGACAAGACAAGTTTCAACCATACTACCGCACCTCCTTCCTCCACTCTGCATCTTTTTCTTTGGCTTTTAAGGCAGAATTCCACTAGGTATACCAAGAAGACCTCACACTCCTGATCCTCCTGCCTCATCTTCAAGTGTAGGGCTGCAAGCTTGAGTCATCATGTCTGGATTATAGCTTTGCCTGATGGCCTTTAACTGTACCTCAGGTTTTAATTTATTGAATGAAGGCAAGCTAAGGAGTGTTGCAAACACATAAAATCAAATTACAAGGATCATGAATTGGAGGCCAGGTGAGCTACATAATGAGACCTTGTCTTAAAAAAATGAATAAAGTGGGAGTGGATATGATCAAGGTACATTAAATACATATATAAAATTGTCAAAGAACAAACATATCATATATATGCATGCATACAGACAGACAGAAAAAAGGCACCACTAGCATTTACCTCATAGTTTTTCAACTGAAGTAATGCAGACAACATGTGTTTAAAAATAGATGTGATTAGGTTAATTTAAAAAAAATTCCATTTCTACAGTTGCTAAATGGAAACCAACATCTCCCAAATACAAACTCTAAAAGAAAAAAATCATTAAAAATGGAAATTATTTATAATCTAATAAAGTTAATTCCAGACATGCCAATAAAATCTAAATGTCTGCTTTAAGACTAGCCTGGACTATGGCTCCCTTCTAAGGAATACATATTAGCTGCAATGAATAAATTGCAAATCTTTTTCCCCCTTTACACATCAGCACACTCAGTTTATCTTAACGCTGTCATGAAAACCACTAAACATACTAAGAAATTAAAATTTAACAGTTCGTTCTTAAAACACTGCAGATATTTTATCTGCACTGTGCGCTTGCTAACTATTCCGCAGCAGTGCCATAGGATAAATAGCTTTATCCTCCATACTTCAGGTCTGTAAACTTGATAAGACAATACTGTCTGCTATGCTTCTGGAACCTCTCTGCTCTTTGTCTGTCTCCTGCTCCCTTCAGCCTTTAGTGTAGTAGTAGAAGAGACTGTGACTAACATCAGCATAAGGAACCCAGTACTGACTTCCTGGAATACATGATCTCAGTATCCTTTACCTGAACTGTCCCTGAAGAGGCTGGTGACATTAAGTGAGTTGGTCAACAATCCTCGAAGGAGTCAGAAGTATGCTTTACTTCTCCAAATTTACAAGCTAACACAATACCTAGAAAATTCCAGAGGAAGAGGAGAGACAACCTCATGATGGAGAACCAGGACCAGGATATCATCCCCACATTGATAGAAAAAAATGAAGGTTTCTTTTCCTGTGTCTACCCACGCTATCACACCCAAGCATGCTCCTGACCCAGCTTCAGCAAGTTGATCCAGATCTGTGCAGACATGGTGGTGGCAGATTCCTAATGTTTATGGTATCTAAGGATATAGAAACCTCAAACCAAGCCTGGAGAAAGGGATAATCCTTTAACTTCTAATATCCCAGCTCTAGCCTAAAGTGAAATTTAGACATGACAAGTATAAGTTGTATTAGACATAATTTCACTGCAATATCACTTTGCTGGCATTTATCCATTAAATATATTTCAAACAGTATTGATATGTAAGCTGCCTTTGGCAAGTATGCTTACTAGTTTATTTCCAGGTTCAATCTTGAGAAAAAATCTGTAATAAGGCAAAGGTCTATTTTTATAAAAATTAAGTCATGTTCAAAAGTGAATTTACTTTGGAAGTGAGAAGCCTGTTTTTTTAATCACATCTACTTGGCAAATTTATTTCCCTTTTTGTAGGAGAGTTTGAGTGAAAGGAGAGGGAGTTGTTTGTTTTATCATGTACCCAAACCTGACTGGGATTATATTCTTGAAGTTGGCAGGCACTGAGCAAGGAGAGGCAAAGATACACAAGTTTGACAGAAATAAAAGTAAATGGGTATGTTTATACTCATCACAAGGACACTGAGTGCCAGCAAGTTGGCAGAACACCTATCTCACAGCAACTGGAATGGTACCTTTTCCTTATACACCTGTAATACCACACAGGCCCACGACATCTGGGTGAGCTGTGCTCTCTGCCCTTGGGCATCTTCGGAAATTTCTCCAACATCCAACTCCAAATCTCAGAATCTAAATAACAGCAGAATGAAACTCTCCAATGTGCTTTCAGTACTCCTGTTTGAAAATGAGGGTTTCTTGGAAGAGAAAGGTGCTTTCTAGCTCGGAGACATTTACCCTTCCTCTAAAGCAATGGTTCTCATTCCTAATGCTGGGACCCTTCAATACAGTTCCTCTTGATAAACTTATTTTCGTTGCTACTTCATAACTGTAATATTGATTGCTACTACTATGAATCATAATGTAAATATCTGATATGCAAAATATCTGATATGTGACTGCTACAGGGGGTTGAGACCCACAGGTTGAGAACCACTGCTATAAAGTCAGAAAACATGATGTTTTAGACATCAGGGATTCTTTTTTTGTTTAATTGGTTTTAACAGATACTCTGATAGTCTTCATTTGATAGAATCTAAATATAAAGTGTTACACTAATAGCATAGTTTGAATTAAATAATATATTAAGACAAACAAGCCTCCCCCACTCTGACCCTCACTCCTCTCAGCCACTCATTTACTGTTGAGTAGACTTGAGAAATGTTACAAGTGATCATATCCATTGATCTGCCTGTTTCTATCTGTTCTGTAAGACAGTGTATGAATCAAATGCCTTCCCAAAAGTAAAGTGTGAAAGAGAATATGAAACTCAGTTGTCAGGTAAGAAATTCTCCCTAAAGTCCCACTGGAAAAAAAATGCAAAGGCCCTCTGTAACATTTGACTCAGTGCAACTGGACCCATGGACCCATTAAGAAAAAAAAAAAAAAAAAGCATAAGCCTGCCAGAGAAAGAGTTCCAAAATGTATGCAAATGCATGGTAAAACTTAAAAGTTGCAAAAGAGCAGTTTCACATCTGGCTCAATGAAGGCAAAATCACAGATGAGTGAGGAGCATGGCAACTAAGAAACAGCTGGACAGTCAGACATAGTAAGCCATGTTTCAAGTTGCTATATAGGTCTTAACCTAATTTCATTCAGATTCTTCAGTAAGATCACTGAAGTTTTAGGTAATGCATTGGTGTTAGAAATTAAACTCAGATATTTCTATGCCTTCAGTAATAAAATGGTTCTAATTTGAATAGGAGAGTTGGTGGTGACTGGAGAGAAAAATAAAACTCTTTGAATCCTCCTAACTAGGCTGAACTCTGACAGAGCTCTACCAATTTGAAACAAAGAAAGAATTAAAGCTCAAGTGGGATATTTCCCTCTGTGCTCTGCCACCCTAGGAAAATGCCTGCTTTGGTGGTGAGGTCTCTCCAAATTTTAACATTAACCAGTTCAGGTTCCTGACATAATGGAAGCTTTCCTGGCTAACCAGGCAGTCTGCCCATCAACTGGAGATCCACAGATCTCCTGAATTATAATCAGAGACGGGTGTTCACACCCTGAAACCGATCCGTCACTCTAATCTCCTGCCTTAAAAATAAGTTAAGGGAAAATGTGAAGACACCATATGACTCAAGCCATGTGGATCTCAACAAGGCCGTCCCATTTCCCATCATAGGTAATGCTTATTTCTCTGAGACTATTTGTCCGTACTACCCAAAAGTCACGACCAACTAATGTCAGCGATCAAGAAAGTCAAAGTATTTTCATGGAAAAACAATTACAGCAGTCTTATTATATAAAACAAAGTAAAACTCCTAAAATTATCAGTGATGCCTGGTCCTCCCTGAACACACAGGAACACTACATGATAGTTACTGTCTTTCCAGTTCATATAATAGCATGTAGAGAACAATATCATATATCAGTGGATTAAATGTTAAGCTCTCCTTTAGCTGCAGGATGACAAAATTTATGTACCACTAGGTCGATTATTGCACAACAACCACAACAAAAACTGTAGCTGTTTAAAACTATATTATTTACATGCTTAGCAACAAAATAAAGTTTGGAATATTTAATGTTAAGATTTAATCAGGGCTGGAGAGATGGCTCAGTGGTTAAGAGCACTGTCTGTTCTTCCAAAGGACCTGGGTTCGATTCCTAGCACTCAGAAGGCAGCTCACTACTGTCTGTAACTCCAGTTCCAGGGGATCTGACACCAGTATACATAAAATAAGGTTAAATAAATTTTAAGAGAAAATTTAATCATAACATGAATTGATTCCTATTTTTACCCCCTCACATTCCTCTGTTTACATGGGAGTAAAAATAAAATAAAATACTCAGACATTCTTGGAGCAGTTCAGGAGATGATATGCAAAATGCTTAGTACTTGCCTAAAACAGTAAATACAATATGAGAATTTCCACTCATCATTTTGCAGCTCTCTCTGTCTCTGTCTCTCTCTTCTTGCCCAGGCTATCCTGAAACTTACTTTGTGATTCAGGGTGCCATTGAACTTGAAGCTATCCCTCCTGCTTAAGCTTTCCTAGGGACACATTTTACTTGTTAAAAACACAAAAACAAAAACCATTTTCTCATCCCCTTAACTAACTTTCATCCTACTAAAGCACTTAAGGTCTGCATCATTAATATCCAATTTAGGAGCAAGTAAGAGGGTTCAATGGGTAAAAGTATATGGCACACAAACCCTGGTGACCACAGTTGGATCTCCAGAGTTCATGTAAGGAGTCAAATGGGCTGGCATGCATGCATGTGCAATCCCAGCACTCCGAGGGTAGGGCGGGAGTCAGAACAGGAACATCAAAGCATTGGTCTATGCTTATGAGACACGTAGCTTGAAGGACTGCAGCACATCAGGGTCAAGAGAGACCCTCTTTCAACAGTGCAGAAAGGGAGAACTGATTCCTCTTGCCTCTGATAGCCACATGCACACATGCAAACAGTGGCGTACACACACAACAAAATAGAATCATAAAAATTAAACATATAATTCATTTTTAAAATCACAATTTTCATGTCTAGTAATCACAGTCCAAGAAAACCCATATTAGTAACCCCTCAAGTAACTGACGTACCTTATAGTTTTTGCTCAACAGCCTTTCAGTTAAAAATCTCAAAGGAAAAATGGCCCAAAAATCAAAAGGATGTATGAAGGAATAACCGTTACAATTTTAAGCATCTTGGTTATCTGTGCTTTACTGTGGAATAAATTAATTTCATGGAAAAGCTAAGCCCGAGTGAGCAAGTAGATCAGCAATTACCACAACAGTGTATCCACAACCCAGTGAGACCTCAGAGTTGCAATATGTTCCCTGCAGTTACCAAACAACCGCTGACATTTACCTGCAGCACCTACTGTGTGACACATCTGTGTGTCCCAAGCTCTGCTACCAGCTTTAGCACCTAATGTCAATCAATCTTCCAAACAGCCAGGAGAAGAGCTTCCACACTCAGGAGAACAACTTGCCAAGGTTACACCGCTGGTAAACGCCTGTGTTTGAGCATGGTGGGTGGTGGGCCAATTTCTAGTCACTAACTCCTGAGAACCAACCTACTAAGGACTAAACATCAGGTATAGCAGAGTTTAGAACTCTGAGTTGCTATGGTTACCTTCGATTTACCACCAAGAGCTCAGGTAGAAAGTATGGTCCTAGTGAGTCAACAACAAAGATGATGGAATCATGAAGAGGAGAGAAATTATGCCATCGGGGGAGGGGGAGATGAGTCTCTTAGAAGCTACTGAGGTAGTTCTCATGAAATCCTGCTTAGCTCTCCTGGGAGAATTTTAAAAGAGCAAGACTGACCCCTCCCTTGTCTCTAGCTTACTATCTCATCATGTGATCTCTCCCTGTGACTTTTCCTGCTTACACACCCACCTACCATGATACTATCCACCATAAGATGTAGCACGTGAGGCCATCAACAGAACTGACATTTAAGCCATGAGCCTGAACCTCCAAAACTGTGTGATAAACAAACTCCTTTCCTTTAATGTTACCTAGACTCAACCATATTATTACAGCAATGGAGAACACATTAGTGCATAGGTACAACAGTGAAAGATTCTGCTGTACCATGGCATCTAATAGTTACCCCCATCTATCACTGTTATTACTGGTTTCATCATAATTTAATTTATACTAATGAGAAAACTATATTTATCAGTGGATAAGGTGACATTTTGATGTCTGTCTACATTGTGAATAAGCATCCCATCAATCTATGTTTGTTTTTATGGAGAACAACATTAAAAATACATCACCCTAGCTTTTTAAAATATACAGTGCATTCCTGTCACCCTACTAGGAAATGAAAGCATGTAGAGAATCCAGCTTCTCAACATCACTTAGGGAACGTCACCCTTTATCCCTCTCCTCCCTCTAATACTGTCTTCCAGGTGTCACTCTAAGTCTGAAAACTGCTGGTAATTGTATGCACCATCATTCTCACCAGAATTATTATTTTTTTTCCTTTTAAAGAGAGGGTTTCACTATGTATCCCCAGTTGGCCTAGAACTCACTATATAGTATAGGCTGTCGTCAAACTCACAAAGATCTGCCTGCCTCTGCTTGAAAGTGTGCTAAAATTAAAGTTCTGCACCACCACCTCCAGCCTTGACTAGTTCCCCACTTCTGACTGTGAATGAAGAAAAATACACTTCTCATGTCCCTAAAAGTAAGTAAGTAAGTAAGTAAGTAAATAAATAAATAAATAATAGTGCTGGCTTATATACTTCTGTTATTTCTAACAATCAGATCTTTATCACATGGGTGAAGCTGCTCTGATCGTTTTTTCGGGAATGTAATCATTTACTTCAAGAACATTTCAAATGAAAAATATTTCCTTTCATTCTTTCTCTGTGTCTCTGTCTCTCTCTTTCTCTAGACTAAAGAGAGAAACCTGGCTTTTATTCTTTCCTTTTAGTACAGTTTTCCTAAGTCCATATTATGCAACTAAAGCAGAATCCATCAGGCCGGGAAGTTTGGCCAAAGAAGAAATGTAGTTCTCTTAGTTTGGAGGAGGAGAGCCACACAGCATGGGGGAAGAGCCAGCTCCAGCACAGTAGATACCACATGTTCAGAGCATGGAGAATGTCATGAGAGCTCAGATCTTAGTTTTCTTCTGTAGTCACTAACCCCTCATGGGGTCCCACCCTCATGAATTCAAGGAAGCCAATTTGTCTCTGAGAAGGCTCCACCTTCAAACACTATCAGCACCTGAATTTAGGGATTAAGGTTCTAACACAAATATTCAGGAGATGTTTCCAAACCATCACATGGTCTGTAACTCTTACGGATTGGTGCAGTCATCTGGTGTACCTGGTCTTTGCTACTTTGTGGGTTCTTCTTTCTTCTACCCTTCACAACCCCTTTTCTTCCACCCTTTCAACACTCTCTCATTAGTTAGAAAGAAAAAAGGATAGAGAGGAAAAGAGAGATCCCTGAATAAAGCCAGGTGTCCAAAAGAGGGTGACATTATTATTAAACTACCCTCTGCTGATTAGGGGCATCGAGTTACTTGGGGCAAGTTTGATCTTTGCTTTCTTCTTGTTCATTCACCTTTGTGCAAGACTACTTAACAAACCATGATAACAACAACCAAACAACGGCCAACAACCAACCATCAACTCCCATGAATGACTACCAACCACTAACCACCACCTATCAGTGCTCTAGCATTTAAATGCCCTCTGAAAAATTCTCAGAATTCCAAACATCACACAATGGCAGAAACTATCTGCAGCTGGCAAAACCATGCCTCTGCTAGAGCATGAGGCAAATCACAGTCAACTGGTGTGAAGCAGCCTCACATCCCACATCTGGGATTAAAATGAAAACAAATTTTTATAATATTTCTATATTTATGTTTAAAAACCACAAATTCCAGAATTCTCACTACCACCACCACCATAATCAAGAGAGAATGAAAACATATTTGAATACAGTAGAAGAGCAGCTTCTAAATAAACTAAGAAGTAAACTGTATTACATGAAGGACGACACTGTACTCCTGTCTTCCATCAACCAGCTATCCCTGCCTTCTTGGAACAGGTGTACAAGATAGCTGCAGAAAATTTTGGTATATTTTCTCATAATATATTGTTTTTATAACTATGGCTTTTTTTATTTTAATGATATTTAGAAGCTGTGGACTTATGAGGGCTTATCATAATAGGCAAAATTCTCTTCTATGGAAGAATTGAAACCACTAATAATTACTTAATAAGCACACATCTTCAATAGTACAGAGGACTCAGCACTGCTTATCATAAGGGTGATCTCCTGACAGTGTCACCTACATATTTATACAATATCCAGTTATATTTGGAGAAGTCTTCTATATTTATAAAACTATAACTAATGGATTCTTAAACTAGAACAAAAATAAAAAGCACTATCAAAACAAGCTAAGAAAAGTAACTATTAATCTGATTATTAATTCAAAATTCTTGTTTCAGACCTCTCTTGTTTTGTTTATTTATTTTCTTTTAATTTTGGGTTTTTGTTTTACTTGTTGGTCTTCTTCACCAAACAGTTATTTGAACAAGGTCAAAAAGTACTCTTAGGATTCTAGAATTCTTTGACACTTTTGGGACCTGAACTCAGATTTGGTACCGCCTTTGGACTGGGAAGAAATTAATCTTACTAATTTTATTCATTGTTCATTTGCCATGAAATATTTTTCAAGACCTCTAGCATAATGTGTTACCTAAAAATCCTATTATTGGAGATTTACTACTCAGGTTTAAATCAGAAGTTCTAGGGACAATCCTACTGATACACACACACACCACATACCATACACACACCACATACCACACACACACATATCCAAAACATACCACCCCCCACATACAACACACACACAACACACACACACATACACACACCATACTTACACATGCCCCACATGCACACACACACAATTAAAAAACAGTGATCTATTGAGATATAACACTCCCTAAAATTCTCATCCTGGATAGCTGCCTTAAATTACTCAAAGACAAAGTAGGAAGTCAAGAGAGAGTACCTAGTGCCTACAGACAAGTTTTGAATAGGACAAAGGACGGTGAAACTCAGATCAGTATTGTACAATCCTAAACTAAGAAGGCAGAAACCACAGGACAGCAAAGAACAGACAAAGATTACAGGGGCCCTGGTTTTGTTCTTTTAAGACTTATTTTAAGCCAGGTGCGGTGGTGCAGGCCTTTAATCCCAGCACTCTCGAGGGAAAGGCAGGCGATCTCTGTGAGTTCAAAGGTAGCCTGATCTACAGAGTGAGTTCCAGGACAGCTAGAGTTACATAGTGAGAGCCTATCTTAAAAATAAGTAAAATAAAGTAAAATTTAGAGAAGTAAGAACAGGTTTATTTTATTTTTATTCAGTTTATGTCTGTGTGTGCATGCCACTTGTTTGCCCACAGAGGCCAAAAGAGGTTGTCGGATCCCCTGGAACAGGAGTTACAGGTGGTTATAAACTTCAATGTGTGCCAAGAACCAAACTCAGTCTTCTAGAAGAGCAAGGAGTGTCTTAACAGCTGAGCCGTCACTCTAGCCTGGGGAGAAGTGGGCTTATAAAGGACAGCACAAGAAAAATGGAATGTTAGGAGGGGCCCAAAGACAACTCAGAGAATTCGGAGCCAACCCCATCTATAGAACACACGTAACCTTAGGGCAATGCTGGCACTATATAACCTCAGCTGGGGCAACCTGGCGGGCTCCTTCCTGCTTTCTAAGTACTCGTCCCCCATACCTCTTTTTCCCTTTCTTTTTCTTTCTTTCTTTCTTTCTTTCTTTCTTTCTTTCTTTTTTTAATGAAATAGGTCAGCTTGACAAAGGGCAAATGACTAAGCTGAAACACATTTCCCTAAGTTTAGCCAGAGGAAGTTTCACTAGAAGACGAAAGCCATGAGCCAGCACAAACAGGACAGATGAAAGTGTGGGAGAGAAGAAACATGAGAAGGACAAAGCAGAAAGGGTGTACCACTGTTATTCTGTTACAGATGACACATATAAGGAAGTCCTCAGGGATTCACTGATTAGTGCTCTACCCTTCTTGAGGTACAGCTACAGGCACATCCATCTCGGTTAGCTCTAAGTTAGAAGAACAAACATGAAGTAGGCTCTTAACACTGAGTGCAAGATTGATAGGAACTGTGATCTGGGTCCTTGGCTCACCGACTTATACGGATCTCTACTGTATCCTGTTGCCCCAAGGGCAGGAAAAATCATATCAGAACCCACCTTCCCTATGATCATAAAGCAGAAAACAAAAATCATTAATGAACATGGGTGCCATCCACTGAGGAAGGTATCCAGGGAAGGAAGGAGCAGCCTAAGAAGGTTTCTGGGAAGAAGAAACCTTACCTATTTGACCTTAGTGATGGAATAGCTATTTGTTTGGAGAAAGGATTTGCTGTTGAAGATAGCTGTGCTGAGAGCCAGGGTGTCACCCTTTTCTATTTCCCCTTCCTCGTTAAGGAAGACACTCCAAATCTTTCCTCAGATAGTCCTTACCTCAGTTCCCTGACCCTAAGCCCTCCTGTCATTTGTCCATAAGACACTAGAGAAGAATGTACTCACTTTGTATGAGGTACTCCAGGCCAGGAGGAAGAGTGTAGCCTCTTCCCTGGAGGAGCTCAAAGTCCAGCCCAGGAGGCAAAACCATAAAATGGTAACAATACAATGTGACTAATGCCATAATGCAGACTGGACATGCTTGGTGCTGCAGGATAATGGGAATGAGTGATATTTCAAGGAAGTACTGGGAGTTTACAGGGCTGAGAAAGGGGCCAGGAATTCAAGGGAAGAAGCAGGTTTGTGTGACAATAAGGCGATATGAAGGAACATATTATGTTCAGGGCATGGCAAGTGTCTGGCTGAAAGCAGAGAATAAAGGGAATTTAGGAGCTAAAGATAAAAAGACAGGCTGGGTTGTTTAACAAGGAGCATAGAATAAAACACAAAGGAGTGTATCAGACTTCATGTCACAGGTAAGGCAGTCATTAACATTTTCAGGAAGGGGAGAGCAAACAGACTTTATTACAGAAAATGACGGAAAGATTATAAAAGCAAAATGGTAATTCCTTGAATTCAACTAGAAGGCAGACACCTTCAAATTCTTCCTAAGCAGTCAGTGTGATCTTGTGATTTAATTATGTGGATATCATTGGCAAACCATTATACCTGCCTGAACGTCTCAAACCCACGCCTAAAATATGCAAATATTTAATTTTATAATTTATGAGCTCCTCCTGCAAAATTTCATTTTCCTTAAAGGAAGAATTTATACTTTTCTTGCCTATGTATAGTATTTTTTTGTTTTCTGATTTTTTTTCTTTTTGGTTAACTATTCAAAAGCACTTTGTAGTCATCACCCCGTGGAGCCTCTGCTATAGACAGTGTCTTCTAGGCACATTCCTAACCTATCAATTTTATTATGTTCCCTGATACAAGTTCTAAGAGTTCTTCAGACTGCTGGAGAGACAGAAGGTCAGCCAGGTAAGTGTGTGCACAAGCGCATTTAAAACGCACAGCTCTCCTTTCCTTTTGGCTGCAGGTCGCGGGGCTATGACTTCCTATCTTAGGCTAATCAGTACTTGGGTGCCATGCTGACACCATCGGGTATATTTCTTACATTCGGTAGTAATTCAATGTGCAAGCTAGAGTCCCTGAAGCTGCAGCAGATCATGTAGGATATGCCTAGAGTTCTAACGCCATTCTTCCTAACGTCTGTAGAGTCGCTATGTATGAAGGGCCTCAGTGTGAAGGTTCTGATTTGTTGTGCTGTATGACCTGTGTACTATGAGCAACTAAATGTTTGATGCTTCTATACAATCCAAAAAAGAAAAAGAAAAAATAGCAGACCTTTCATAACCTCAGAATCAGCGCAAAATTGCCATTATTGCATTTGTTGTACAGAAACTACTTAGAATAATACCTGTTGTCACTCTCAAGAGCTACTTCTCAGCTTGGTTAAGGGTGCTCTAATCAGCTGTTGAAATCTAAACTGATTATTTCTGAAGTGTCAACAGATGTACAAGCGGCCCCTTCCTCCACCCCCACCCCTTACCGAAACAGGAATATGTGTGTATTCTGCATCAACAAGCTAAAGGAATGCAACTTAGAAGCAGAGAGAAAAAAACTCAGTCTCATCAAATTTAGTGGGAAAATATTACACATGATATTATCATAATACCCCAACCAAAACGACAGGAAAAGATAAAAAGAAAAAGAAGAAGAGAAAAACGGGCACAGGCAAGTACAAAAAGGGGGATGCACAGAAAAAAGTAGAGGATTTTTGCTTATTCTCACAAAAAAACCTACAAAGCCATACATATTTACCTTTTAATTTATTTTTTCCTTACCAAAGTATTATAAACCCCTACATGGAACAGTCATGTTCCACCATCAGTGCTGCAAAGCCAGGGCCATGGCCTGAGGCAGGCTGCAGCATCCAGCTACCGCAACAGTCAAGTTTCTTTCCCATTCCCCACACAGAGAGCCGCTTGAAAAGGTTTCTCAAACCTGCCTGCCTGATGATCTAGATTGGAGTCATAGGCTCCTCCCTGGAAAGGTTTCTGATTCAGAATACGTTGGGGGAGGTCTGGGAACCTTTACTTTAGAAAGCCATCCTAGATGATTCTCATGATCAAGCAAGACTGGCAAACAGGGCTTCGTGACATAACTATTTTTAAATGGTTTGGCTGTGAGGTTAATTCTTTCCCCAAATTCCATGTATTCATGATGGGAAGCCTGCAGGATAGCATCTGACCTACACATGAATCCTCAACGAACCTACAGTGTCGTAATTAAATGGGCTAATGGGCCTCTTACATGAGCATCTAATCATTTCCCAGCCAGCGAATCTCCAAAGAAGATAATTCTCCAAACTAAAGCAAAAATATGCCTGACAAAATTTAGCCTGGCTAATCAAAAGAGACTCCAACCCTGCCTTGTGCTAGCTTTGCTACAGGTGACCTGGAAGGTGGGTGGTATCTTTGCAGTGAGGGCCAGCTCCTCCCAACATGTTCACACAAACAGAGCTAATTTCCTTGGTAAAAGTGAGTGAGTCACCACCCTAACGATTCAGACTGCTAAGGTGAACATATTGAAATATATGCTTCCCAGCACAGTTCCATATCAAATTACGACGGTAAATCCAATAAGGGATCGGTAAAACTGCCACTCAGGCAAGAGAGAAAGATGGATTTGTAAGACAATTCAGGCACTGCTAATATCTTCAGAGGAACAAAGGCCAAGGACTAGAAACACTTTTAGAAATTTGGCATTATCGTTTTTTGTTTTTGTTTTTGTTTTTTTCATCTGTGAATCCTCTGTAAGAAAGGTCAGGTGGAAAACTGGTCAATTTCCACATCCTTACACTGAATGAAACCCTCAAAGATGAATCCATGAGCTTTGTATCATGTCTCTGTATCTCTCTCCCTTCGTTTTTGGGGAGTGGGAGTTGTCTTTTGAGACAGAGTTTCTCTATGTCCCTGGCTGTCCTAGAACTCACACTGTAGGATGCTCTTCCCTGAACTCAGAAACCCAGGCAGAGTGCACCACCCCGCCTGGCTTCTCCCTTCATTTTTTAAGGATTTTATGTCACAGAATGTTTGGTTTTAGAACCACAGAGTAATGATCCAAACTCCCACGTGCACACACAGACTTGTGCTGCATTATAAGTGGAAGTATTATAAGTTTGTCTCCAAAACATGCCTAGGTTTCAAGCAGAATATTACTTTAACTATGATCAAATTTGAATTGCCGAGTCAAAGATTTAAAAGCTTTAAGTTTAAAATGCCTATGAGCAACATCAATAAGATATCAATTATAGAAAACAAACCAAGACTTGTCTTACTTTTGCTATTTACCATACTGGCATGATTTACTTGCAACTATATGATCAATGCTGCCATAGGGAAAATGCCAATATGAAATACAGCTAACATGTCATTGTTCCTCAGATGAAATTAAGATAGTCTTTAAACCACAAAAGTCAAAACAAAAACATGTTTAAAAAAAAAAAAAAGGCCAGGTGTGGTGACAGATGCCTTTAATCCCAGCACTCAGGGAGGAAGAAGCAGGTGGATGGCTGTGAGTTCAAAGCCAGCCTGGTCTACAAAGCAAGTCTAGAACAGCCCAGGCTACACAGAAACCTGTCTTGGGGGGAGGGGACTGTAAAAATATGAAAAGCTGTGTATGAAAACGTCTTAATGCAAGTTAAAAGTATTAAAAAAGGAAAAAGAAAAACTGTAAAAAATAAAATAAAATCTACAAAAAGTATTTTCTCTTCTACACAAAATAAAAGCTGGTCCATAATCATTAACACAGAAAAAAAATTAAACTCCTCTGAGATAATTAGAGGGAAAAAATGGAAAGTAAAAAGAAAGTGGCATTCTGGGCAGGCAGAGGAGGGCTGGATATAAGGAAAGGCTTTCTAGGAATCACAGCTGATCACAATGTGACAATCTCCAGCCAGCACTGGAAGCAGTGAGGTAAAACTGCAGGGCCCACCTGTCACACATGCTGTCAAGGACATTCTCGTTTTGTTTAGGAAGTTGTTCTAAATGACCTTTGGGGTCATGTACAAGTGTTTGATTCAAGGGTTATTTTCAGCAGAGAGATGTAACTCTCTCTCTCTCTCTCTCTCTCTCTCTCTCTCTCTCTCTCTCTCTCTCTCTCTCTCTCTCTCTCTCTCTCACACACACACACACACACACACACATGCAGGGTTGTACTCCAGAAGACACTTGGAAGTCTGATATTTTAAAATGTTATTTTACAGGTGGAGAGCAAAATGGGATCAATCGGCCCCTCAATCTGCCATTCTAGGAGAAGGGAGGGACACACAGGATTTTCTTCATGTTAAAGAGCAAGCTCATGTCTGTAAGCATGTGCCTTAACAGTTTGACAGGCATCTTTTCCTTGGGTCAGGCCTCGGAGGAAAAACAAGTGCGACAACACATTTCCATGCATAATTGCTCATGTGAAGATGCATCCCAGGATGAACCTTCTCCTCTCTACCAGACTCCGGGCTCCCCTGTGAGGGAGGCATTTCTTGAATGAGTGCATGACGGACAGGGGTAGGAGCTCCGCTTTTCTCTGAGATATGCTTTGGCCTATAAGTGTCTAGACAACTCAATATAAGACCAGTGGAGCAATGGAGATCCCCAGCAGCCTTGAGACAGTTTCAAAAGAAATCAAGTCCACTGCCAATGGCCCCTACACAGGGTGTCAGCCCTCCCAAAAAGAAGATTTGCCATGCTTTGTCTACCAAAATGACCAGTGCAAGACTTCCAGGCACAATAAATCTTCCTGAAAGAACTGAACTATGTTGTCCTATGGGAATATCCAATGGCATGGATGGACCCAGACATTGCCTCTGAAAGCTAGAAATAACCTAGGTGTTCATCAGTGAAAAATGAGATAAGTAACAAATATACCTACCACTGGACGTTATTACATACCTTCAATGGATAGCAGACACGTGAAGGCAAGAATGAAAGGTAAATATAAAAGAAAATCAAATTGAAAAAAAAAATCAAGCCATAGGTCAGTACACTCCACATAATCCCATTAGCATTAACACTAGGAAAGGGAGAATATGTGCAGACCCTTGCATGTGCCAGTGCACACTGAAAGATATGGATAGACATGTAAACATTGAGCATTTGGTGATGCAAGAAACTGACAGACTTCACTTTTTCATTTACATATTTCTTCACTGTTTTAACGGAATATTATGTACTTACACCATTTTGATTTATAATCTCCACTTAGATGGATTGGTCTCAGGCCTCAGACTCTCTAGAATGTTGTAATGTCCTGTGGGATGAAGCTCACACACCGTATCATGTTCACCACTATTACACGTTACCACTAAAATTCTAGCAACAGAGCAGAAAGCTACAGAGCGGCCACCTTTCCACCCATTCCATTTCTTCACATCTCTGTTGTTTCTCATTGAAATACAAGCTCTTCTGAGGGTAGGGTTAGTTCTGCATCATGCCTGAGTTCCTCCAAAAACATCCAACTTCGTGCTTCCAAAATACTGGCTATAAGTAAACCTTACATTTATTTGTCATGAGATCATAGCTTTAAGGTTAGAATTTAATTTAAAAAGCATGACTCTTCGACTTCCCTGATGTGGCAATAAATTACTTCCAGATTAGAGAAACAATGATTTAATTAAAACACATAAATACCATTTCCAATACTAAAAAGCAAAGCAACACTACAGCAAAAGCAACAGGAACGCTTGAAAGAGCTTCGAGGACCTTTTCTAAGAGGGGGGAAACACGCACATTTTAAGCAAATATGCCACGAGAGAACATTTGATTGAAAGAGGAGAAAGTATAAGAGCCTAGGATGATGGCTCGGCTGGTAAAATGCCTGCTTCCTAAACATGAGGACCTGCTTCCCAGCAGCCAGAAAACCAGCTAGATGCAGAGCCACGGGCCACCTCTGAGAGGCAGATACCGGGAGCACTGGGCCTCGCTGGACAGCCAGCCTGGAGCAAATGGTGAACTCCAGGTTCCAGAAGAGACGGTCTCAAATCGTAAAGAGAAGTACCTGGTGTCATTCTCTGACATGCAAAAGTTCATGAATGCATGTGCAAACATGAACACATGCACATATCACAGAAAATAAGAATAAATATACATATGTAAAAATTTATTTCTCAGTGTCAACTATGATTTCACACACACACACACGCACACACAGCCCATCAAAAACATTAGGTTCAGCTTCTGGCACACATTTATAACACTGAATAAGAACCACACATCAGAATGGACTGATTATTGATTTCTTAATGGATTACTGCTGCACAAATTTACACTCACCAAAAAACCCATCAATCTTTGGGTAATAATTATAAACCTATCCCAGTACATAGAGCATTTCGACTGGATTGAAACTTACTGCTGTCTGCCGGGAAATGACCAATTTCTGTTTCTCTGGTTCCAACCACAATACAGAATGGTGAACAGCTACTTACATCAACTGCTATTATAGGCTGCTGTAAGAGCCCCCGCACCTATCATCTGTAAATTGCTATTAGAGAGGTAAGCAACCAAGTCCTTGCGGACTTTTTCTTTTAATTCATTAGCTGTGAAAACTGTAAATAAAACAGGTAGAAGACAGTTATGCTTATTAATTATCAAAGGCCTTTCATTACTGGCAGGTTGTGGAAAAGGAGTCAATGGGACCTTGACAAGAGTTATGCTTCACAGACAGTGTCGCGCCTCTCTCCAGATCTGAACCAGAAGCTTTGTAATAAACGAGATACTAAGGTGGGTGTCTGTTTAAACCCTAAATTGTTCCTGCTAAATAACGTTTTTATTAAATGCCCAGTGGGACACCATTACAATGAAGATACTTTCCAAAAAAAAATCCCATTATGCCAGATCTACCCAGCATTCCTTAATCACTGGATAACAACATGAAAAGATACTGATCAATTAAGGTTTTCATACTCATACTTTCCAGCTATGGGGTCTAAATAATATCATCTCTTTCCAGACAGTCAATCCTAATCTGAACACCTTAATTTAACTACAATGAGCAACAGTCATATAATGAAAGTAGAGAATCCAACCCTAATATAGTAGGTTAGAATCTATAGTATACTTGTCCTAATCAAAATTTTGAGTTAGACACATTCAGTTTTCTAAAATGCAATGAGCTTTTTTCATAGAATTAACTAACTTTTTTAAAGTGTATTTCCAAACATTCTAGGAAATGAGATTTGATTGTTGTTATAAAGCATTTACTTTCCTAAGTACTATGAGACCATTAAATTACAACGATAATCAAGGATAATAATTAAAATACTATTAAGCATAATACAAAATCAAATAGAAAAGCTAAATAAAGTTACCATTGTAAAATCAACAAAATAGGCTTGTGAAAAAACAGATTTGTGAGAGTGAAATTTAGATACTAAACTTGGCTTTTTGTTTGTTTCTTAACAGATACGAATATTGTAAACAGTACAGCAATCAATTCAGAAAAATAAATATCATCGTTGTGGTCTGCTGTGCTCCAGGGCATACAGGTGCCTAGTCTGTGTTACAAATGAAGCAAATGCACAGAGAAGTGGGGGTGGGGGAAAGCCACACCCTGTTAGAGCCACAAGGCAGGGCATTCGATCACTGGACTCCCTCCTGTGTGATCTCAGCCCTGTAGACAGAGCTCTACAGTGCAGGCTTCGGAGTGGATATGATGGTATAAAAGACCATGATTGCTTTACAGACAATTCGTTGTACTGAGGAACAAGATAGCAAACCAATTAATTCACAAGTCTATGTTTATTGTGTACCGTGTTCCTGGACGTATTACAGGTATTGAGACTACCGCAGTGAACAATACTGATAATGTTCCTCAGGTATGTATTGAGAGAATATGGATATACATTCAATGGTTTCAGACAGCGTTAAGGCAATAAAATTAAGAAATATTAACAAATGTCTAGGAAGGGCTTATTATAACTATTGAGCATCAGTCAAGAGGCAACCAAAGAAATGAGTTAAGAAAATAAAGACAACTTCAATTGAGACATAGAAAGAGTGCTGAGAGGGAAATCAATTTGTCTTGTCAAGAAAAAAACATAGCAGAAAGAACAAATAGAAAGAGGTCCTTACACACTTTGAAAACTGATTTTTCATTTATTCTCTTTCAATGGAAAATTAAAAAAATTTATAGCAGTGGAATTATACTGATTCTGGCTTTTAAAAGCCCAGGTCTATGCACTGGGTAGATTATTAGTAATAAGGAAGGCAGAATGAGGTCAGAAGACCAGTTATAAACTGCCACAGAATTTTGGACTTAAATAACTGCAGACTGAAGTGACTGGATAGGGCATGGAAACACCAGCTTCCATCCAGGAGATACTTCAGAATAGTGGGTGATGAAGGACTGGAAGTTTGAAGAAAGCAATGGTACTAGAGATGGTTATGTCAAATCCACCTGAAGTCTCTATAGATAGCATGAGTGAAGAGGACCTGTTAATGAGACAGACTGGCTGCCTGAAGATGAAGGTGAGTAGAAGACTCTCTATTCCATTGACTCCAAGACCTCTGGGAGATAATTCCCCAATTTCCTTTCCTTAGAGAGGATGACACATCTTACACTATCACCCAAAGCTTCTCATTGATGATGCTAACGCCCTAGGTCACCTCCTTTACCTCAACAAACAATCCAGAAAAGGCGAACACAGTAGAAAAAGAAACACAGAAACCAGTGTTCTGGCTAAGCTCAAAGCCTCACAGACACCAAAAAAAGTGAACCCACTGCATTCAAAGCAGGAGAGCTTTTAAAACAGTAAGTGCTTCTCAATAAAATGATAAATGCGATTAATAGCCTCCAGTCAGACATGTAATCCTGAGAACACATTAACATCTCAAATACCCATAAGCTTAACAATGAAAAGAAAGCAGGTAGGGCACACTAAACTATCCAGTCACTCTTGGGGGCCAACCAGTTGCTTATTTTTGTCCTTAGAACTGAATCATTCTTTTTTAAATTTGAATTTGCTGGATAATTTTATACAAGTATATAATATATTGTGATTACTCTCTCCCATACTGTCTCTTATCTCCTTCCTGCCCCCACCAACCTCCTATTCAGAACTGTCCCTTTCTCAGGTTCATGATTTTTGGTTTTGGTTTGTGAACTATTTAGTTTAACTAGGACTGTGATCTATGTAACCATTGGACTGGAAGTGTCCCCTGGAACCTAGTAGGGTCGTCAGGGGTCACCCAATTTTTAAACTGTAATTTAAAACAAACTTTGACAGATGATGAAAATACTTTATAGTGGCTCAATGTACTCATACATTTTTTTAAAAGTCATTCAACTGCATATTGATTTGAGCAAAAGGTTCTTCTCAACCTGTAAATGCACAGGACTCATTATCATTAAATTGTTACTCCAGATTTACAAACTTGAGCTTATACCTTCAGCTGGAATTATACATGCTGCTTTCCTATATAATGTTCCCAGTTAAATATTAAAGACTTAATTCACAGATCTTTGTGCCAACCAAATTACATTTTTATGAGTCTGCAGATAGCACACAATTTTGTTGTAACATAACAACAACAACAAAAAAAAGAGGTTAGAAAAGATTCAGCATTAAGAAGATGCCCTGTGGCAGGAAGATGCATGGGAGGTATAGTCTGAGACCTGAGTTTCTCCTAAGACCCACATGACAGCAGGAAAGAAGGGAAACCCATTCCTGAAAGTTGTCCAGTGACCAGCTCATGTATGCCTGCATATCCTTGCATACACACACATTCTCTCTCTATCTCCATAAAAGGAATAAAAGGATGCCCCGTTAAAACACAACGACATGGTTTGATATTCCCTAAACTAATGAACACACTGTCTATATCTTTCAGCTTTAGGGATCTTGATAGACTAGATAATGGTTACTCATCCAGCAAACCGCCTGGACATTGCTTAGATACATTTAAACAATATTTCAGGAAAAAATTAAACTGAGGAGAAACCTTCTGTAACTACCTCCCCCCTCCAGGTACTATTATAATAATGACATCATGGACAGATGTGATAACTACAATTGCCAGAGGAAAACTAAGATCTGGCTTCACGCTCCAGCATAAACAGAGCTGTCCAAAAGTTTCAAAGAAGAGCCATTTTGACTCATGTTTCTTAATAATCTTTCATTTCTAAATTCTAGATAAAAGTCAACTAAAAATAACAGTACTACATACCATTTTCATGTTTCTACTGAAGGGCCAATTTATGTATGAAAGAATTTGGACCAGAAAGATTAGCAATGCTATTGGAAAGAAGACAAATAACAATGACTTTAAAACTCTAAGCGTTTCTGCCTCTTAACTCAGGCTTTCTACCCACAAAAAACAAAACTGGGGGCAAATTTTTAGCCCCTTTTGTTAGGGTTTCAGCATCTGGATGTCCCCTACCAAATGCTCCTGGAATCATGTCTAAACAGGAGTGACGCTGTCCAGAAGTTTCCCAGCACCGAACTGGAGAATTCTGTTTGAATAGATATTCAGAAGACAGTTAGCTGATGCTCACTTAGAGCATCCATTTGAAAACCGGATGATGTGATCCCTGGTGTCCTCAACAGAGAACATAGGTGAAATGACCAAACTGGTGAGTAACTGATCAGGTGGCATCTAGACTAATTTGGATGGCTGTTTAATTCACTCAGCCAGTCCACACAGATTCACTCGAAATGTGTCCCAAAGTCCACAGACAGCTTTCCTAATAGAGAGACTGCACTGGGCACTCTGTTAGCAAGCTTCTGTGCGAATGAGGAACTCATTTTTTTTAAAACTGGATCCTGAAATACACTAAAAAAATTAAGAAAAGCTTTCCAAGGTTCCTTCATCGATCCCTACAATGAGAAAAGATAGTTTGTCCTAGTTCACAAACGAGTAAATGAAGATGACATACTGTACAACCCAGACACAAATCCTAACTCCAAAGCCCTATCCTGTCTGCTGCCCTCAGGATACACAAACTAGACACGAATGGTCATTTTCCCTGCCCTCAAGCAGTTTCCAGTCCCACAGGGGAGATAAGATGAGCCACAGTCACCTAGTAATGAGAGAAAAGAGATAAACTCTTCCCAACTTTTAGGGAAGATACCGCTACACAGAAGGGAAGGCAACAGGTATCATGTTTACGCCCAGGAAAGTTTGACCAAGGGCTAGTTACTGTCTGTACATGAAAAAAAAAAATTTACATAAATTCTGCTATGAAATCTTTGGGGAAAGCCATTCCCTCCTATCCTTGATTCTTCAAAGGATAAGCAAGAAACCAGGTTGGACATGTCTGACACACGTCTATCACAAAGTTTTGCTTAGACAGAGGACAAGGGGCATACAGGATGATTACTATGGAGGTTTGTGAAATTTCAGAACCCACCTCAAGAGTTCACTCACTGAATAATCTCAGTATGTAGGCAAACAAGTTCACAGTAAAGAAGAAAAAAAGGCTAAATAAATAAATAAATAAAAGTAAGTCAGCTGGACACAGTGGTGCACGCCTGGAATCCCAGCACTCGGGAGGCAGAAGCACGTAGATCTCTGTGAGTTCACAGCCAGCCTGGTCTAAAAATCGAGTCCAGGACAGCCAAGGTCACTCAGACAAACCATGTTCCGGAAAACAAAACAAAGCATAACATAACAAAACAAAACAAAACAAAACAAAACAAAACAAAACAAAACAAAACAAAACGTCACTCCGGACAAGGCTCAATAGGAAAGTCTACCCTGTTCCCATACAGTTTCTGAGTTGCTATCCTTAAAAGAAATGTGTTACAACTGCATAATTACCACTTCAATTATTCCCCACACAAACATCACAGGTTTGTTTGTGATTGGCTTTAATTAGGTAATTTTGTTTTCATTGCTTCAGTAATTGATTTGAATACAACAACATTAATAACTGCTTTATATCTGGGTACAAGCTTAGTTTCAAATAATATTTGTAAGTCTGTCTGAAAACAGATAAACCCATACTTATGAAAAACCAAAATATCCAGACAAACACTCCACCGTCTGAGCTCCATCTGCAACCCCTGCCCTCAACTCTGACCCTGCTATTACTAGCCAGTGTTTTTAGGCTCAAACACTTAAGACACCAGTTTTCCCAACCATCCACCCTCCTGTGTCCAGGTATCTGAAGAAGCCTGTTTCTTCCCCGGAACCCAAGGCTTCTCATTCGTCTTCCTTCACGGGAACCACCCTTACTGCCATGTTTCTCGCTCATGCAAGAAGGTTCCTTGATTGACTGATAAATTCTGATTTTCCTTTGTTTATATTTTCCGAGAGAATAGGAACAGAAGGAATCTCTTTCATTTGCCATTTGACTGTCTGCCGGCTCTTATTTTATCAGTGGAGTTGTTGTTTTTTTTCCCTCACTTTTGAATTCACTGATTCTTGGGCTGTCTTTGATTTTTTTTTCTATTATTTCCCTCCTCCCCGAGCTCTCCTCTTTATTTTACTGGTCCTACCCTATTAATAGTATACAAAACCAGTTTCTGTCTAAACATACACATATAAATAAAACAGCAATATTGGTCTGGCGAGATGGCTAAGTGGGTAAATTGCTGGCTGTGTAGGCATGAGAACCTGAGTTTAGATCCCTAGAACCCACTTTTTAAAAAGCCAGTTGTGGCGGCATGTGCCTGTGACCCTAGCTCTGGAGGGTACAGAGACAGATCCCCAGTCTAGTCAAATCTGTGAGCTCTGGATCCAGTGAGACACCTAGTCTACAAACAGTACTATAGAGAGCAATAGAGGAAGGCAGAGATGTTGACCTCTGGCCTTGCATATGGCCCCCCCCCACCAGCAATAAACATAGAAAAATAAAACCTAAAAACATGAAGCACCACTCAATGGAGTCATAATCTGATGAGCATGCAAAAGAGAATAATGAGGCTGTTATAGAAAAGTAAACTTGCTTATCCTATATGAGACAGAACAGAAAAGCTATGTGCAAATTTAAACGCCTTCAACTCATACTTCTTTTACGATTATCTGCTACAGTTTCTTCCTTGTCCTTGCCAGAAATCATTTTAGCATCTTGATGTACATTTTTAAGTGCACAGCATCTTAATCTATGAATGAATGTCACTCACATTTGGGAGGACAACACATCTGGAAATTCAACTGTAGCATAGTCATGAAGAAAATACGTTATAAAAAGAAAGAAGAAAGAGAGAAAAAGAAAGAAAAGAGAAGAAAGAAAAGACAAGACAAGACAAGACAAGACTTTACACAGCCCGGTGGTGGTGGTACACACCTTTAATACCAGCACTCAAGAGCAGAGGCAGTGAGTTTAAGGCCAGCCTAGTCTACAGAGTGAGTTCCAGGATAGTCAACGCTACAAAGAGAAACCATCTTGAAAAGAAAAAAACAAAAAACAAAAACAAAAGAAAGAAAAGAAAAGAAAGAAAGAGAAAAAACAAAGCAAAAAGAAAAAATCAAAAGAGAAACACTTTACAAAAAACTAAAATAGGTTTCAGTAAACATGGGGATAAGATTTGTATACAGAAATGCCCCCAAGCTTCAGTATTTACCCTCAGTAGCACCTGGCCGTTTGGTGTAATATCACTGCCATTCAGGGTTAAACTCCTGGGATCCCAGTTGCAATCAGCTCTCATACAGAACAGCTCCCCATTTTAATACATAACAGCTCCACACATTATTTCTTTGAAAGATGGCTGGCTAATTTATTTTTATTTTAATTGCACAAGTAACAATTTATTTATTCTTTATAAGAGTTCCAAAGAATGCAACCCTCTTTAGAACTAAAAACAAAAAAAGCCTGTCTATATTTACAAATCATAAAACTGCGTAAAAAGTGCAAGGTTTTCTCTTGCTTGTAGTTTTATACAAACATTCACATATTAGCATAGTATGTGAAACATTCACATGCTAGACATAACTAGCATTACCCTGTGTAAAATGGAATGGGATCTATTACCTAATTTACTAATAGGCTCTCTGATTTGTTGATATTTTTACTCACCCTAAGCCAATCAAATTCATTAAAACATAAACAGAATTAGCTTTACTGTTGTAACTTGTGTAAATCAACTTGTGGCTTCATGTTGCTGAGACATATCGGTATCTATTTGTTTGTTTCTCCTGTTCCCCAGATCTTGAACCTGAACAGTCACTGCATCATAAATTTGAGACAACGGTATCATTCACACTTTTGAGAATTTTGATCAACAGCAAATACCAGTATTCATTTCCTAGTTTGTATAAGCAATATCAACTATTTTCAAATACTTTATGAAAGTTTAATATTGTAATAGAATTCACTATATATTTCAAAATAAAGTATTTGTAAGTATTTTTGCTGAAATTTAGAAACACTATCCCAAAAGATTAGGTAGTGCCTACCTATTGGTTAGCAGTCACAAATTCTATTAAAGAGCCTGGTTTTCTGCTTTCAGATGATAAAGAAGTGATCTCAGCAATTCTTCTTAAAAGAAAAGGATGGATGAATCTTTTGTAATCAGTAACTAAAGTAAGCAGTAATCAATGTATTGAAACAAGTAATATCTGACCGTCTAAAAGGTAAAAAACTGTACAAGTTTGGTTGAAAAATCACATATAAGACATTTTATAGGGAAAACGTTCTGCATATAGCTATTATGCACTAAAATATGTGTCTTAAACTACAAAAGTAAAACATGAAACCTTATGAGACTGACCATAGTAAAAACAACAACAACAACAATGTCTATACATTCCACAGAAACAATGGTGCTTCTTTAGAACTCAACTGGAAATGCTTCACATATAATTCAACTGAGAGAGAATAAAGTAGTACCTGCAGCACTTCAAAACATTGCCAAGCCTTACATTTAGTAAGAAGTAGGCAGAGTTGATACAGTCAGGTGTAAGGGGATCTACAGCTTCGATGATAATAAGAGAGTAACGACAAAAATGTCAAGGGTGTCGACACCATGAATGTTAATTTATTAGAACGTGACTTTTCACTGATTAATTACATGCTCTTCAAAATATCTGCAGAGCACAAGAAAAGTTAATTGAAGCATTTCATCTTGTACATGCTACTAAAAACAGCTTTGAATAAGTGACAGAGAGCTGCCTGTAAAATTACATATGGAATTCAATCTGTAAACTCTAGACGTTCTGTGTAAAGATGGCACAATAGTACTGAAGGGATGAGACCTCACGGGAGCACTTAGGCCCCACTGAAAGTGATTGGACAAGAAATCTTAAAGAGATCTGTAGACTAGACAGATCATCTTCTGGGGACTGCCTTCAAGATAATAAATCTTTTAGAATGAGATAGTACAAAAAATACATACTTAGAATACACAGGTGAATTAGGATTTGTAAGTTATTTAACATATAAGAAATCAAAATTCTAAATTCTTTCAACTTAGTCAAAAGCACCTTAAATAGGCATGCAATGTTTTCTTCATTCAATAAATGTTTTCTGGCCTCCTCCAGGGCATACCTATGTGGGGACTAGAGAGACAGATAAAATATGACCACGGTCCTCAATGATAGCTGCAGAAATCTCAGACTTACTTCTTTGCTGTTGCCCTCTAATTCAAATATTGCTTTAAAAATATTCTTTAATTTGCACTCATTATTTACAATATCTTTTATAATAGCTAACATGAAGTATTGTAATTTTGAGAGAGGTTCTCACTTGCAATGGTCAGATTATGTGAGCAGTTCTAGGGAATGAATGTTTTGGTTTCATTCTTTCAGTCCTGAGCTCACAGAAGGCAACTTTTCCAGGTATCAGAGCTCTTTCCCACCTTCACCTAAAGCAGCACTAAAGCCTCTCAAACCGCTGACCACATCATCTGCCAACATTTCAGCGATTCCAAGTAGAAATTTATGACAGCTAAGAGTGGAGGAAGACTTACAGGCAATCTAAGATTGCCTTCATGGAGTTAAGCTATATAACCAACATTTAACAAATTTAAGACAGCTATAAATCATATTAAAGAAAATGAATAGATCCCAGGCCAGCAAGTATTGCTTATAACTTGATTGTATGTATTTATGCAGGTAATAGATGGAATTTGGCTGAGTTAGCTAAGGAAGGTAGGAGAAGAAGAGGAAAAGGAAGTAGAAGAATTTTATTATTTTTTATTATTATTACTATTATTATTATCATTGAGCTTTGAGATGAAACCAAAGCTGGGGAGCCTAAATTCACTACCCTTTAAAGGAGAAGAAATTGTATGAAAAAAACTTCCGCTGCAGAGACAGCACTCTCTATATATGAGGCTCAATACACTGTGCCATTAAATACTTAACTCTGTAATTCTCACCAAATGGCCTCTACCCATTACCCATGTTGACAAGACAGAAATGATCTGATTAAGCCATGGATGGTTGGGGTTGGGAGAGTACAGACCCTATGTTACAGAATGAAATACAATTTACTTGAACCCTTAAAGACGACCTCTTCAAAACACCTCATAGTTTTCCATCTTTTAACATCAGCCATGTACCACATTAAGTAAGTGCTCCATAAATGTTTGTGTGACCAATTAAATACTTATTTTAGAGAGTTTGAGTTTCATACATAAAGTCTCAGGTGGTTTAATATTTACATGAAATATGATGGCATCTTAGGAAATTACAACTTTAGATCAGATTATCTAATACATATTTTTAAACAAAAATACTAATTAAGGTACAGTTGCAACACATTATTCCCTAGGTAATAGAATAGATTTTTTGAAATCATATAATACATATATAGTATCTATATGTTTATCTAAAAGTTCTGAAAAAGAATCTGGATTTGAATGCTAAAATTCTTTGACTATGTAGCAGAACTGACTGACACTTAGCTAGCAATTAGTCAGGTATTATAAAATACGTGGTTATTAAGAAAGATCCAGGTTACAGAATAAAGGTAATTTATAGAGTGTAAACATTGAATTTATGGCACATGTTACGTTTATGGCTTTTAAATATACATATATGTGTATGTATGTATATGTATATATATAATTTATAATACTAAATATATCACCAAAGTTGTAAATGGAAGGGCTGGGATATTTTATTTAAAAACCAGTGAGTCAGTTACACAAGTTAACTCAACTTCTGAAAATAGAAAGCAAAAAAAGATTCTGTTAAGCAAAAAAATTTACAAATCCTGTGCTTATTCATTTCAACAGAGAATTTTTACTGAATCGGATCATTGAGGGAATAAGGCCACTGATCAAAATTCTAACAATTACTGATTAGTAGAAATTTTAAGAAACACTAGTGTTAAAGTAATACCAGAGCAAAGTAATGGAAATGAAGAGGCACTGTAGTCACTAATGAAGACTTCATATTCAATCGACCCCATCCCCTACTGACTATCACCTTCCAAATTCAAAACTAGAACTTTTATTTTCCAATAACTTAGCCGTAAGTATCCCGTCTCTGCTGACTGACAGAATGCACCCCAATCTCACCAGAAAGTTCAGGGTCAATCCTCAACGCTCCATCTCCTTAACTCTGCTGTCAGAGTCCTGTCCACGTTAAAACGTGACCCACAGCCTTCTCCTGCTCTCTTTCCACTTCCACCAGCTCTCATGGCTGGTCACTTGGTCATTATGGCAGCCTGTTAAAGATGCGCCAACTCCCCATCCATGGTCCGTTCCCCTCCTGCTACAGCCACTAAAACCCATGTCAATCAAAAAGCTGAAGTCACCTGCTTTATTGGTACCCTGGGCTCCACTAAAAGTTAATGCCACGTTTCCTGTCATACAAGATATTCCAGCGTCCTACCTTGATTAATTCTCCAGAGCCAGCTCTGGCTTCAAATTCCTACAGACCAACTTGACTCTCCAGAAATATCAACCTGCTTGTTTCTCTTTCCCAGAATGCTGTGTGGTATTTTCAGCCCTCCCTGGAAGCAGACATTTAATGAAAGTCCTTCACTTCTCCCCTAACTCCTTTGTACTTACACCATATCAGCTCACACAGCTTCTCTCTAGAACACTCCCTATGAAATCGTATGACTTCTCACCTCCTCCTACCTAGACTCCACTTACTACAATATAATGCTGACAGTAAGTTTCTATCTGTTCCAGAGTATACTTCCCACAGGAAAAAAAAAAATAGTTTACCTCTCCACTCACCCCTTCCTGTGAACAGCAGGCAAACATTTGCTAAACTAATCAACTAGAATAATACAGCAAAATGCCAAAGGTCTAAGATTACCAGTTATATTTCGAATTGACTTGAAACAACTAAACTGTCACATCAAAAATGTACAATGTGGCCCACAAAGTGATTATGAGATAAGAATTCATGGCACTGTGGGCTAGAGAGAAGTCTCAGTGTTTAAGAACACAGATTGCTCTTGGGGGGATCTGAATTGGGTTCCCAGAACCCCTCACCATCTGTAATTTCAGATCCAGGGCACTGGACACTCTCCTCTGTACCCTGTGCATACCTGAACTTGTGCACACCTATCCCTATACATACACACTCCTCAGTATAACTGAAAACAAAATAAGTTTTTATAACAGAATCTATCATACCGAATTCAGAAGCATTAAATGAGCCTAAGTTTTAGATGGGAGCTCTAGGAAAGAACTGAGCTTCCAGTGGATGGAAAACACTATCAGGGCTTTGTCTTTGGTCAGTCTTAGTGACCACAGTCTTTGGGGCACAAATGATAAAGTGATACACCTCTACATGTACTAAAATGAAAAACCTTTACTTACGAACACTGAAGCAAGTAAAAGAAAAATCCAACACATGGGCAAACTCTGCTACTTTCAAGCTCTATGCTTCATAAATGCACTGAGTAACGTGATATTTGTCTTCCATTTTAATGCTAAATTATCACAGATATTGTCTCTGTTCCATGGCCCCATGCAGTAAACAGACAGAGCAATAGGTACAGATTTCAAACAGATCTAGATCTGAAGACAATCTCTTTTCCTTGTGAGTCATTTGTATATAACAAACAAACAAGCAAACAAACAAACAAATAGCTTGACTCATCTGAGCAACAACCCCTGGTATCATGCACCATATTCGACAATGTGTTGCTAGCTGTGCTGAGCAGCTTTCATATATTACCTCATTTAAACATCACAACAGCCCAGTGAGGTGGGGTTCAGTTACTCTAAAATAACAACTAAGAAACTGGAGTCGACAGGTGTCAAGTAAAATGCCGAGCTTTGCACTTAAGGTGTGTGTGAGGGATAGTAAGTTAATTAGGAAACGAGAATTCTAGCATGAGGCAGTGACGGCTCACACACCTTCTGATGTTCAGTTTATGCTCTCAAGTGGAGAAGTTCTTTCCCCTCCTTAGAGAGTTATTGTGGACACTGAGTAGATAATATGGGAAGCATTTAGCACAGCTCTGAGAAGTTGCTGTTCCCTCAATAACATCGACAAGCCCACCTCCCCAAAATGCAGCACTGTTAAGAACTGTAGGGGCCAAAATCCACAAGTATTCCTAAATATTCCTTATAGGGAATCTCTGTTCACAAAGGGGAAGTATTATCGGATTACTGGATAGATAGATAGATGGATGGATGGATGGATGGATGGATGGATGGATGGATAGATAGAACATATATATTTATTTATTTATTTATTTAAAAAAAACAACAACGTATCCTGATTCACTTTGGGACTGTGATACTTGTTTCCCATATTATCAAAAGATCAAAATAAATCAATAATCAAAATTTATCAGTGTATCTGAAGGGAAAGAGAAGCCCTGGACCCAGAGGTCTTCCTGGAAAGCCACTCACAGGACAATTGGCAGTGAACTGAACCAATCATATAACATTTTAAAAGAGGCAGAAACACAGAGTTCCACATAGATACATAACCTTTCTACAAAAAGTCATCTTTTTTTTCAAAGACAGACCTTAAATCTCACTTCTAAGCAACCTAAATGGAGTAGCAAGGTTGGATGAGGGGCACAGGAAGAAATGCAGTGGTTTTGCTATTAATGACCTACAAAGTCTTGCTCACATTTGCTTCTTTTTACTTTTTCCTGTTTGCCTCCTTTGGATACAGTCATGACACTTAACCCAGACAGCTTGAAGACATTAAATCAAAGCGTTGTGTTGTTGTTTTCAATTTTCTAGCAAATGAAATCCAAATGTCAATAGATACCTGCACACGTGTGTGCATGAGTGCATGCGTGCACACACACACAAACATGACTGCTATGAGTCAAACAGACTTAGGCTTTACATCAAACTCATCTGGTGTTACATTAGGGTGTGTCCTATGGAAATGCAATCAAGGATGACTGCCAAACTAAGCGGCAGAAGACAACTCAGAAAGCCAGGGAATCTCATAATGAGCTATTCTGTACAAACTTCATTGGAGGGCAGCTTGACAAGAATATTGACATCCGTCCATCCACATACCAATCCTCCTCTACTTCTGAAATTCTCTTTTGTTTTCTTTTTTGCCACTAATCTATGGGTCCACAATGAACACAGCAGGCACCATCACAGGCTGACATTACAGAGACAACAGTTAGTAATCAACCCACAAGATAATATCCCAACTCTGAGAATTTTGTCTTTCTTAAGTGACTTAAGAGGTCAACTGATCTCTTCCAACCTCTATTCCCACATGTGAGAAATAGAACTCATGGTACATGTCTGCTTCACTGTGTTCTAAAAATGGAAACTAGCTATGAAAAGAAGGAATGTAAAATGCTATGAGAAGAATAAACTAGATTCCCTGACCTGATTATTAGTGAGAGCCTTGGAAAACTAGAATTACTACTTCTGATTTGATGCATGCCACCCGGCCACCAAGCTGACTGATCAACAGTAGAGACTGCATGGCTGCCCCTCCTAAAACCTTAAAGGAATAGAAACAATATTGAAGTCACAGTGTGTTGGCATATCATTAAGGTTATAACCTGCTAAGAAATTTCATTTTTTGGCCTAAAAGTAGATATAAGAAAATAAATTAGGAATTTAGAACCTTAAAAAAATGTTCAAAGACTGGTAAGATGTTTCAGTGGGCAAAAAGGTTTGCTGCCAAGCCAGAAAGCCTGAGTTCAATACCCTTGATCCACAGAGCAGAAGGCAGAAGCTGAGGCCAGCAAACTCTTTGACGGCCTTGCCATGCATACCAATGGCCTGTGCACATGCATACACATTAGTTAGTTAATGTCATTTTCTTTAAAAAATTTAAACGTTAAAAACAGTCAGCTGTAAGGACTGAATAGTTTTAAAGTGATACTACTTGAAGTGAGGGCACAAGAATTGGGAATGAGCTAGCCCAGAAACAGACTGAATCACAAGGTGAGTTTCATCTCACGGGCCAAATCACAAAACACAATTTCTATATCGTTCTGAGTTGTCTATCTCAGATCCTTAACTTCCAGATTCTGCTTCTAAAATCACTTAACACTGTGTGTTTTCAGTGGCCATCAAGGCACATACTGTCATCCCTGACACTGAAAATTGTCAGCAAACTCAACAGTGCCCATTCTCCTCTCAAATAGATCCACATTCCAGAAGAATGAGTCTAAAGTGTTCTACAAAAATCACTCCTAAAAACACAGGAAAGAATCATTATAAGACGTTAGGATCACTAATATCAGTTACTTCCTTGAAGGTTATCTTGCTCATGGTTTGAAAACTCAAGACTGCCAGGCATTATAACATTCTTCCTTCTCTAACAACTCACCCCAGATCTATTCTAACTCTGTCAAATAACAATAGCTGCTGTCACTATTTCTATGCCATAGCAGGGAGCTGGAATATAGATGCCCTTCATCTTAGACTAGCCACTGACTCCACTTAACCGATGATAGGTACTTTATAGTGATACTGAACCCTTTCCTGAAGGCAGAGTCAGTGCTTTATCATCAGCTTTTACTGCTGCTATGGCCAGGAAACTAGGGTTTTTTTTTTTACTTTATTCTAAGCTTTTAAAATTGAATTCTTTCCCCCTCTTACACACAGATCTTTCTTTCCTGCTACTAAACACTATCTTATCCTATCAGAAAAGTTTTCACATTGACTTCTAGCATTAGGACTTCTAATCCAAACTTTAATTCCATGTTTGGAAGAAACAGCCTCGAAAGAAATAAATCTGAAGATATTCTTTTAATGCAGAGGACATGGGATTTCCATTGACCAAAGTAAAAGGCATACATAAATGAATAAGGAGGCAAGCGGTCTGGAATATGAGAGAATTTTCAGACCCCACATACAAAATTTATTCCAAGTTTCAAACATCTCAGTGACCAATTCTAGGTCTCTGCACTAATTAACAGACAAGAGCCTTTCTCAGACTCTATTTGCTTTGGCAATCTAAAATGCTGATGATTCTCCAAGATCTAACAGAGAGGAAAACTGGGTATCTTCCCCATCTAACACCTAAGTGGGTAACCTAGATACTGTAAATAGAGGCTACATAAAGGATGCAACAGACAGCTCTGAAGTAAGAGCCAAAACATTTAACCAGCAGCTCTAAAACATGTAGAACTTAGCCAAAAACTGTACTAACATGGAATTGCCACAGGCAGAAAATTAAACACACACACAAACACACACACACACACAAAATTACCAAACCCAAGTTTACAGTTGAGGAAACCCAAGTTTACAGGTGAGAAAAGCTGGAGGGTGGGGGCGAGGTGGGGTGACAGGCAATTCTTACTTGTTCAAATTAACCATTTCTATACTTTGCAATGTTTCTTTAATGAGAAGGAAAATGCCCTTTTGAATGAAGCACTCTGAAAAGCAGATCACAAAGGGTCAACTAAGTAAGCAAGCATTTTCTTCCCAATTTTCTGATGGTGACTAGGGATGGCAGGCTAGTCCAGTCAACAGTTACTATGAATTATACATACTCAATGTTTTTAACAGTAGCTAAATATTAGCTAGAATACAATAGAAACTCTATATAAATCTAACTTATCTACTAGACATTTTTATGAAAAAAAATTGTTTCTGACAAATAAAGACAGAGCCTACCAAAGTACTAATAATATTAAATATTAAAATGTAAAACATCTATATACTATTACAGTAATATAACTTTTATCAAATCAATAAGGAAAAGAAAAGAGTGCTACAAGATCCATTACAAGAGATTAACAATATAATTCAGCATGAATCACTTGACAACATCATTATTTGTCCTTTCTACACCATAGAGGAATTTTAAGGCCTGCCTCAAGAATGAAATTTTCTGAATAAGTTTTCTTCATTCATAAAAAGAAAGAAAACTTTTAAATGAAATAAAGTCAAATAGTTCAATCTGATTCCAAGACAATAGCTAAAATCATTTGAAGATAATCATTCGAAGAATACAAACTGTATTCTAGAGTAATTCATATACTTTTGCTTAGAATTCGGAAGTTCTCACTTCTAAAGTTTATAGCTTTACTGTAACTTAGGTCAGGATAGGAGACTGTGATAGAGAAGTTCTCTCAGATAAGCAAAAACTGACTTAAGAATATGCTTGTAATTACATAGGTTATTTAGTTTTATTCAGTTGTTAAATCTTCAAATAAAAAAGTTTCCTTCATATATTACCCAAATAGAAAAGTAGTAAGTTAAACTAAACATAACATAAAACATGTCCTTTCTATTTAAGATTCTAACATTTACCCAAAGTACAAAGGAAACACTACAAGTTTGTTTTGAGTTAGGAGCAGCAGACCACTTGCACTTAATTAACTAATCTGATAAGACATTTTAATTAAAAGACAAACTACAGCCTTAACAAATGAAAGCATCTTGTCCTCTCACACTGACAACAAGCCAATTCCCTTTTTATGACACTCGACATTGTGTATGACATTCCATCTCAGAAACACTGAAGCGCCAAAACTGCCATTTCTGCAAGTCCAAAGCATCCTTCCAAATCTTTTTTCCCCCCTGGACAATCCAACACAAACTGCTTTCCACTTTCTTAAAGAAATGGATGCAAATGAGTTTCACAAATCTTCAATGACATTTCACTCCGAATCCTCTGAAGGAGAAACTTTTACATTGCTTTTTCTTCTTTTCTAAGAAAGCAAGTAACACTTCATTTCTGTCACTGATGTTTTAGCTTCATACAAAGGCAGCAAAAAAAAATTTTTTTTCTTCTACTTATTTTTTACTTTTTTTTTAGAAAAAATAACCCTGAAGAGTCCTTCAGAAATGACACATTTCCATAATTTTCTTTTTTTATCAAACAACAACAAATCTAGGTGTGAAGCTCAAAGTCAAAACAACAATAAGCAAATCCTAATATCTCTTACCCGATACAGGTAGGCACCAGCTAGCAAATGCCACGTTGGGATAGTTCAGACTAGTAAGCAGGCTCATATTTTATGATACTAGAATAAATCTGTGTTGTTCTTTTCTTAGCAAAAGCTACAGCAGTAGCTACACCACAGAATGAGCAGACCCCCACAGACCTAAGAAATCCCAATCTCTTGCTTGAGAATTTTTTTTTTAAAAATCATAAAATGAAGACTTACTGCTTGTCATGTGACTTGGTGAGGCGTGCTGTCCATTGGGTGTGCTTGAAGTGAGGTCAATGGCCATATTGGCATGTTCCCCTTCAGGTGAAAGCTCATTGTCACCTGCTTTCAAAAAATAAGATCTTTTGGTTTCTGTTCATTGTCACAGAACATCTAATTATTCAATCTGCCTCATAGTCATAGGGCATGCAGAACTGAATGCTCAAGAAACATGCTTTTCTTTTAACAGAAACTACAAGGAAATAAAAAACATAGTAAATGAATGAAATGGGAAAACAAAACAACCACAACTTGCCCATAATAAAAAATATGGACAAACTTTATTGTCCTAACACTCTCACAGGTCAGTGGGAATAGGGAGCACCTGAGGCCCAAATTAATTGCAGTGAAACAGTAAGGTTTTTAAATTAATCTAATTTAATTCTTCAACATCAAGTTCTTAAAGTGAACATTTTTTAAAATGTTAGCTGGGCGGTTCAAAAGAGAGCTTGCTTTCCCAAAAGTGAATGTAAGAAGCTAATTCTTTCATATTATGTGTTTGAAAAAAACTAAGTTACCTAGCAGTAAATCTTTAGTACACACCACACTAGAAGAAATATCTGTAGCCTGATGTATTCTAAACTTAAATAGGGAAACTAAGAAAATAAGAAACTAAAGCTCTGTAATAAGTATATTTCTAGAACCCCTTCTTATTTTGCTTCTGTTAATACTTCCTCATATTGATTAAAAGGTAGAATGATAAACAGCAAATAAAACTAGACAAGTTGGAATAAAAACTCATGGCTCGGGAATCCACATACAGGTAACACAAAGCTAACTTTAGCACCAGCAGCAAATTTAACGAGAATGAATACTCACATGTTATGTAGCCATCAATTGCGTCTGTTTCCATAGTCAAAGTGCAGCGCTGTAAAACAAGAGATCAGAACCTTTACCCAAGGATTCCTCCCTGCATCGGCCATTAAATTCTTAACGCATTTGAAGCCCCAAGCAGTTAGTCCATGTTGCTCCTGCAACCTGTGCCCAAGAAACATACTACAGTGTACTGTGCGTGCTCATTTGCAAGTCATTGAACTCTCTGCAAATGATCTGATTCCTGCTGGAGATAAGTGTGCTGTCAGATGGGCTGTGGTAAGGAAAGAATGACTCTCTTAATCAAAATTTACCTGTTTTACCTGGGAGAGAGAGAGTGTGTGTGTGTGAAGAAATAGAGAGGGGTATACCTCAAATTTGCCAACTTCAACTGCTATCTAAGTATTTTTTACCATTCACTACTTCCCAAGATCGCACTGCAGTTTGAGTACTTCCCTAGTATACAGACAGCTCTATTCACAATTGTTGCAAGTTGGTTCATCATGTTCTAATAGGGAGGGGGAGAACAAACAAAACAGAAGAAAACAAAACAAAAATACTTAGTGCTGGACCGTTTCCTGAAGACTTTTGCAGCACTTGGCCAACTCTCTGGCTTGCAGTGACGTTTTAGCCTACCCCAAATTCTGTGTAAGCACCTGTTCAATGTACCCTGAGTTTCCTGACTGGCTATGGCTGGGGACCAACGCCAAGCCTACTTAAGACATTCTCATCTCCAACATTTCAGAATCTTCTGGCTGTGCACAAGGGGATCTTTTCCTCCCCAAGTATGAGGAATGATTTTCATGCACGAATAACACAAAACAGAACTTAATCCCCAGAAACAAAAGTAAATTGTATGAGACGACACCCCCTAGCTTTGATTCACGTAATGAAAAGATCGATAATCTAACTGTATTCTTTGAGGGGAAAAGTTAAAGAACTGACAAGTTCTGAAGAGATTTTTACTTATTTTTTTTTCCTTTGGCCCTGGTCCTTTTTGCCTTTAGTTTCAAAACTCTCACAGCACCAGCAGCTAAATTATTCACAATGAGCCATTTCTGTATTGATCGCCAAGTATATTTAGCCCTGGCTCCTGGAATTTCTCCATTACTTACTGGAAAACAGGCAGCTTCACTTCTTGTCTCCAAAACCACTTCCCTTCTCCCTCCCCTCCCCTCCCCTTCACCACCAGCCTTCCTACACCTCCCACCCCCCAAAACTTTTCTTTCTTTATGGAATAATCAGATCAAATTCTCAGTAACTACATAGCAGTTAAATTCCGACCTGCTCTACTCTTATCAAATTCTCTCAATTATGATTACATAAGGCTTTTAAGAAAGGGATCCCTAAAGTTTAAAGGGGAGCAGTTTCTACGGAGATCTTACAAATGAGTCTATCTCTTTAAAAATGTACACATTTAAAACAGAGACTAAAAAGAAGCGTCAGTTAGAAGCAAAAGAAGTCTGCCCCATCAGTGAAATGGTTATTAAACCCTCAGAGAAGGAAAAGAAAGAAAAAGAAAAGGGAGAAAGAGAAACGAAATGTACATACAAAAGAAATTGTCCTTTGATTAAAAAACATTCATCACCATTTCCAGCTCTGTCGGGAGATCCCAGCTTCTTCTAACCCCTCAAAGAGGAGGTGACAATGTCGGGCTGAAGAGAAACGGAGAAAGAAAGAAAGAAGTTTTTTGTGTCCCCCCCCCCCCTTTTCCCTCCCTGGCCCCCTCCAGGCCAAGCCCCCTGCAGAGTTCAAGGCGAGGAGGAGGGGAAAGCACTTTACAGGTGGGTCATTCCAAGCCCGAATCCAGCAAACAGATCGGCTGATAAACAAAACCAAGAAATGAGAGAGAAGGAACACTCCCCCCAACAACCTCCTCCTCCTCCTTCTCCTCCTCCTCGTCCTCCTCCTTCCCCGCCCCCGCCCCCTCGTCCCTTTGGGATGGTCTAGTAGGAAAAGTCACTCAGGAATGGCACCACGTACTTTCAGGAAAGAGGAAAAAAAAAGAGAGAGAGAGAGGGAGGGAGAGACTGAGAGAGAGGTCAGTCAGTGCTTCAGCAATGCGATTAACAAGAAGAGAAAAAACTTGATCCACCGGTTCCTTAAGAATCGACCAAAAGCTAAGACAAGAAAACTGGAAGAAAAAAGAGGAGGGAGGGGTACTAGGGGAGGGACAGTCAGGCAGAACCCAGCAAGAAACCTAGGCCAACTTCACAGAACTGTTTTGTGGCCTCTGGCAAAATAGAAAAAAAAAAAAAAGAAGAAATTAAATCTTTATTCCATCTCTTTCGCCCATACCAGAACCTGTCAAAGCGCTGTAACTGCTGCTTTTCTACATGTGTCACACCGGTATTTTTATTATTTTTGTTTTGTTTTGTTTTGTTCTCAATTCAACATATAATACCTTCTATCTAGACAACTGCAATTTATGCCAGGCTATCTAATCTTTCTTCTTGGAATTCAAGTTAAAACAAAGCAAAAAACAAGTCCAAATCCATGACAGCTATCGAAATGAGAACTGATTAATCCATTAACATCCCAGAAGCAGATTACAAGGAGGGGACGACACATTTAAGGCAGAAGACATCATCTTCAACCAGATTCCCTGAGCGTCCTTTACAGAAATCATTTCCCTAATCAGAGCCACAACCCATCCCTCCCGAGAGAAAAGCGTCCACATTATTATTATTACTGGTTAACAGCAACAAGTCATTCGATCACGGCACACTGCTAAACAAGATCCCACATAATTACGCTTAACTTTGAAAACACTCTCCCCCCCCCCACACCCTCTGCAAGCCATACACAAATTGATACATAATCTATGAATCTAGAAGACAAATAAAACAAGAGCTGTTCTTTCCCCACGCAAAAAGCCAAGCGGAGATTTACCTCAGCAGTGCATGCAGTAAAATAATCCCATCACCCTTTTGTTTGTGTTTACTGTTAGTGTGTCCTCTCCCTCTCTCTCTTTCTTTCTTTCCTGTGCCTAACGTGTGCTTGTGCACTGCAGTTGGTGGTGGAAACTAAGGCAGTGGATCTGTAGCTAAGGGTAATCCTGTTTTTACTTCCTCCATCTTCAGCGAGGAGCAGGGTTAGCCCGGGACAGCTGGTCAAACCCCGAGAAACCGATCCGGCGGAGCCCGAGCACATCTCCCCCGCCGGCCGGGCTCGCGCAGACGCCCGCGGGCGGAGGGCAAGGCTGCGGCGGCCGAGGCGGCGGCCCAGGCGGCGGCGGCGGCGGCGGGGACGCGCGCGCGGCTGGGGGGTGGTGGGGGCGGGGGAGGGGCTCGGACGCGAGCGCCCCGGGTCGGCGAGAGCCGGCGCGCGGGCGAGCGCGAGGGGCGGGCGCGCGTGTCTGGGTGCTCGGCCGCCCGCTCGGCGCGCTCGGCAATCGATTACAGGACAAGTGCCGCGCGGCTCCGCGCCTCCTCCGCGCCCCGCGCGCCCCCCGCGCCGGCTCCGCCCCGCTCTGCGCTCTCTCTCCGCTCTCCGCGCTCGGCTCACGTTCCCCGCCGGCCGCGCGGGAGGGACGGGCGCGGGCTCCCCCGGGCTCACGTCGGCCGCGGGAAGTTTCCTCTCCGACGCGGCACCTCCTCCTCTGCCCGCCCCACGCGGGAGGACCCGGGACCCTGAGCGGGGCAGAGGGACCTCGCGAGTGCGCCGGGGAGACGCGGAGCGCCGCTGTCCCCATTGTGAAAGTGCTTTCCAGTGCAAGTTTAAAATTAGAGTGTTTACTCGCCGTTTATATCCATCCCCCACACCCCTCCCGTCCCGCCGTGCGCCACATCCACCCGAGTCAAAGGAACCGTGAGGGTCCAAAAAGTTGTTAGCCTGGAAGTGTTGCCTAGCCTCAAGTCAGTCGCGACGTTTGCGTTTGTTGGGGGGAAAGCATAGAAATCGTCCTGAGGGAAACAAAAAACAAATGCATGTTCACTCTGCAAATAGCAGCATTTACTATCTTTCTGGACCACAGAAAGGGGAATAGAGACTTCTATAATTAAAGGGAAAATGAAAGGAACTGAAAATACTGAACTGTGTAGTCTGGGTGGGTTAAGTTTGAAAACACATGAAATTATCAGGACTGCCAAACAGCATTTCTGAGAAACCGTATCGCAAATTGTGTAGAAAAATCAATGCTGAAAGAGGAGCAGGCGCTGTGCCTCCCACTCCTTTAAAGAATCCCAGAAATAGTTGCTGAGAGTTTTCTCCCTTCCCCCTTTTCCGCTGAAGCAAGCGATATGACACATTGAAAATAAAATCAACTTTCATCTGCCCAGCATTTAGATTTTGGTGTGAGCAAAGGATTCATTCACAGTGGTACACAATGGATACCCCAACAACGTCTAATGCATTTATATTTTACTTTTTAAAAGCATATTCTATCCATTGCTGTTATTAACCCAATTGTATTTGTAAGGTTCAGTTCATTTTTTAATTATGGGAAATTATGGTATAAAGCAAACAATATAAACCATTTCATGGGAGATTAATTACTTGTGCTCAGGTTTATAATAATTTCCTGATGATTTTTTTAAGTTGCAATATTTGTCAGCTATCTGAATAAAACGTTTTCCCTCTAAAGTTAGATTTGGAAAGGCCAAACTAAAGAGAACCTAGGAGTCGTTCTAATCAGTTCAACAGACAGCAAATTCAGAAAATTGGCCTGTGTGACTCCACAGTATATACAACGTGACTTACTATAAAGTGTGGAAGTTCTCTATGCGTTCCTTCCCTCCTGGAAAGAAAGTTTCAGCATTTTAAGTGTCTTCAAAGTCATAGTGGTCCTTAGAAAAGATTAAAACATTCTGTACTTAAAGGAAATGTCTTCATAGTTAAAAGCAACAGAATTCATCTGCTGAAGAAGATCCATTGTGAAACCTGGAGGATCCACCCTCAAGCTACCAAACTACCACAGTTGATATAGTCCTTGCCCCTAGTTGACAACTGCTTGATTTAGATCCCTCTATCCTTTTACTGAGTTGCCTTCATTGGTTCCCTAGCCAGAGGCACACCCTCTCCCTCTAGTGGTTAAACCTTCAGACACTCTACTAGCAGCCACTGTCTTCCCCAAGAATGAGAAATTTAGGCAGGGACTATTGAAGCTAGCTTTTTTGTTTGTTGGCTTGTTTGTTTGGGGGGGGGGCAAACTTCTGAAGAATGAAAATTAGGCCACCTTTTTAACATCCCATATTCCTTTCTTATTTGCACACCATGATGAATTCAATTTGTCTGAAGAAGTCATGAAACTGTTTACAAGCTAAACTGGGTGTTTCTTTTTTATGCCTCTGAAGTCTGGTCTTGGCACTCAGACTCACAATGAAATTGCAATTCACTTTGTTCAAGATTTCCGTCCATGATATTTTGATAGTGGTTAAAGAATGGATTTACTTGTGTCTTTGGCCACAGCTACACTGTATACAATTTGTTAAACATCTGTACACTTGAACTGTGTAAAAAAGATACCACCAGGAAAGTGGAGTTCACTTTATCTTGCTGGAAAATTAAATGTTCACTTTGAGGAAGGTATGACAAAGAGCATAGCGTACCTTTCCTCTGCTATTTCTCACATTTCTGTTTAAACTTGGAAGCTGATCCTTTCCACCATCATTCTAGAACCTGACATATTTTCTGTACAACACCGTTGTGGATAGTCTATTCATCTGTTGATTTTAAAAACAAAACCTAGATCTCCCGCTAGAATAGAATAGAATTTTTTTGTTCGGTTGATGTTTTTTTTTATGTTGTTGTTTTGTTTTTCTTCTTTGTTTATTTGTTCTGTTTTGTTTTTTCAGGAAAGGGTTTCTTCATGGAACTCACTGGAGACCAAGCTGGCCTCTGAGATTTACCTGCCTCTGTCTTTCAGTGCTGGGATCAAAGGTATGCTCTTCCACTGCCCAGCTAGAGTTCATTCTCCTAGTGAGCAGAGAGTATGTCTTATGCAAATCATTATCCTTTCAGAACTGGCACACTGGCACTAAGATGATAATAAACGCCTATTGAATTGATAAATAAAGAGCAAAGCATATATCCTCCCTTCCGTTTGTGAAGTTATTCGAGGAACAAAACTAGCAGATAAATTCTGATTCCCTAGTGAATTGCATTAGCTTTTAGCTTGTAAGTCATGTTACAGGTGTCCTTAACGTGTTAGTTCTGGTTTGTCCACATGAAGGCTGTTGACGTCTTCCTAGGTATTATCAAGTACATTACATAAATATTTGTTATAAAGAAGGATAAACTGCATACAAAATGCAAAATTCTTAATAAATGTATTCTTGATTAAAATGCACTTTCGTGGTTCATAACATATTGCACTTCATAACATATTGCTTCTCTCTATCTGATAATTCAGGAAACTGGGTGACTAGCCAATGCACCTCATTTAATTTTATAACTTCTGAGTGCAATTAGCAAAAGGAAAATTTTACAAGGCATAATGTGGCTAAAACATGCATTGCAAAATATGATAACATTTTTCCCTCTTCTGAATGGTGTGTTAACTGTTTTTGCTTTAAAAACAATCCCCTTTAAAGAAACTTGGACAAAAATATCAATCTCATTTTTATCTTGTTTTGCTCAAGGAATTAAATCTACATTTTAAAGTTTGGGTTTATTTTCAGTATGCATGTGGAGTAGGAGGACAAATTAGAAAACTGCAATTCTTATGTAATATCAAGTTATTTATACATGTATATTGTTTTGCTGGCTTCATAGTCCTTGATGCAATAGTCCTACACAGTACGTGTTGGAATATGGTCTCTTGAAAACAGCTCTTAAAATGTACACATGGATGGATGCTACTAATATTATCTTTATTAAGTAGGAGAAGGAATGATGCTGCTGACTCTCATCACTTAGCTGGACACTGAAGAAGTAGGAAGCCAGAAACTTAGATGTTTTCTTTAAAACTCTGAATTTTTTTTCTGGCTTCCAAGAGTTTCAAGGGAAACATTCTGAGATCCCAAATCCAGTTCCTAAAGCAGCTTCTTTGTACTTCCCAGCTTTGCCTCCCCATGTATATGAACAATCTGGGCTCGAGCTGCTAGACCTTCAAGGTCTAAGTCAGAAAAGTGTTCCCATTCTCTCTATCTTGA
>CM053751.1:48861003-48872747 GCA_028658305.1 Pachyuromys duprasi
CCTAGTGAGGGAAACAGGGACTGTTTCAGTCATGATCTTGATGGCTGACTCTTTGACCCTGCCCCATACAAGCCGGGGAGTGACAGACTGGCTAAATCCCAGGGGAGGGCATTGCAGCCAGCCCTGAGGAGACAGGATGAGCTGGGTTTGGATGGAAGGGGAGGAGGTCCTCCCCTGTTGATGGACTTGGAGGGGGCGGGGAGGAGAGAGATGAGGGAGGGAGTGGGAAGGTGGGAGGGAATGAGGAAGGAGGCTATGCCTGGGATGCAAAGTACCTAACCTGTGATTGATATAAAAATAAATTAATTAATTAAAAAAAGAAAAAAAAAGAAATACAGTTTTTCTACTAGGGAGCATGTTCATGTCATACAGCAGATGAGAGTTATACGTTGAGTGACAGACAAAGGAAGTAAGGGCTTTGCAGATTTCTGAATACAAATGGAAGCATGTATTTTTAAAGATGTCATTATAATCTGTCATAATTGCTTGTAAGTGCAAATGTGTTCAACATTTGTGGGGGGAAAAAGCTTCTATTGGTACAAAAATGGAGTTTCAAGCTACAATAAGTAGTACTGTGCAAAAGCGACTCTGTCTAAAAGGAAGAAATTCTAAAAAAAAAAAAAAAAAAACATCTTAACACACAAAACAGTAAAGTTTTTGCAATGCTCAAAAAAGTATTAGCACTGGGAAGCAAAAAACACTGATTCTCTGGAAACATACTCAGAAATAGAAGTCACAATAAGATGGAAAAAGAAAGCCAAGTGAACATGAGTACTAATTTCATTAGCTACATGTAAAAACAAAAGCAAAACAAAAACCTCCATCAAAGACTAGAATGTTTTGAGCAGCTAAATTCAAGAGGTGGGAACTTTAGATTGCCAGGAATGGGAAGGAAATCCCAAAATTATCTTTAAATTGTGGCATTTGGAGGGAGAAATGCAAAGAGTTGGACTAAGGTTCTGTAAAGGTTGGACAGTGCTGTGTGGAGCCATATACTGACAGGCTGCATCCCAAGGGAAATGTCTGATAGTCAAACCTGTATCAATAACCATCCCATCCTGTCTTTTTCGATGTGTAGAAAGCCTGTGGCAGTCCTGCTCGGTGACTGTGGGAGCTTCCACCCCTTTTAAACCAACTTAGTTCACAGTGGTGCAGACTAATAACTTGCTTAAGCAATCTCACATAAGTTAAAGGAAAGACCGCAATTTATTTCCAGCCTCCCCCATTTAACAGTTAAGTGGTCACAACCTCAGTAATTAAGAGCCTAGGGGGTCAGGGGGTGGGGGGCTATAACTGGAGAGCCATTTGTTGTTTGACGATTCTAAACAGCAATATATTCTATGAAAAGGGGACCTTACTCAAAGAAAGGTCATCTACTGGTAGTAAAGCCAAATGTCACCATCTCCTAATCTTCAAGACTGTGGTTAAGAGAAAGGTTAGCTTAATGTGGAGTCAGTGTGGCATTTGAACCGTGTGTCTTAAGATACGACGTAGAAAGGGAGAACAACACTGGCAGCGTCTTTCCTTCCGCAGCTACGTTGAACCTTCAAACGGTTCCTAACATTTGATATCATGGTAAGGTGCTAGACCGTGACATCTGGGGAAATCCCACTCAGGAGACTGCCGCTAAAGGTCCTATGAACCGTGTTCCAGGAACATGTGCACATGGTAGATACTTTGTTTAAAGTGTAATGTTACTGATAAATAAACGCATAAGCAGGATCTATAGTATTTTATTTCAGAGACAGGGTCTGGTTTCATCGTGCTAGTTGGCTTAGAACTCACTCTTATAGACCGATCTGGCTTCATATTTCCGGTGATACTCCAGCTCCCACATCTCAAGCGCTGGGACTATAGAGCTACACTGGCATGGATGGCTAACACCCCAAACTTATGGCACAATTTGTTCCCATAAGCTGGAAAGGCCACACGTAGCATCTCTATTCTAGGCATTTACTTTATGCCTGGTATGATGGTAAGGTAAGGATGTTTGATGTAGCATCGCATTTAAAACCCGGTGTTACTTATAGTATATTCCTTATTTTCCACATGAAGTTAAAGCTTAGAGTTTTAATTAAACTTCCTGAGCTCCACAGCTTTGCTTTGAATCAATTCTAAAACACCTATATTTGAATTTATCATGCCTACATTTCCTACATCTTCTTTAGCCATACAAACTTGGTTTTGTATTAATCTTTTCTTTTGAGTAACAGTACAGTGAGAGAAAACTGTCTTGAGCATCCTCAGAATGTGCGATCAGAGTAGAGCTCTGGAGACCCCAGTGCTAATCTACATATGAGATGGGACCTAACTGCTCTTTAGTGCGCTGTTACTACATAGATGTTCAATGCTAGCCACTCTCTAAATGGGTGGATGACACAAACAATCTAGTGGGAATTAAGTAAAGCAATAGCCACCCTATAACAAGTTAATGATGATGAAGACAAGAACCAGACTTTAAATTCTGGGTCGGCAAGCATCTCTGTCCATTTCATTTCAAGGGAGATAATTTCTCACACACTGTTCCAAGAATTGTGTGGATGCTCTTTCTCACTGCTCTAGACCCCCATCCACATGTTCAAGGAATGAATGGATGGCATGTCTGATAAACATTGAAATTTTAAATTGTTATGAAGCTATTAACTGATACTTTGGAATTCTCAGGAGACACAAATTACTTGTTTCTTTAATGAGAACAGCTGTCAGTTCAGGGTCTACAAGTAAAATCTGTAAGATTAGGTTTTTATCTAACATTTGGTTTACAGATAGAATGAACACGGGCATAAAGAAATATGATTATGATTTTTTTTGTTGGATCCACAGTCCGATGTATCTAAAGCAAGCCTTGGGCTCACTCTATAACTTCTGATCCTCCCGCTACCCCCTCCTGAATACTAGGATTGCAGGTATGTACAACCATGTCCAATATTACACAGTCCTGGGAATTGAATCGGGCTACCTCCCCGGCACTTACACTACTTTCAGCTAAGCAGAAGAAGGCAATTCTCTGTTCATTTGAGGCCAGCCTGGTCTATATGGTGAGTTCTGTGCCATTCAGGGCTACATAGTAAGACCTTGTTTCAAAATTTAAAACAATTTTTAAAAGTTGCTACAAATTCTGCATATAAATTTTTTTCAATAACACTACATTTAAAGCAATGTAGAATATAAGCTTTATTATAGAAGAGCTTATTTTTAATTAAAATGAAATAAAACTATTATTGAAAAACTAAGACACTAGGAAGGAGGCGTATGAGTGGCATTGAGGGAACTTAGCTAAAATTTAGGAGATAAAGAATTAACTGTTCTTATACAGGAGAGCTACCCAAATACCTGGAAGTGATCAAGAAATAATATGAACATATCTGCATAAATTTGTTTTACAAAATTTAATTTCCAGATATTTAATTTAGAGGATGATTGACTATTTAGACAAAAGTCTTAACAGCACAATATGGGTAGAAGAGAGGTGTCTTCCTTGGAAAGTTGTGGAAATAATTCTTTCAGAATTTGTTCCTGGTACGGAGTTGGACATTATAGGCTGTCAGGCCTGTTGCCATTAGACAGTTTACCAAAAACATGGAATCTAAACCAACAGTAACAGTTTCTGGATATATTTTGTTTTCTATATGTTTCTTCTATAAGGACAGAACATACTTGAAAATCATTTATTTCTCCATAAAGAAATGATGATTATGTTTTTTACATCCATTTTGTATGAGTTTGAAAATTTATAGTTCTGCTTTCTTAGAACACTGGAGTAGTGTCACTTTTAAATTGAGTTATTGCCACCCTTCATAGCTAATAGCCAAATCCTTTGACCTAGGATTCCACAAAGACTACAGCATTCTACGGTGACCTCTGAGGTGATAGCCTCACCCTGTTGCCTGCCTTAGAACGTCAATGAATCATTCAGCCTCCATCACGTCACTCTACTGAGGGGAATTCATAAAGAACCCTGGATTTCCGAGATAGCCAGTCCAAACAGAGTTCTTCAAAATTGTGAGCAGAAAGCCTAGAGAAGTTAAAAATGAGAAAGGAGGTATGAATGGAATGAAATGCTGCCATTAATTATGATAGCAGCAGACAGGGTAGTTATTAAGGAGCACAGAAAAAGTGGGGTGATGGAGGCCATGAGTACAAATAATAAAAATGATTAGCATCACAAAAAGATAAGGAATTAACTAGAAGATCACGCAGGGTCAAAGGAATATGTGGTTGGTTGATTAGACGGTCGGTTGATTATTTTTTCTTTTAAAGTAACATGTCATCATTTCCTAATACAACGTAAAAGTATCCATTAGTAATGACGAGACTGAGTGATGGTAGTAGAAAATTGATGAAGAGGAGTCTTTGTTGGGCAAGGATAGAAAAGATTGCTACACATGTGGCGTGTTTAGCTTCAAGCAAGAGAGGACATACCTCTTAGGTTTAAAGAGAATGAGGATCACAGAGGCAAGTTAGCTTGCTAATTTTCATAGTGGTAAATGGAGAAAGAGTTTTATGACACAATCAATTATTTTTTTTTACTAAGAAGAGCCACCAGATTAAGTGTGAAATAACTGCTATGAAGAATATGAAGGAAATTAACTAAAAAGTTACAGGGAAAAATTATACTTAGAGTAAAAAAAAGTCTAAAGCTGGCACAAATAAGTCATAAAAAAATACAGCCCTATAGCTGCCATTGAGCTCACAAAACTGGGAATATGGAAAACAATGAGCTCCATGCTGAGAATTAAGAGTTTTTCTAGATGGGGAACTAGAAGACATTGAATCAAAAAAATTTCAGCTTGATTAAAATAAAAAAAATGTTTGAGTAATGTGGCTTAGAGAAAGCTGCATAAAAGATAGCAACAGATCCAGAATGATGGGCATAGAAGAAAAACAGAAAGACAGAGATATAGACTCAGCCTGGAGGTCCTGATGAGCTTGTGTATAAGGGAATGGCAAGAAAGGATAGAGTAGTGTAAAGATGATGAAAAAAGACTTGACATTTCTTGTAGAAAACAAGGCATTAGAATGAAAAAAAGATGAGAAAAGAAAGAATAGAAACAAAGAGGAAAATAAAGAAAGGAAAAGGAGGGAAAAGAAAAGACAGAGCTACTAAGATCTGTATCAGCTAAAATAATAGACTAATCAGGAGACACTGAACCCGGTATGTGCAGAGGTTGGTAAGAATGAAGCTGCTATAATAGGAAGAAGGATGATTTGGGAAAAGGTGTTAGGAAATAATAACAATTAAGACAACTGGGTTTTTCATGGAAGCATACATCTCCACAAATTGTCTAGATTTACAAGGCAAGCTGATTCCATATTCTAACCTGGAATGAGATGGGAGATGACTGTGTGAGGGATGGATGATTTCAAGAGTTAATTTTCAATGTGTGGCCTCAGTGTGTAGCTTGAGTCTTACCATAATTACCAATAAAACTTAAAAGTGCCTTGATGGATACATGAAGGAACCTGCTCGCCTTAGTGAAAAGGGAAGTGGCAGCTTCAAAAGAGAACTCTTTCTCTCTTAGGAAATAAAGTCGTTGTTGTAGAATGAGAGGCTGTAGAAGCTTTTTTATTTTGTTTCTCTTGGGAGCCATCATAAGAGTCTCTCTCTCTCTCTCTCTCTCTCTCTCTCTCTCTCTCTCTCTCTCTCTCTCTCTCTCTCTCTGTGTGTGTGTGTGTGTGTGTGTGTGTGTGTGTGTGTGTGTGTGTATGTTGAAAGTTGGGGAGGGCTCTGGGGAGTACAGAAGAAGTGGATTGCCAATTGCCAAGATAGGGGAAGGACTAGGAAGTGTGGGAACTGAGATTGAAGAATGAGTTGACTTGAGCAGGCACTTCCGTATTACATCTCTCTGTCCATTTCAACTTTCTTACTCCAAACTGGAATCAAATAGAGAGCCAAGCCATCTGAGGTTAAACACACTTGGTATTACTCAAAGATTTGCTTTATAGCCAATAGCCATATGTATTCCCATAGAGTCTAGGTTTTCACAAATCACCATGACTGTATGGCAGTCACTGATTGGAATAACAGCCTCCCAACACTGGTTTGCCCTGGTACTTACATGTTGAGTGTTCTTTGTTCTGAACTTAGGCAAGACTTGGCTTTCTTTACCAATTCAATTCTATTACTGATTTTAAAAATTAGAATAAGAAAACAAGGCAGCTGAAAATCTCTGGGTCTCCCTGGTGTCATAGGGCACATTTGTATTCCCAGTACTTGGGGAGACAGAGACAGGTGGAGCTCTGTGAGTTTGAGGCTACCCTGGTCTACAAAGCAAGTCCAGGACAGCCAAGGCTACACAGAAAAACACTATCTCAAAAACAACAACAACAACAACAACAAAATCAACAAAAAACCCTCTGGATCAAATTGTGGCTTTGATTTATTCCTCAAGTCACTAGATTTACCAACCATTTTAACTAAGAGCTAATGACAAAAGAAATTATTATCATGCTTAAATCACATGAAAATTGAAAATGCAAGTAGAAATCACCGCTATTATTAAATACAAAAATATTAGTATGTGTCTAGTCACATACATAGTCTAAAATACAGCTGCAAGTCCAACCTAATGTGCACCCACAATATGTGACTTTTCCAGAATGGATGTAAAAAACGCTGACAATGGTAAGCACGGACAGACCGAAGAAAGATTCAATCCAAATAAAGCTTGGTGATCAAACCAGTTTTTCTGAGCTTATACTTAAGATCATGGGAGACTAAAAGGCTGCTAAACCACTGGAAAGTCATACCCCAGCACTGTTAAGACATGAAAGGGTATACTACAGAAATCCCAATGCCATCAGTTGTAATTACCTCTTGTAATCTTGAAAAGATGAATGTGATGATCTCCTGAAGATCTCATGAAGAGTTCATGAGCCTTCTACCTTCTGCCATAGGGACCTAATTTCCTGCAGGTCTCCTTCAAGTGATCACACATTATTTGGCAAGGTTTCATTTTATAGCAGCCCTGGCTGTCCTGGAACTCGATATGTAGACCAGGCTGGCCTCAAACTCACAGATTCACCTGCCTCTGCCTCCCAAGTCCTGGGAATAAAGGCGTGCACCAGCACATTAGACTCAAGACTTTCTTTTAAAAGGACTGATCTTTTTCGGTTAAACATAGAGAATCCTCTTCCAGCATTGCCATAGACGACATTCCAGTCAATTAGGTCATGCAGGTAACACACTCTAATGCAACTGAGACTTAAAGCCCATTGCTTTAACATTTGGGAATGTAAGAAAAAGCCATTCCATGAACCTTAGCCATTCTTCCATAACCATGACACATAAAATAAAAGTATGTACAGTTAACAGACACATGCGTAAGTTAAAATACGTACATATTTTTAAAATTCCAGTTTACAGTTTTGCTGCCCATAGGGATCCTTTAATATGCACTTGTAGCATCATTTCAAACTGTGAATTGCTTGCTTAAAAATCCATATCCAGTTTCTTAGTATTATCTCACAATAAGACATCAGCCAAGGAATCATAGCTAATAAGCATGTTATCTGTAGCTAAGCAACCACATGTTTAATACGTCCCTGACAACATACTAGCTACATAGTTGCATCTTTTGTCTTAAAACTTCTTAAACTGTGCTTCTCTATATCCCAAGTTCCCACTCATTCTTACTGGGATATCAAGAAATTTGAAGTGTTACAGTAGTGTGAAATTATATTTACAGGATAACATTTTTTGGTCACCTAGCTATAACTTATTAGTGGGTTGTATATTTATTGGTTCATAGCCAGAATATAAAAATAAATGGAATAAAATAGAGAAAATTATGTCAACACAGAATAAAAACAATTTAAAGAAAAACTTTTATTTCTTTTATATACATCTATGTATACTGGTTCTCATGTAAATTATAAACATAGTTTTATTCCCCATGGTAAAAGAGAGAGAGTTAAAAGCTAAGAGAATAGATAAATAAATTTAGGTGTACCACCACTGTATACAGTATAAAGATGTGATTTAGTATGTCATATTATATATTTCATGCTATGTCACATACTACATACACAACAGGCATCTCTTTCTATATATTTATACTATTACCTCTCTATATATTATATAGATAAAAAAGGCGTTGCAAAGATCTTTGCGTCAGTGAGGTCATAAGTCTGAAAATAATAACAGCTAAGATGTAAAGCTATTTGCTGTAACTTATACAAATTAAGTAAGGCCACTCCATGAGAGAGAGATCTATGTGTATGTATGTGTACATATACATATATGTTATATAAATATAGTGTGTGTATACACAAAGAGAGTTAGTTGAGTGAAATAAGCCAATTGTAAAAGGATTTTTAGATCAATTTTTAATTAATCTAAAAACACGGACAATACTTACATACATGTGGCAACTATACAAAAGAGAAAAGAGACATCATTTTGAGAATAACAGCAAGTTCAATGTGAGAGCCAGAGGCAAGGAGGAGGGAATGTATTGGCAAGGTTTAAATTTTTAAGAACAATTCTAGATACCAAAGACCTCAATCAAGTTCTGACTCTGTCCTTAACTATTTCACTTTGACTGGGTTGATTCATCAGTCCTAACCTTGTTCTTTCATATGTGAAATTAAGGAATGATACTCTGGCATTAACAGGGTAGGGTGATGGAAGAAGTGAGATTCTGCCATAGAATTGTGATCATATAGTATATCTCTTTTAATTTAAATGATTTGATTCCTCTTGACTAACCAGCTCATTAGTGGCAGAATTCAGGCTAGATGAAGGCAACACATCCTGAACCATTGAGGTTTTTTTTTTTTTTTTTTTTTCTACCTTTGGAGTAAAGATGGCATATTATCTAGGATGGCAAAATCAAGAGATAACACCATTAACCTCAATGACATCCCTTGAGAGGAGCCTCATGGTCATTGTTTCCTCTAAAGCCCCTGAGAAATGAATGAATAGTGAATGGGTAAATGGATAAAATTGTTTTTATTAAAAATGTAAATGATACCCTTTAGCCATAGCTCCTTTTAAATGACTGGTGTGGCTCTTTGATTGAATTATACAAAGCTGATTTATGGCTGTTCTTTGAAGTTGTTTACTGATTTATTCACCAACAACCTCTAAAAAACTAAATCATTGTAAATTCAGAGAATACCAAAATAAACATAAATATGTACACACAGATAAATGAAAAAGAATAAGAATCAAGGGGGTTAATTATCAAGAAATTCTTGTTATAAAATGTGTTAAAACTGTATAAATTATAGTATAAATAATAATAGTAATTTCAAAGCCTTTAGAGAGAATTGTGTGTTCCTTTTTATCTTAGTGCCCCAAATTAAATTTGACTTAAGAGCTAATGACAATGGTATCATTGGTGGAAAATGATTAAGAACTTTCAGTCTGAAAGTTCAGGGTCAACTCAGTTCTGTTACTTACTGTGATATTTTACAGTTGTACATATTTCTTATTCCTTCATCTCCATTGTTACAAACCTAGAGGAATAAGTGAACTTACCTGAGGAGTTTTAAGGAAACATGAGTGAGTTAGCATTAATTCTGGCTAAGGCTGAGATAATGCTGATCCTTGGTAAGTCTCCCATCTTTTTTCTGAAAGCAAGCAGGAAGCAATCTGATCAGCACTTCGGTGAATGTCCTTCTTAAATCAGTTTTGAAGATATGATAGTTCATGATGGCAGTAACATAAAAGCTGATCATTGCTTTGTACCTTATTTTTTATTAATTCCCTTACCAATATTTGTTTTATTTTTTCAAGATATCTAAGATAATTTTTAAAAAGATAACTTGGAAACATGAAAAACAAATTTTTTGTACATGGATCAGGGCACATGTTTTTTATTTTTATTTTTGTCGTTCATCTTTAAAATACAGTATTACTAATAAAATATGTCACTTTTTTAAAATGTAGGCTTCAGTGAGTCCTGGCCTAGGAAAGCCTCACATGGCAAACTTGAACTCATCCAGTTTTGGACAATTCATCAAGTAAGTTGTCGTTATCCTATGACTAAAATTTTCTTGTTTTTTTTCTTTGTTTATCCCTTTAGAAATCTTTAAAATAGCTAGTTTTGCCAAAAGTGTTTTAGATCAAGTGAAAGTATAGATATGAAAGGAAGAAAGGAAGGAAGGAAGGAAGGAAAGGAGGAAGGAAGGAGAAAGAATAATGGAGAGAAGAAAAAAGAAAAGGAAAGGAGGAAAGGGAAGAAGAAGAAAAGAAAACAATTTTAAAAGGAAAGAAGAAAAAAAAAGAGAGAAAAGTATCTACAGGCAAACCTCATACCTTCTCATCTCCGCTCACCTGCAGCTTTCATTTTATAAGTCATCTGCAGCACATTTTTGTTTCTGCTGATAGACTATGCTGATACTAGACATTGCAAGTGTGTCCTTAGCTAGCTAACTTCTTTACTGAGCATCTGCTGTCCACATCAATAGCGTTGTCCCTTACCTGGCAATAAAATATATCTTTTCATGTTTTGTGTGTTCTTTAGGTCTGTAAGAAGCAGTGTAGAGAAAGATGGTTTGTCTTTATTATGACTCCCATTCTTTTTCTTCTTCTTTTTAGAATACAGTACTTAATACAGATTGCATACTATCTCTATTAATCAAAGTTTTCATAGAAATGGAACTCTTCATAAACCAGTACCGTGAAGGTCATGGCTTATCTGATGCAGCTTCTCTTCTCTTTTTCTATATTCAGAAGCCTATTTTATTTCTTATTCTGCCCCTTGCACTTTGTTTATTCTAATTCAGCCATTTCTGCAAAACTTCTGCACTCCTGAAACAAACATGTTTAGTGTCTCCTAAATCTTCCCAGGATTTTTAAGCATCTCATTTATTGTATTTCTAAGTCCTCTTTTTCAGAAGTTATGATCAATTATAATGTTTTAGTTCACAGTATATGACTCAAATATTACTGTCTGTTTGGGGCATTGCATTCACGTTATGTGCTTTTAAAAAGTGAGCTTGTGTCTTAAAATAGCATATGACTTTGATATGGTCACTGAACTAAACTGGGATTAAAGGTAAGTTTCAAAGGCCCCTGCTGACTATTCTCAATTTATTTTAAGTCAAACTGGAAAAGAAGGTAAGCATTCAGTTACCTTATTTTAGTTTTTCTTTTAATGTAATTCTTCTCGTACTTTGTGTTTCTTGATGAAATGAATTAATTTGGATGTTTAATTGAAAGTAAAGTATACAGGTAATCTAATAGCAATAAAGAACTTGAACTTAACATGCCTTGGTCCTAATCTTCATGTTGTCATTTTAAAAGAAGCATTCCATGGGAGTTTTCTTTAAGGGAAATTATCAAAACAGCTGATTCATCTCTTTTCTACTATACACAGCTTCCATTTATTTATATAAGAGCTTGAAATTTTATTAGCACACTCATGTCACAAGTCAGAAGTAGTGGCTTTTATTGCAAGCTCTAAGTAAGTTATAATTAACTTATCTTATTATATAAACTTCAGTTATTTCTAAGAAATATTTGAAAATATTGAGAGAAAAGGAGATTTGAGTGAATTAATTTGGCAGAGTATCTGTGACCATCAAAATATTATTATTAAATCCAAAGGGGTGTAATGGAAACACTATAAAATATTTTGAAACAATTCATTCGTTTGATATGTTTCATCACATCCACTCCATCTCAGAAGCTGCTACTCATAGACTTTGATTATCATTTTTTTAAATCTCTAATAATTAAAGTGAAATTAACTGCCTTCTGCAATAATAAAAAATATAGAAGTTACTGTCACTTA
>CM053751.1:48873247-48903774 GCA_028658305.1 Pachyuromys duprasi
GATGGAAATAACAACAGAGATTTGAATAGCAGCCAGAAGTTACTTGAATTCCTTTACTTGAAATGATTTTACGAACAGGCACTGCATCCTCTCAACCACTTCAATATTGTAGCTACTGTGATGAAATGTGGCAATGATGGACTAGGAACATAATCATTTGGATAGCAACCTGAGGCTGCTAAAGAGAGCGGGGATAAGGGGGACTATGCGGCAAGATGACTTAAAGAAAAACAACAACAAACCTTAAGATTTGTCAGAGTTAGGAGTTTTATTTTAATATTTTATTATTTAATTTTAGGCATATAACTATTCAACCTTAATCTATGGCTGTATACCCTGAGTGTGCCTGATGTCTACAGAACCAAGAACTCTTTGGTTGGAGTATCAGGCTCTGCAGGTCACCCTGGGCCTGGGTTTTTTGGCTGACCTGCTTGAAAAATCCCATTGAGCTTGTGACCCTTGGCTGCTCTCACCAAGCTGTTCTTTTAATTTTTAAAATTATGCTTATTTATTTACTGGAGGAGAGTATTGCCACATTGTGTTCATGTAGATCAGAGAACAACTTGAGGTAATTTGTTTTCTCTTCTACCACATGGGTCCTGGGATTGAACACATATTCTCAGGCAGCAAGCACGTTTACCCACTGAGCCACTTCTCTGGCTTGAGAACTTTCTCCTCCTGCTGCTCCTCATCTTCCTCCTTCTCCTCCTCTTCTTCTTCATTTTCCTCCTTCTCCCCCTCTTCTTCTTCTTGATTTTGAGACAGGGTTTCTCTTTGTAGACCTGGTTGTGCTGAAACTCACTCTGTAGATCAGCCTGGGTCTGGAATTCACAAAAATCCACCTGCTTCTGCCTCCAGGGTACTGGGATTAAAGTCATGCTACACTACTACCTGGCAAGGGTTCTTTTTAAATCAGCAACATCTGAAATGGTTGCTGAAGAATGTCATCTCCCTGGGGCTTGGGCGGTCTCCATGTTTCTTCCCCCAAGCTTTGTTTGAAGGCTCTTTTTGCCCTGGTTCGTAGTTTCTTTGACAATGCAGTTTAAGAGTCTCCATAGTAAGGGCCGGATCTGGTTGCTTCCATGTCTGTCCTAGTGCCAAGGTTTATAATGGGATGTTATTCAATTTGTTTCTTTTTCTTTGTTTTTCAGTCCCCATTATGCTTTTCCTTCATCTTAGCGGCAGGCACCTTGAGGCTACCTGACACGATATGCCAGAATAGAAAACTATCTCTCTTATTCTGATATTCTGATGCTTGCTGAAGGGTTGAACTACCGGAGAAATCTCACTAGTTCTTTGTTTTAAAAAATAATATATTTTTAAAAAAATATTATTCTGGATCTGAAATCTATCAACATTTCAATCCATATAAGATCCTTGATCCCTGAACATTCTCCCTTCTATTCTCTGCTAAGAAATAGGCCCAAGCCCACATGGGTACATCTATTTCTTGCTTGTGTTGTGATCAACACACTTTTATTCTTTCCAACTACATCCCCTAGAGAAACAAACTCAGTAGCTGGGTGGTTTGCCTTTCACATTCTCCCACAACAGCTCTCTGGAAGTGTCTGGGGTATAGTAGAACTTCACAGATATCCAGTTTCCTAGGTCTTAGCTTCATTTTCTCTGGACAGGCACTAAACCAATGTCACTTATTTGGAGTCGGGGGGCAGTGTCAGAGGGTTGTTGTAATTGTAGCACATATCAAAATGCCAATTTCTGTATTGATCAAGACAGAATAGCTGCTGTAACAAAACACTAAAATCACAGTGGCTGAATATATAAAAGTTTATTTTCACTCACATAACACAATGCTGTGACCTAATGGTGTCTCAGTCTACAACTTTGATTAAAAGATCTAGACCCCTTCGATCTTGAATTTTGTTTTGTTGTTGTTTTCTTAGTTTGCTTGCTTAGTTGTTTTGTTACCAAATATATCTGTTATATTTATATACCATATATATTATATACCAAATATGTAAATATTATATACCATATCATTATATATATACATATATACATTATATATGTATTCTTGGTTTAAAACTTTCTCTGCAAGTAATGAGATCTCTTTGTAAGTTCATTTATTGTAATACTTTGAACTGATGTATGTTATAGCTAAAACCCCAGAACAACTAGAGATATAGCTGAATGAAAATCTATGTATTTATCTTCACTGAAAGGCTTATGATTTTCAATCCTGTCCCCCACTGAAATATTTTAACTACATTTGAAACTGTATTTTTAAATGATCTAGCTACTAGGATGTGAAACTTGTTTTTTAATGAAAAATTAATGCATACTATTTCAACTATTACAAAAATACATGATAGTAGATACCATTGCAAATTCTCCTCTATATAGAGACCTTCTTTAGCTTAGTATGATTCTTTACAAATGTAATTACTATATCACTTCTTGTTAAAATGTAACCTCTACCATGGAAGGAAGAACTATTTGTCTTTCTGCAGAGATCTACTTGGCAGTGTAACCAGGATTAATACAAGATACCACAGAAACTCACAGAGAGCCAGCCCCTGAATGAAACCTCCCAGGTCAAGCTCCCAGGTGAGGAGAAATGGGGGGGGAGGTGGGAAGGGAGACAAGGAGTAAACCTGAAGGCACCAATAAAAGTTACCTGACATGTCCATAAAACCACTTAATCACACACGTGTGAGCTCTAAGAGACTATAAATGAATGAGCAAACAAAGGTACTCCTGTCAAGCCCTTCAGTTAGGAAACTTCAATTCTCAGAAGGCTCAGGTTAGGATTATTATGTGTGAGCACAGATTCTCTGATGGTGCTTTTTCACCAAACAAACTGTCATAGGGTATGTATGAAACACACCCTATGTGAATAAAAGTCATCATTTTATTACTAAGACATCTGTTTTATAAAAATACACTTTTCAACAGCAGACTTGACACAGCTCAAAAGTATATACAGGAAATCTATATAGTGCGATAAGGCCAGCCAGCCAGACCTATACATCAAAATTCAGTCTCATAAATAAATAAATAAACAAGCCTGCAGCTGCTTAATGTCAAATGAGCCAGACAGTCCTGTATCATAATCAGCTTCCATCACAATAACAAAATACCTGAAATAATTGACTTGGAATAATGAACATTTTATTCTGTCTGACAAATAGTCTAGGTCATTCCTGTCTATCAATTCATCCATGGCTTTGGGCTGTGATGAGGCAACAAGTAGATTATGGTGGAAACATGTGCTCACTTCATGGTCCAAAAGCAAAAGTGAGGAAGAATAATGGACCAAGAGCCCATAATCCTCTCTGCGAACTTGCCTAAATGACCCAAAGACCTTCTACTGGGAGGTATCTCTCAAAGTTGAACCTTTTCCCAATAGCACCAACCTTCAAAACAAAAGTTTTTAACATGTGGACTTTGTGGGTTATTTTCTCAAACCATTGCCCCCTACTATGGCACCACACAATTAGTAGATTTATCCATTTTAAGTGTTGTTATAAACACAAACAAACAAACAAAAAATCCTACCCGAGTAACGGAGGAGAGGGTGGGGTGGAGATGTGGAGGTGTAGAGAGAAAGAGGAAAAACTGAGGTGGGATGTAATACATGAGAGAAGAATAAAAGAAAAAAAAGAAAAAGAAAGAAGGGATATTCCCAAGAAAACACACTTGGTTGGAGTGGGCAAGAAGTCTCCTACAAAGTTCTCTCCTAGTAAAAATTAGCGATACAATAACTAGTTTTGTCTTTACTGAAACAACTACAGCAACAGATCTAAAGAGAGTGTTAGGGTCCACTCGTGTTCATTATCAATAGACTGTAATGCATTTATTTTTAGATTAACATAAATGTGCATACAGATTCTTTGTTTTTTCCCTTTGTTTGTTTGTTTGTTTTTTCAAGACAAGGTTTCCTTGTTTAGCTTGGTTGTTGTGGACCCACCATGTGTACCGAAATGAACCTAGTCCCAGTCCTATTTGGAGCCCGCTTCAGCTTCATCTCCCACATATCATGTTCCATGGCTCTTTAAATGTGGCTCAGCATCAAACTGACATCATTGTTCAGCTCCATGTTGAGTGATATTGACAGGATGTCAGCCTTATGATTATAAATGAAGGACAACGCATCATGTCAGTTCACTTAAGTCTTATTTTTATCTGAGATGAAGGTTAGAATGGTTTTTACTTTTTAATCTGATTGATTCTTGACAAATCAAGCAAGAGATCATAAAAAGAAAAAAAAAGGCCTGTCTTAAATTCTGTCTGCGCAATGAATAGTATTTCATATTCTTGGCCAATAACTTCAGAGGAAGGAGAGATTTTTGAAGCAATAGAAAAATTGAAATGCAAGAAAATTATATCTGTGACTTACTTTTGTCTCTTATGCCAGAAATAATTTTAAAAAATAAACTTTTAATTTTGTAAAGCTTTTATAAAATTAAAATGATTTAAAAGAATGTAGACTGTATATTTGAAATCAGTTTAAAATAATTTTCAAACAATTACTACTTGGTTGCTCTGTTTTATCTTTTGATATTTGAAATAACATTAATTTAGTATTACTTTAATAGGTCAAGAAAATAATTACAACATTTGTATAAAGCACTGGCTTTCAACCTGTGGGTTCTAAGCCCTTTTGGTGTAAACAACCCTTTCACAGGGTTCAGAATCAAATATCCTGCATATCAGATGTTTATATTACAATTCATAACAGTAGCAAAATTACAGCTATGATGTAGCAACAAAAATAATTTTATGGCTGGGGATCACCACAATGTGAGACACTGTATTAAAGGGTCATGGCATTAGGAAGATTGAAAGCCACAGTTACAAGGAGACATCATGGATATAACTAGGAGTTTCAGACATAAAATATTCTACATAGAATAAGAGTATAGAGCTGTGATCTCTGACCTCCTTAAATCAATATGAAAGAATTCAAAGCTGTCCTCTGGGAAGTAAGGTAGGAGGTTTAAGATTCATTTCAGAGATCACTTGTTATCAACATAGGCAAGTTACTGACAATTTCTATTTACTGTTTAAAGAAATGGAACCTAGAGCTCACTGAAGTTCCTTTTCAACTCTAAGACAAGAAAAGAGATACATTTGAGGGCATAGCCACATATTTGGGAGAGCAGAAAGCCTGCCATACTTGCATGAGTTTGCAAGAACTTAGAAGCCCTAAAGAGTGTAACTAAGAACCTAAATGAGGGCCATAACGTTCCCTTTGTCACTCAAACTCTCAGTAAAATACATAAATCCTGTGCCTAGCACAGAAGTAGGTGTCAGAGATATTTGTTGACAAATTAACTCTGACATCTTGATGATTTCTACTCTGTGTAGGGAGTATGAAGAGGGTACCAAGTTACAAATAGAAAGGAGACTTACAAAAAAGATACTCAGGATCCAGAAATACATTTGCACAAAGAGAACCAAAATATAAAGCATAACACACCAACACACAGAGAGGATGTGAGATGGTGAGTGCGAGAGGCAGAAACAGAGACAAACAGAGAGAGAATATACATGCATACACACAGGTATGCATATATTTATTTAGTATGGAGATTGGTGCACATGAAACCATGACCCAGAGAACCTCCAGCTTTGTCTCTGTGGAAAAGTAGTAAACAAGGATAACCAATCTCTGAAGGCTGAGAACCGGGGTGTGAGGAGGTATAATTTCAGTTGCAGAGGTCAGAGGACCAAGTCCTAGGACATCTGCTGTTCTAAAGCTCAGATTTCCGTACCAGGAGTTCTGTCTTAGTTAAGGTCCTATCGTTAATAAATAGACATCATGACCAAGGCAACTCTTATAAAAAGAAAGCCTTTATTGGGGCGGTGGGGGTGGGGGAGGTTACTTACAGTTTCAGAGGTTAGTCTGCTATCATTATGGCAGGGAACATGGCAGAAGGCAGGTGTGGTGCTGGAGATGGAGCTGAGAATGGCAGCAGGCAGAAAGATGCTAAGGAAGGAATGAGAAAGGGAGAGAGAGAGAGAGAGAGAGAAAGGTTAGGCCTGGCAGGGGCTTTTGAAACCTTTAATTCCACTGCCAGTGATACATTTCATTCAAAAAGGCCACACCTACTCCTTCCTGCAAGGCCACACCTACTAATCCTTCCCAAAGAGTTCCACTAACTGGGGACCAAGTATTCAAACATATGAGCTTAAGGGGGTCATTATTACTCAAACCATCACACAGCTTAAGTAGAAAGAGAGGATTCAGTCTTTTGTGCTCTTTACCTTATTCAGGTCCAGAAAGGACTGGCGAGAGTGATCTTGTTTCTTTACTTAGCTGTTAACCTGTTCTAGGCACACACATCCACATGCTCTCAGAAATAACTTTCTAAGTATGAGAGCATCTCCCATCTCATTCAGACACTGGAGCATAAGCTCACCACCCTAAATTCCCTAATTTTAAACATATGTATCTGATACAATGGTCTAAGAAGCAAATAGTAGGTTATCCACAGCACAGGGCAAAGCATTTCTAATTGGATTCTATAGCATAAAAATGATGGTGTGTACAGTGGAGTTGAGATTCAAGGTAGAAAAGCTTGCTGGCAAAGGTAATGGTGATGCTCATATATTTGGACAGTACTGAGCAATTATCTCCACAGAAGATTTTCATTACTCGGCATATTCTGGCAGCACTTTATAAAGGGGAAGCAGACTTTGGCTTAAAAAATGCTTCTCAGACTGAAGGAATGGCTCAGTGTATAAAGTGGTTGCCATACAAGAGTGAGGAGCAGAGTTTTAATTCCCAGAATCCATGAAATAGCTTGGCTTGTATGGCTGTCAGCTGCAAACTCAGTATTCCGGAGGCAGAGAAGGAATATCCCCAGAACAAATCAGCTAGCTAGCCTAGCCAATTGATAAACTTGGCTTTCAATTGACAAATGCTACTTCAACAAATAAAAGTGGAGAGAGATCCAAGAAGACATCTTACTTCAACCTTGGTCTTCCCCATATGAACACACATGCATGTCAACTCATGGACATATGTGCATTAACACCCATACACATACACATACCCTACATACATACACACACACCCTATATGTATAAGAAAAAAAATTTGTTCTCACTGAAAAATATTATTTAACATCACAGGGCCTAGGTCTTTGCTAGCTACTTGTTGCAACTTCTCTAGGTTGAGATTTCATGTAACAGTGATTGACAGTTTAGGAGGTTATTGTGCATCATTAGAGAGCGCATTTGTCAGTCTCTAAGTAGCCAGCTGGTCTCGTAGCATTCCATTAAGGTAGCAAATTCATTTATATTATGAATTTTGTACTACTAATATATAGTATCTATTGAGTACTTAATGTTTGGGAAAGTCTAGTATTTTACTCACTAAAGTAAACAAGCAAATAAACAATAAAAGGGTTTGAGATTTAGCTCAGTGGTTGATCACTTGCCTGGAAACTGCAAGGCACTGGGTTCAGTCCTCAGATGGGGAAACCATCAATAAATAGTAAGGTCCAGTGTGATGGCACATGCCTATAATCTCAACACTTGGGAAGTAGAGACAGAAGTAGATAAGCAGTTCCAGTTCAACATCAGCTACAGTGGAAGGCTGTAGCACGTGAGACCATATTTACAAAACAGACGAAACCAAAACAACAAAAACCCGCCCTGTAGTACTGTAATGTTCATTTTGAGGATGAGAAGCCGAGTCTTAGAGAAACGTTAACAAAGTCCCCTTCCTTGCATATCTAGTAAGACTGAATTTAAAGCCATTTTTTTGCTGATCCCAGAGCTTGAAGTTGTGACCACAACATATATTCTTACAAATTTTGATTAAGATTTAGATGATTTTTCCCCACACTGTTTCCATTCTTCTCTAGATAAGCATCAAAGGTTAAACCAAATGACACATAGCCACATGACTGGAGACTAGGACTGGGCATGGGTTTACCAACTTAGAAAAATTTTTTTTAATTTAATATGATTTTTATTTTTATTCACTATTTAATGAAATTAATTTAAAAGTATATGATTAATTTTAATGGAAATTTTCATTGCAGTAATTGTAGACTCACATATTACTGTGGCAAATAAAGCAGAAAAAAACCTTAATGGTTCTGTTTCATTTATCCAAATAATAACAGTATGTAACACTGGAATACAATATTGTAATCAGGTGATGGGATTGATAGATCTGAACAACTTTATTCAGATCCTTCAATTTTATTTGTACTTGTTTGTGCAAAGTGTAGTGCATATCTAAAAATGGGCAGAGTTCTTTTGATTCTAGTACTTTCTCATGCCCATATTTGTCACTGCAGTCAGAATACTGGATAATTCCAGCATCACACTCATTCCCCTCCTGGCCTCCCTATACTCAAAGCAAAACTTAGTTTAGAAGGTGAAACAGCCACTAAAAAACCTCTGCACACCAAGCAAACCCTGATTTCACTAGTATGCAAAGGCTGGATTTGGTCAAAGATGTCTGCTCTCAGTTTCTAAGAACTACAACCTCATTGGACTGCGTTCCCTGAATGTAGGTGCAAGACCCCATGAGCTCTACACACTTACCTCTGGGGAGGGTAGAGCTGAAAGTTGAAGTCCGTAGTCATACATTTATTCCACACTCAGTTATCTTTCATTTAAATTACAGAGATTTATTCGTTAAAAAAAATCAGACCTGTGATGGAGTTATACTTATCTTAGGCATGAGAGACTCTAGCTAACCTTTCCTATCCAGCATATGGCCTGGCTTTATGAGTTGTGTATCACATTAAAGCCTTTACCAAAATGTCAGAATGTAGAGGCATTGTGCTTTATTTTAAATTTAAATGTAAAAAAAAATATTTAACCTATCATTTTAAATACAAAATGCTGAAATTAAAAGTCCTATTAGATTCTTAAAGCCGAGACTTACAGCCAAACTTTGGGCAGAGCACAGGGAATCTTAATGGAAGAAAGGGGGAGGGGGAAGGATAGAAGGGCACAGAGCCCCACAAGGAGACCACCAAAGCTAAAAATTCTGAATCCGGGTGATCCTGCAGAGACTGATGCACCTACCAAGGACCATGCATTGAGAGGATCTAGACTCTGTGCTCAGATGTAACCAACTAGCAGCTCAGTCTTTATTAACCGAGTAAGGGGAGCAGGTGCGTCCTCTGTCTTGAACTCCGTTGCCTGCTCTTTGATCACTTGCTCCTGGCAATGCGGCCTTACCATGTCATGGAAGAAGAGGATCCAGTTAGTCCAGATGAGACTTGATAAGCTATGGACAGATGGCAGAGAAAGAGAACTCACCTTTTCAGTGGACTAACAGAAGGGGATGGGGGTGGGGAGGAGGAGAGGAAGGGAGGGTGGAACTGGTAGGAGTTGAAGAAGGAGGCTTCAATTGGGATATATAATGAAAAATTTTTAAAAATTAAAATTAAAAAAAAAGCAAAAAGAAAAAAATTAGATGGTCGGAAGTGCCCGTCAGCCAAAAAAAAAAAAAAAAAAAAAAAAAAAACACCCAGTAAAGACTAAGAAATGACAGAAGATTGTAGAGGGGAACATAGTCATACGAACTCAGGTGTGCTGCCCACACTGTAAGTAATCTTGGTTAAAAACGGAGTGGACATTCAGGAGGGACTTTGAAGATACTTGACCGAACTGTGTTCCCTTCCCAGTCATTGGCGCTGTCTGCTGCCTGGGTCTCCAGAGGTTTTCTCACCAGGAAATGGAAATAAGCCCATTATTTGTAAGAGATTAAATATTGATCACAATTTTATATTTATTTCGTATCAAAATCTATATGTAAGTGCTTCATGATTGAGTTTAGCTTCTGCATGATTGTTCAGTTGAAAAACAGCAAATAGGATATGTTCCAACTGTAAATATAAAAATATTAATACAGCATCATCTAAAACGATGGAGAGGCCTCTTGGTATAAGATTTCGTTTTAACCACAAAATGAACATTAGAAAGTGATTGGCCAGTAGAATGAAATATTGTAGGCAGAGTGGCTGAAAAGAACATGACTTGGGTACTAGAATCAGGATAAAAGAATTTCAGGATTTGCTGCTGAACAGGGAAAACACGGAAACTCTGGGTCTCAGCTTCTCCATCTATGAAAGAGCAATAACAAGAGCAATAATCTTCTTTATACAAAAATCTGCATCAAAGGGGTCAAACTATTTGATACACGTATCACACTTAAAGGTATGTAACAATCTCCTCAAATATGAGCTATTATACTAAATATTTTCTTGTCTACTTTTATCCCAAGTGCACTATATGGAAAACAAATACCATTTGCAACAAACCAAGCAATAATCTAAAAGACTTTGTAATACTTCTCAGAACCAGCCACTGAATACTGACTTTATTCTTAAAATTACTTTATCCTTATTGTAATAGTTAACAGAAAAAAAAATGGCTGACTAATGATGAAACCCAAGAAAAACTGTGCTAGCTACAGTTGAGTTCTTTTTGCATATGTTGACCCTGAACAGTATGTGGAGATTTCAGTGTGTTGCAAAATTTTATAGGTATGTTTTGAATAAGAAAAGTGAGACTGAGGGGAAATGGGTATATAAGCTATTAGCCTCCTGAGGTATTTCATTTCCCTTTATTTCTTCTGTCATCATTCCTCTCCTTGACATTTCCCAGCACCTTGCTATCCGTTATTGCTTATTTATCATATACCATATTTAATACCAAGCATGACATTGTATTGATCAACCCATTATGTCTTTCTAGCTTGTCTATCTACTTCTCTGATGGCTTTACACATTAGCTCTTTTGAATGATGATGTAATTTGATTCAGCATCTCTTGGTGCATACTGCTTCTCAAGAATATATTAGGCAGTTCAGTAGGCTGCTTCAGTTTTTTTCTAGGCAGTCGACAATAAATTTTCCTTATACCTACTAACCATTCTCTCTTTCCTTTAGGAGGTCTTTCCCCTCTATCTACTTCTTGCGTGTTTTTCTTCATGATTATGTCCTGGGTTCTATTTGACTACTAATCCTCAGGGTCATCTTGGATGATCTTTTCTTCAACAGCCCCAATGCGAATCTATGTACTAAGTTCCTTTAGAATCTAATCCCCAAGGCTACATGTCTACATTGACTATATGTAACTGGCTTTGTGATAGATTATACTGATATCTAAATTCAGTGAAGTGATCTTTTCCCTAAACCTGTTGTACCTATTATACATAGATCCCTGTGAATTACCCTTAATATCCCACCTCAATAAATAGTCCTAAAGAATCTATCTTGCAAGTAACTTTTTGATTAGCCCCTTTCTTTACATGTCTGGTTTCACCTGCCAGTGTCTATCAGTGAGATATTGTAGAGCACCCTAAGGTTTCCCAACATTAAAAGCAATCCAGTTTGCTGTCAAAGCATCTTTCTTAAATATGAATCTAGTTGTACTATTCTTCTACGTAAAACTTTTCAACAAATTCTCACTCCAACAATAGAATTGAAACTCCTTGTTGTGACTTCTGAGACTTTTCAAAATCTACCTGAATTCTACAGGTCAGCCGGGTTAGTGGCAAAAGTCAAAGTTCTGAGGCCATATAACTAAACTTAAATCTTAGTTGTCTGCATCTTCATCCACTTTTTAAATTTAAATTTTTAAAAATTAGCTTACAAAGTGATGGTAAAAGGCATCTCATACATACTCTGTTTCATTCATGCCTCCTTCACAGTCCCTGCACCCCTCCCATCCCTTTTCTCTTCCAACTGTACCCTCTACCATCCCAGACACACAAATTCTGCCTTTTACTTTAATATATTATATGGGCAATTGTCACTCCCTATCCTTAGAGCTTCCTCTTCCTCCTTCCATTCACCTTTCTAACTTCTAACCTTCTAACTTTAACCCATTTTTACCCCTACAGCCATCCACGCACATATTTAGCAGTTAGAAGCTAGAACTTGCACAAGAGAGAGAGAACCTGTGGTGTCGGCTTTCTAAGTCACAATACATTTTCCAGTTCTACCTCTCTTCCTGAAAAAAAAAATTCTTTATGGTTGAATCAAGTTCCAGTGTTCATATGAAATGCATTTTCATTATCAGTGAATCAACATGTAGGCTGATACCATTTTCTTGCTACTGTGAAGAGCATAACAATTCACATGGCTGAGCACAGCAGGTGTCTCTGCGGAGTCTGGTGTGTGTATGAGTGTTTGGAAGTAGTAAAGCTGCGTCATATAACAGTTATGTTTAGTTTTCATGAGAAAACTCCACTTTGATTCCATACTGGTTGCATACTAGGTAACATTTATTTTTTTTCTTAAATTTTTTTATAATTATATTAGAGCTTTATAACTTTCTTCTCTTTCTCTTTCTTTTGTGTGTGTGTGTTTGTGTGTACAATTGAACTGATGGTAGAATGGTGAGCTACTTTTCTCAATCTATTTTATTTAACAACAGCTGTGTACCTGGAATGCTTTATCATGTCTTGAACACTTTATCATAGCAGTGAAGAGGAACACCTGCCCTATTGGGCTTTGTGGTAGAGATATGAGATAAACAATCTCCAAGGGAATAAATTGAGCATGTTGGATGATGATGACAATGAACAGAGCCTGTGATGATGTTGATGTATGTGTATCCCAGAAATGGAAGAAGACAGTGGACAGTGAGAATAGAAGAATGTTCAAGAATGCTTTTTTGTTGTTGTTTTTTTTTGGGTTTTTTTGTTTTGTTTTGTTTTTTTTACTATAATGTATTTGATTCTGAAAGTTTCTGGGCTATTTTGTCCTTACAAATTTTATTACCTAAAAGAATCTCCACATTTTTGTGTAGAAAAATCTGAAGAAAACACAAAACAAAACATACAGTTAAAAACTATCAGAACTCACACAGGGCAGAATTAGAATTATTAAAGTGGATAAGCTGAGGAATTACATTGCTTTGGATGAATTTGAATACAGGGTACACAGATCTTCCTCATGGACTCAAGGGCAGGAAAGGGAAGATTTATGGTTTTCACTTAAGGATATGCAAATGATGGAGCCATTCACTGGATGAGACAATAATGAGACTCTATTTGAACCTTAAAGGGGGAAAATCAAGACTCCATTGTTTGGAAATGCCCATGTGGAAATGCCAAATTATTATGGAGGCCCATCTGAGATGACCATTCCTACACAGTTTACAGCAATTAATAGTCTTTACTCTAGCCAGCTGGGGTTATATTCAGGTATTCTGAACCTAAGTATAGCATAGAGTGTCAATGAATGGGTTTTTGAAGACAAAAACCATGTCCTGGTATCTAGCTCGGCAGCTGTAGGGACAGGCTTAACACAAGCAAACAATTTAACAGAAGCTAAGATAAGCAGTTAACTGAAGGGGAGGGAGTTGCACAAGCTGGGCAATTTAACAGAAGCTAAGTTAGCTGGGGACTCTTGACTCTCGATGTTGGGTTCCTAGAATAGAGTTGGAATGTTTTCCAGGGGATTCTCCATCAAGGAGACCACATTCTGTTTAAGCCTGAAATGGCATCAGCAAGAATATGAGAAGGAGGACTCTCTGTACTGTCTTTCTCTGTCACAGAATAGCAAGCTAGATATACTAGGATGAAATTTAAATGAGTGTTTGAGAGTGGGGTGTAACATTGTCCATTGTTTGTGTAAATAGTTTTAAAATAAGAAAAGAAAGGAGTGTACTTGAGCTTGAATATAGAAGGGACTATACTAAGAAATATTTAACATGTGGTTCTTTCTGAAAAAAAAAAAAGTATGAGGAAGAGCAATTATCAATCCTACCCCTTTGGGGGATGCAGCCACATAGCTGTGCTAGAGTCTTCATCATCTCATCTGTATTTCCTGTTTGGTCCTTTTGACATTAGAGCTTATGAACCAGCAGTGACCTCCCCCCCTCCCCCGACCCCGATCATTTACATTTAGTTTGTTCACTCTATACTGTGTTACATGCTATTTGCTTTAAGTGTCACATAGTGAGATCATGTGCTATGAGTGCCTGCTTCTTTAGATCATGGCCAAAGTCAGTCACAGACAAAAAAAGGCCAAGTTAGAAACCTCTTCCTCCTAGTTATGTTTCTTGCCGCATATACAGATTATTCTTGGTTAACTTGAAATTCTTTAGTTTCTTTCCATTGAATTGGGAAGATGGTATTCTGCATATATCTTCCTGGATGGAAAAGTGCCAGGAACTATATTTTAAGGAGAATTTATTAAAGTCCACCAAAAAATAATATATACATTTTTACGTATAAGCAAATAAGGAAAATCAAATAACTGTGTTCACTCCTTACGGTTGAAATAAACAGACCAAAAATAATTTTAAATCTTTTTCAAAATATGGTATACAAGACTCATTCTATTACCTTTATATACTACCATCTTAATTTTCTGTAAGTAGAAAAACCACCTTAGTTGTAATAAAAGAGCTACAAAAAATAATTTATTATGGAAATAACTCATTATGGCAATAATTCAGTGTAAAAAAACATTATATCCTAAATAGCCACACATCAGATTGTGCGGTAGTGAATATGAGAATCCTAGGGTCATAACTCGATACTGAACAGAGAGTTAATTGCCCTCTTACTGAGGGCATAGGGTCAGCTTTCAGCAGTATGCTGTCATATTTTTTTCTTCCCTAGAGGATGTATGAAGTATAACTAAAAAGCAATAAAATATATTTTACATTAAAACTAAAATGGTTCCTTTATAGCACTATGTCAGTTATAATTTCTCACATTTAAAAATATTTTTTTCTCTCCTCTCAGTGTTCTTTCTGGCCCAAATCTCCTCATCTTTATGAGTTGACAAACCTTATGACCCTCCTCTTTACCTGCAGAGAATAGGAATAATTTCCCGTGCTACAGAGTTCTTCGTTCAAGATATAGGATCTTCCTTGAGAGATGGAGTGCTATTTTGGGATAAGTTAAACTATGTTAGTTGCCACATTCATGAAAAGCTTTCCAAATTTCTAGATATGTAATGAGAAGTTGCTGCAAAAAAAATGTGATCCTAATGGTTTTCATAATTGATCTTTGCAAAACCAGAAATTGAACTCTTAGAGACCTCTAATAATGAGAAGAGAATCTACTTTATAAGCTTTGGTGGATGTGATATCTACACACACACACACACACACACACACACACACACATATATATATATATATATATATATATATTTGCTGTTGTGTATCTATAACAGAAATACACATTTTCTGTTATGTTAGTTGATGAAACATTAATGAAACACACACATGTGCACGCATATATTATTCTCTTTCGTATATACATACACATACATACAAATATGTGTGGATTGAATGAGAAATATCCCCTGTAGCGTAGAATAATTAGTGCCCAGTTGTTGCTGCTGTTTGGGGAGGCTTAGGAAGTGTGGCTTTGCTGGAGGAAGGACAGCACTGTGGGTGGGCTTTGGTACTTTAAAGACTCCTACCATTTTAAGTTTGCTGTCTTTGTCTTGCATTTGAAGGGCAAGATGTAAACTCCCAGCTTCCTGCTCCAACTGCCTTGCCTGCCATGCCTCTGTTCTACCATTATTAGTCTCTAACCCTCTGAAACTGTAACCCCAAATAAACTCCTTCTTCTCTAGGTTTCCTTGATCATAGTGTTTTACAACATTAACAGAAAAGTAAAGCCAATACACTATATATACTTCTGTTAGTAGAACTCCAAGAAGGGTGTGGTTGATGATTCCACCTGTAGAGGAAGCATCTTGCAGCCCATGTTTAAATTATCTCTGTAATAAACCATCATTTCACATCATTCTTTCTTTAAAACACATGATGCCTTGAGTGAGCCTATTGTAAATGTGTTAATTTTAAGTTATTTTGTCTTACTTTGGCATAACTTCTGTAATTAATCCTTCTGGAATACTTTTTTGGCTTAAACATTAATAATAAAGTACCTGAGCCCAAAAGAAGCTAAACACTAAAAAGGACTCTAGGGAAGATGCTTAAATCTCATTCAGAATGGCAAGCAGGATAGACACCAGAAGCAGTAGAAGAGAGGAAACAGGATGGAAGTTTACTATAGAGGGTCCTCTGAAAGGGTTCACCCAACAGGGGATGGAAGCAGATGCTGAGACTCAGAGTCAAATTTTGGATAGAACACAGGGAGTCTTATGGAGGAAGAGAGGGGTGGGATTAGAGCAACACGGAGGGGATAGGAGCCCCACAAGGAAACCAATAAAATTAAAAGATCTAAGCCCAGGAGTTCCTGCAGAGACTGATGCACCAACATAGGACCAGGCATAGAGGACCTAGACCCCCTGCTCAGAAGTGGCCAATTTGGCAGCTCAGTCTCCATGTGGCTCTCTGAGTGAGGGGAGCAGGACCTGCCTCTGTCAAGAACTCAGTTGACTGCTCTCTGATCACTCGCCCCTGGTGATGCAGCCTTGTCAGGCCACACAGGAAGAGGATCCAGGCTGTCCTGATGAAACTTAATAAACTATGAGCAAATGGCAACAGTGGAGAATTCCCACCTTCAGTGAACTAGGGGAAGGGGATAGGGATGAAGGGTAGGACTGGGGTAGGTGAGAGAGGGGACTTCAATCAGGATATATAATGAATAAATGGTGAAGAAAAAATTAAAAATTAAAAAAATAAAGTACCTGAGCATAGTAAATTCTCTTTTCCTTCTCGCTATTAATCCAAAATCATCCTCTGGTATAAATAACTTCAAGAACACAACCTGACGTGTGCAAAACTTCCATTGAATTTTACTGGAGTCAGTGAAATTCTGTCAGATGTCCAGAATCTAACTCATTGCTACATCCCAGAATGCAAACAACAAGCAAGAAACTGCAGAACTTTGTGCCATATAGCATGGTAATGTTCTTTTAATGTTTTTCCTGCTCCCGGTGGGCCCTTCTGATAAATATGTGGCATTTATAAAGACATTTAGGTTCCTGGTAGATAAATATTAATTTACAATATATAAATACACTTAATGGTTTTATTGCATAAAATATTAATATTACCATTATTCTTCTTCAGATTTACATTTTAGGTACCCTGGTTAAATGGAGTCTATATAATGAAATAATGGTTTCCCTGGTTATTCATTCTTCATAGTTTAAAGGTGACAATGGAGAGATGAAATATATTCCTCATGTAGATAGGATAAATTAAAGAACCTCCATAGTATAATGAATCGAAAGGAAGTAAATAAATATATAGAATTATGGCAGTACAGGACAGGTGCTCTACCACTCAAATAAAAGAGTTACTCAGATCAAATCAAACCAAGGTCTAAAGTAAGAGCGTGTGACCAAGTGTGTGGGATGGTTGGGTGGCATACAGAGCAAAGTCTTTGGGGGGGGGGGGTTGATTATGAACACAGATCACAGATGTCATAGAGATTTTTTCCAAACGTAGTAGCGTTTAGGACCACATCAAAGGGCAATGCCGTCTTGAGAGTATTAGCCTTCGGGAAATAGAGAGCATTCTGTCGGTGGGGAGTTAATACATGAGAAAGCGGAGTGGGTGCAGCAGGCAGGCCCTCAGAAATGATGGTGCCTTTAGGCCTCTTCCCCAAGCAGCTCAACCGCATTCCAAGGCCATGCTGGCATCTCTGGAATGCAGAGCCCAGCCTGGCTCACTTTCTTTCTTTGATAGTTAACTGAATTCCCTCAGGTGAAGGAAAGGATATTCCTGAAGTGGACAGGGGAGATGTGAAGTGGTGAGAATAAGAACAGGCATGGCAGAGAAGGCCTCAAAGGGATTTTTCACCACGAAGACGGCGTGAAAATGGCGGAAACAGCACCCAGCAGAGGAAAGGGAAGCTAAGAAGAGGAGGGGCAACCGGGCCCTCCAAAGTCAGCTCGCCTGGTTTTCCAGCCTGCTTCCCGGATCACTAGCTGTGTAGTACTAGGCAAATTTCTTAATTGGCTTGTGCTTCAGGTCCCTCATCTCCAAAATAAGGATGACAGTCAACCAACACAGGAGCGTCAATTGATAGCACGCCATTTACCTGTAAGAGTTAAGACAGACATACTCCGTGAACGCTGATGGCTTTTTACTAGTGTAATTTCATTCGTTTAGTTTAAATTATTAAATTACACATTTCAGTTATTAAATATAAATGAAAACAGACGAAACTCGTTTATCTAACAGACAAACCCTTAAATTAGGTCAAAAGGCAGTCTGTAGGTGACTAAAACACACGGCCAGCAGATTCACAGCAGAGGACAACGTGCTAGAAAAGCTGATTGTTTGTTGCCCGGTCACAATCGCTGTTGGCAGTAGTGTCCCAGCCAAAGGTCTCATGCACTTAGTCACGTGCCTAGCTCATCCTTGCCTGCAGCTGACTCTTGCAAGCAGGGAAAACTGATCGAGTCAACCCCGCAGCCTCTGCTCCGTGTCGTGGGTGAAAAGACCGTCGAGCGGGTCAGATGCAATTTTTATATTTGGGCAATGAAACAGAGGAGGTTGAAGAGGGGAGTGACGCCGGAGTAAGCTTGTGACCTTATTAAAGTACAGGAAGAAAGGAGACACAGACCGATCCATGCTCACAACTGATCGCCAGGTGAGAAATAGGTAAGGAAACCTGTCTTCAGGGTAGGAAACAGCCTGCCTCCTGGTCCCGCCTCTGAGAGCACTCGACAGCAGTAGTCTTCTTTAAGGATGTTATCCTGAAGCCTAAATCAGCTAGGGATTCCTGGTACCCTGTCTTCTCTGGGACACGTTCGACTACAAGTCCCTCCACAGCTGCTCTGTGTGATTAGACATCCTTTTAGAAATCCATCCTGTTACCCTACCTTTGGAATGCAGCACAGGGAAAGGGGCGGTTGAAAATAAGCAAAGGCAGATTAAGGAAGAAAGGTTCTTTACTGTGAGTTCAAAATGATGTTTCCCTTCAGGGCCCTGAGGCTTAAGCCTTTATTTCTAGAAGAATGGGGAGAGGAGGAGCGAGGCCCATTTGTTGCTAAGCGACTAAAGCTTACCCAGGTCACGTTTGCTGCTGTTGAGAAACAGTGACAAGGTGGATGTTGGGAAGCTGGGAGAAACCTCTCATTTCAAGATTTCTGGGTCTGCGTTTAAGCCATAGAATTCTCCGGAACAAAATAGCCAGGAAACCCATCAAAGTTTTGAGGATGGCGGTTTTTTTTTTTTTTTAAGGGTTGGGGGAGGAAGCTGATCTGAGGAGAGAGGTTAAGTTTCAGATTCAAACCAACGCAGCAGAACATCTCGGCTTCCCCTATGGAGGAGCCATGGCCCACTACAAAGGGTGCTAAGAATACATTTAACAAACAATATATAGAATATGTGTGTGAGAATAAAACATACAACCATAAAACCGACAGATCAAGCAACAGACAAGAGCGGAGATGAGCACGAATGGAGAGAGACTGCATGTTCTTCTGTGACAACGAATCCTGTAAGAGTCTCAGTTTTCTACAAATTCACTGGCAAGCATAGCACACAGCTTTCATTATCTTTTGTCACAGGAATACAATATTTTTTTATCTATTTGAAAGCCTAGATATTTAGAAATATACAAATACGTCCCGGGAAACAAGCAATAATAAACGATTTAATTTACCTATGATGCAAGAAATTGTATGATTATGTTGTAACAATAGAAACAGTGTGATAGTCTGTGCTCCTGGCCTCAGAATGAATAGACAAGGCAATATAGGAGCCCAGAACCCAGGGTCCAGAAATAAACCCAAGTTTAAAAATCTGTGGGAATTTTTCAAGCCCTACAGGTGGATTGGATTTTCCATATTGTTTTGGACCAAAGGGCTAGCTAGCATTTGCAAAAATATGTTGAAACTGTTCTTTCTCCATTGAATTATATTTTGAAACTGAAAATAAGAGACTTCAATAGAAAAAATAAAATCACAAAGAAGCAAGACAAGTTAGGAAAATAGCATCATAATCCTGAGACTAAGAAGGCTGCCATTCTGCTAGAATGGCTTTCACAGAGTTTGAGTGTTTAATGAACAGAAATCTGTATTCTCAGCTCTTAGACCTGGCAGTTCAGGGTGAGGGTACAACAGATCACATGACTTTGCTTCTTGCCATGCCTTCACAAAGCCTTTTCCTCATGGGAGAGCATTTTTGATGGCTCTTCTTTCTCATCTAAAGATGTCAGTCATAGTTTATTAGGGCCTAAATAATATATCCTCATTTAAACTTAAGTTACTCTTTGAAGGTCCTGTTTTCAAATATAGCTACAATAGGACCAGGCATTCAACACATAAATACTAAGAATAAATTTAATCCATAATAGGAAGTACTTCTTAAGTACTATTTAAAAGACAGAAATGTCATTAATTTCATTAGAAATATATTAAAATAACATATTCAAATAAAACAATAAGTAATAGCACCTTTTAAACGATTTCTTTTTAAAAATCTTGATAAATTTCATTCATCATTGGTAGTAAAGTGTTCATGTACAAGAACAGTGGACCAGGCAACCAGGCTATTCAGAGCGTTTTAGTACATTTTTATCATAGAGAGATAGTCCAGGGTTGGGGAGACAGTTCAGTCAACAAAATGCTTGCTTTACCAGCATAAGAATCAGAGGTTCATCTCCAGAACTTATTAAAAAAAGTAGTGGGGTGTGTTGAGTGTATTTGTAATCCCATCTTGGGAGGCAAGAAAGGCGCATCTCTGGGGCTTATGGGCAGCTAGTCTAGAATTCTTAGTGAGCTCTAGGCCAATGAAAGACCCTGTCTGGAAAATCAAAGTAGACTGTGACAGAGGAACAACATGAAAACAGCCAAGGTTGTCCTCTGGCCTCCATACAGATATACACCCAAGGGCATGTACCCCCACCTCCCTACACGCACCTACACAAAAGCACAACACAAGAATACACACACACACACACAGAGAGAGAGAGACAGAGACAGAGAGACAGAGAGACAGAGAGAGAGAGGAGGAGAGAGAGAGAGAGAGACTCCAACAAGTATGTGAAAACATTTTCAACCATTTCTTAATGTCCAGGGAACATTCCATTTCATGAATAGAGTCTTGATTGGCTCATTGAATCCCTTATTTACTAACATCAAATTTGTGTCCCGTTTTCCAACTATTTTTAATCTAGGATAGATTTAGATAATAAAAACAGGAAACAAATTTGATGTTTGTAAACAAGAGATTGAAGAAGTCAATTAAGAGGTCAGTTATATATGGGGTATACCATTTTTTAAAAAAGAAAATACACACTGTAAGTACATAAGTTTTTTGATATGGACATGGAGGCTTTGAGACAAAATGTAAAGTGAGTGAAACAGGTTCCCATTTATATACAAAGCAGAAATCAAAGTACAAATGTTATATGTTAGATATTGTTGAATTATTTACACTGAACATACAATATTTTGCTAATTGAGAACACAGGCTATTTTGTTTTAAAAACAGCCATTTACAGAAATGTAAAAACACATTCTACATACAGTAGATTGAATTTAAAAACAGCAGAAAACCCAGGAAATGTAAGTAGATAAAATATTTTTGCTTGATCAAAAGGCTCCAAAAATAGGGAGAGAAGTAAGTCCCTAAAATATTTATGAGTTTAGAAACATGGGAGACAGACTTAAAAGTTTTCTTGTGAAACTACTGATGAAATGAAGTGTTGCATCTGAGAAGGCCCTTGACATCCCATGAGCATGTTCGACAAGCCTGGCTGTATAAACAGAGGCAACCTGCTACCAACCTAGAGACTGTCCTCAAAGTATGTCCTTACAGTGAGGAGTCTCCCTACTGTGAAAAGGGGTGCAGCGGATTTTCAATATTGATGGCACACTTGTTAAAAGTTTTTAAGGTTGTAAATTTTTATAACATGTGGAGTGTTTGCTTGTAACACAAAATATTGCCTTCATTTGTTTGTTCAGTATATTGCAAACATACATATGATTTTTATGGACATAATTTAAAAGATGAAATAAGTACTATACATAGTGTAAGAAGTTTCTGGTTGGCAATCTGTGTAATACTTGATGTTAGATCATTCTCACCAATCTTATTTTTTACCTTCCTGCTGCCTAACAAGGTACAAGTCTATTTTAAAGATCACCTTTTATGGATTCAATACGTAGTCTGCTTTGTTGATCCCATGACATACACCCAATGCTACAAATAAATATATTTTATTGATCGTTTAAGCAATATATTTTATTGATCATTTTATTGATCAATTAAGTTCATTTAAGCAACAACGCATATGACTTCTTCATTTGGTATGGAAAGGACTGTCAACAAGACAGGAAGGATTAGTGGGGTTTAACTGCAAATTATACACCCAATGATCGTGCCCTTTTCTTTACACAAAGGGTATATGCCAAGATGAAGCCACATCTTGAAGTTTTGACTTTGGATTTGTTGGATGAAGTGTTTGGCAGAAAGAGCACAACAGGATTGGGCTTGGCAAGTAATTGTGAAAAAGGATACAGGTGCTAGGAGAGTTGAGTGTCAATCTATGAGCAATAAAAACAGTAAGAGAAAAAGGATTTAGGCTGAGAACTGGTAAGTGCCAAGAATATTCAGTATTTGGAAGTGTCTTGAGGCAACCTTTGACCAATCTTCCCTTTACCAAACATCCAACAGAATTTCTCTGGGAGGAAGGTACTGTCTTAATTCACTGTGTTGAGTCAAAACTACACAAACTTCTGTTTACGTAAATGTAGTGGAAGAAGATATAAGTTCAGCTGGGCCAGGTGGCACAGCACTGGGGTGGCAGAGGTAGGTGGATCTCTCTGAGTTCAAGGCCAGTATGGGCTGTGTACAAAGTGAGTCCAGGATAGTCAAGGCTATACAGAGAAACCTTGTCTTGATAAAACAAAAACAAACAAACAAAAACATGAAATAAATAAATAAAGGAGATAAAAGTTGTTCCTTTAGATATATTGTGTTGGCTTTTTGTTGTTGTTGTTTGTTTTTGAGACAGGGTCTTTCTATGTAGCCTTGGTGGTTCCAGAACTCTCTATGTAGACCAAGATGGTCTCAAATGAACAGAGATCTGCCTGCCTCTCCCTTCGAAGTGCTGAGATTAAAGGTATGCAACATCATATCCAACTTTTATAGATATATTTTATATAGACCTAAAACTAGCAAAGTGATTAAAAGGGAAATCAATTAATACCAGACACTCATGATATTTGAAAGTGAAAAAGGAAAAAAAAAATAGAAGCACTTCAAAGGTAGAATTCAGCGTGGAAAGATGTCTACAGTTAGAAGATGACCTTGGAAGAAGCTCAGAGGTGGGTGATTCTGAACACATTTCCTTCCTTTCTTCTTCTCTCCATCTCCCCCTCCCTCCCCTTCTTTTTCTTTTCCTTCTCTCCTTCCTTCCTTTTTACCTTTTCTTTCGTTTGTGTGTGTGTGTGTGTGTGTGTGTGTGTGTGTGAGCATGTACATGATATAACTCGATAGAACCTAGCTTCACTTGCTAAGTGGGAATCTCAACGGAGAAATTGCCTGTATAACAAGACTGGCCTGTGGACATGCCTTTGGGCATTTCCTTGGTTGTCAATTGAGGTGTTAGAACTGAGCTCACAGTGGGTGCCATGCTTAGGAAGGCAAGTCAGAGCTGTGTAAGAAAGCTGGCTGAGCTTGAACCTGGGGGTAAGGCAGCAAAGCAGCATTCCAGTGTTGTCCTACTTCAGTTCCTGCAGGCAGGTTCCTGCCTGACTTCCTTTGATGAGGGACTATAACCTGTTAGCTAAAATAATCTCTCTTCTTTTAGGTTTCCATTGGTCAGCACAGCAGGAGAAAGCAAGTCAGAACAGTGTCTAAAACCAGGTCTTCATGCTTATGCTACCTACTGACCCAACCTCCTAGCCCTGGATGTCTCCCTTCTCTTAAGTTACGTGTTAGTGTGCTTTAACCCAGTCTTGACCTCAGTCAATTCATCACAATCATAATGCCTAAAATAACTGAAAGACAATTACATGATAAAGTTGTTATTATGTTAAAAAACAAATAAGTAAATGTATTTTTTTAAAGAAAATTTTTTAAAATCTTCCAGGAACATGAATTGGCTTCTTTAGCTCAGTGTGGCAATTTGTTAAACATAAATATTTGTCTTAATGTTCTAGGTAATTGTAGCTTTTGAACACACTTATCAGCTGGTTTTCAATGGGTGGCTTGCTTTTTTGTTTTTTGTTTTTTTTTTAAATATGGGATATGTCAGTAACTTTTAGATTTTTTTTGTTAGTTTCCCAGACTTTTATATGTTCTCTCTCTCTCTCTCTCTCTCTCTCTCTATATATATATATATATATATATATATACATATATGATGCATTCTCATTTGAGACAGAGTCTCACTGCGTATCTTTGACTGGACTAGAATTTGCTATGTAGGCTAGACTGGTCTTGAATTCAAAAATATCTGCCTGTCTCTACTTGCTGAATGCTAGAATTAAAGGCTTAAGCCACCATTCCCAACTCATACTTGCTTTAAAAGGATTTTCAAGGGAATATTAAATCCACAGAATTTTTAGACTCCAAAAATTGTAATTGTTTTTTTCTGAGACAACTGAGCGAAACTACCTCATTAAAAAAAAAAGTTAAAAGGCAAATAGCAGGCTAGAGAGATGATTCAGTAGATAAGAGCATTGTCTGCTTTTCCATAGGTACTGAGTTCAATTCCCAGCAACCACATGGGGGTTCACAACCACAATACTGGAATCTGATGCCCTCTACTGGCATGTAGATGTACATGCAAATAGAAAACTCACATTAAATAAATAAAAACTTTTAATAAGGTTGGAAAGAGGCATTCAATATGGAGGAAAGAATGAGTTTCTTCATAACTGTAGATTAAATTACATGAAATGGTTATAATGACAAAAAATACAGATTTCTATAAATATAAGTGAGTGAGCAATTAACACACGTTTACTGAAAAATGTTCATGTTTATTCTTATATAGAAACCTAAAACTTAGAAAATCCAAACTTGAAAACAATTATATTTCAAGAATACATCAATAAGTGAATGACCCTGAATACTATTGATCATGTGGGAAAATGGCTAATTTATATATTTCTAATGAGAGTTAACCCATAATAGTGAATTGCAAAAGTTTCCTGGAAATAATTCTCTCCCTGTGTCTGTGTGTATCTGTCTATCTCTCTTCTTTCTCCTCCTCCTTGTCCTCCTTCCTTCCTTCCTTTCCTTCTTTCTTTCCTTCCTTCCTTTCCTTCTTTCTTTCTTTCCTTCCTTTCCTTCTTTCTTTCTTTCTTTCTTTCTTTCTTTCTTTCTTTCTTTCTTTCTTTCTTTCTTTCTTTCTTTCTTTCTTTCAAGACAGGCTAACTTTGTGTTGCCCTGACTGTCCTGGAACCCACTTTGTAGACCAGACTGATCTTCAGCTCAGAGATCCAGCTGCTCTAGCCTCTGCCCCCAACACCCACCCTGAGCGCTGGGATTAAAGGTGTGTGTCACCATCACCTGGCCGTAGAAAATAATTTCATCAGCATGCACCTGGTGTTTAAAAATGTGCTTTAAGACAGCTCAGGATGAAGGTACAGGCCTGTAATCTTAATACTCATGAGGCTGATAAAGGAGAATCCTCAGTCCCAGGCTAGCCTGGGCGACCTACCTAGACCCTGTGTTTTGAGAGGTTACTGGTGAAGCATTTGAAATATTTCAAGTATAGAATCATGTAGTCTACAAGTAGGGGTACTTGGACTTCTTCCTTTCTTATCTCCACTTCTTATACCTTTTTGTTTTCTTATTGTCCTAGACAAGACTCTAAACACTTTATTGAATGAGAGCCCCACTGAGTCCCTTGTCTCATTCCCAATTTGGAGGAAGTACTTCAGTTTTTCATCATTGAGCTATAGACTGCCCTTATTATTCTGAGACACATTTCCTCCATTCCCAGTTCCCTAAGGGGTTTTGTCACTAAGGTACCTTGAAGTTTATCAAAGCTTTTGTACATCTATCTGAGCTGACTAGGTGCTATATTACATTTATTGATTTGCTGATGTTGAGTTGGTTTTGAAGCTCTGGGGTAAGACTTAGACATGTCATAACATCTTAATGTGCTCTCTAATTCATTTCTTAAGTGTTTTTGTTGAAACTTTTCAGTCTTTGTTCAAAAGGGAAATTTGACTCTAGTTTTTTCCTCTTCTGTAGGTTTTGGCATTAACGTGCTACTGGTTGGTAGAATGTGGTTGGGAATGTGTATTCCCTTTATATTTTGTGGAATAACTCTAGGAGTGTTGGTGTAAATGCTTATTCACAGGATTGGTTAAAATCCACCATCATGCCATCTGGTCTTAGACCTTTCTTTGTGGGAAGACTTTTGGTAACTGCTTCAATCTTATTGCTTACTATAGAAGTATTTGTAGATCATCTTAACTTAATTCTGGAAGGTCAAATGTGTCCCAAAGATATCCCTTTCTTCTGTATTTTCCAATATTTTCAAAGTATTATTTAATGATTCCCCAGGTTGCCTTATAACTTATTGCAACACATTTTTCATGTCCAATTTTATTAACTTAAGATTTTTCTCTCCTTTCTTTTTCTTTCTTTCTTTTTTTTTTTTTTTTTTTTTTTTTTTTGCTTCTTTGCTTCGTTTGATTAGAGGCTTTCCAATCTTGTTTATTTTTTCCAGGAATCAACTCTTTGATGCTATGTATTGTCCTTTAAGTGTATGTTTCATCAATGTTTATCTACAGCTTTTATATTTCTTTTCTTTCTTTTCTTTTAAGGGGTAGATAAAGGGTGGTTTCAAGACAGGGGTTCTCTGTGTAGCCTTGGCTGTCCTGGACTTGCTTTGTTTCCCAGGCTGGCCTCGAACTCACAGAGATCCGCCTGCCTCTGTCTCCCTGAGTGCTGGGTTTACAGGAGTGTGAGCTTTCGTATTTCTTGACACCTATTGCTTTTGGGTTTGTTTTGTTGTTGCTTTTCTGAGCTCTTGAGGAGGCATCTTTCAATCATTTTATGCATGCATGTATTCGTCCACTCATTCATTTATTTGTTGTTGTTTTCTGTGTTTGAGACAGGAGTTTTCTGCCCTGGCTGTACTGGAACTCACTGTATAGTCCAGGCTGGCCTCGAACTCACAGAGATCCTCCTGCCTCTGCCCATGAGTGCTGGGATTAAAAGGCCACCACGTCTGCCGCAGACCTTTTTGTTTTTTAATTTCTGAGAGTTTTTTGTTGTTGTTGTTTTGTTTGTTTGTTTGTTTCTTTTGAGACTGGATTTCACAGTGAAATCCTGGCTGGTTTTGGAGCTCGCAACAAACACTAGGCAGGCCTCAAACCCACAGAGATCTCCCCTGATTCTGCCTCCTCAATTTTGGGAATTTTCATTTGAAATAAATGTTATCTGGCTAAATAATGGTTATAATTAGTCCTATGATTATTGGTTGTATTATATTATTATAATCAAATAAGAGACAGACACCTATTAGATTTTTATAGTTGCCTTATACCTTGGGCTGGACATACAATTTCAACTAAAATATCTCACATCTCCTAGCCCGCATCCCAATTCTATCTGCTTTAATCATTCCTACCTGGGATATCTTCTATTCTTAATCCCAAGATACTTGCTAATATTCTTTATCTGGCTCTTTTCCTCCATCCACACCACTCTTGGAGTCCTTCCTCTCCGACCTATGTGGCTCTCTCTCTGCCTAACCATGGTGGCTCTTGCTGTCTGTCTGTCTGTCTGTCTGTCTGTCTGTCTCCTTTCAGCAATCCTCCTGTCCCCAAAGCCCAGGAACCTTTACCATGTCTACCTCCTGTACACCCTGCCCATGTACAGGCCTTTTAATCAACCAATCAGTGATACTTGGGAAACATTCCTTCTCATCACATGGTTACAGGAAACAGTTCAGCATTGAAACAATATCCATGGCAGGATGGTAACCAGCTCTCAAGACACTGAAATCAGCATCTGAATACATAGCACCAGATCAAGCCCCAATAGGGAATAAAAGAGTTTTCAGATAAAAAAAAATGTATATAAGTATTTGTGGCTACAAAATATCCTCTTAGAAGTTTCTCAGTATTCCAAAAGTTTTCATAAATTGTGCTATGATTTCCATTTAATTGGAAAATTTAATTTTTCTTGTTTAATTCAATGACTGCTAATTTAATGTCCATTTATGAATGTATTATTCAATCTGTAAATATTTGTGTACTTTCTCAGTTCTTTTTCTTTTGCTAATCTTTTCCAGTTTGAGTCTAACATAAACTCATAATATATAATGAATTATTTTTATTATTGTATTTGCTAAGGCTTGCTTTGTGTCATGCACTGTGACTTATTTCAGACAAAGAACTTTGGTCTGCCGAGAAGAGTGTATATTCTGTATCTATTGAATTGAATAAATTGTAGAAAACTATCAGTTCCTTTTGGTTTCTGAGGTTTTTTACTTAATTTTTCAGTTGGATGGCCTAGCAGGGGATATTAATGGTGAATAAGACTCTTCAGTACTTCTCAGAAGATCCAACATTAGGTCTGTGCATCTAAAATTTTTATATCAAATTGTTGAGTTATTTCCCCAAATCAACTTCTTAGACAGTGTGTTTTTCTCTATCTGAGGACAGTCCTGAGGTTCAACTAGTTTAGAAATTTTAACCGCAATAATAAGTACTTACACTAGGCGTAAAGTGTGTTTCAACAGTTTAAACATTTTATCAATATTCTAATCCCAATAGGTGGTGATGTTCATATCATTATTTTATGGAAGAAGAAACTGAGGCTCCGAGCCTTTTAGCAGCCTGGGTCATGGAATTAGCAAGTGACAGAACTAAGATCTGGACTCTATCCATTTATTTCCTTTCTCTTCCTTTGCCATTGCATGCTTATTTTTCATAAGGTTTCTGTGATCTCTAGGCCAAGAGAGGCTCCAAAAATAACAATTTTAATTTCCAAATTGAGGGCATGATTTCTAAATGGACCAAGTTATTTTTGTGAACCCTACATAAAATCTGGGAACAGAACTTTGGGAAGGAACTTCCAGATGGCAGAAAATCTTCACAGTTCAGTAATTAAGCCTTTTGAGAATGTGACTCTGTGATGGAGCCACTGACTGATTAACTGTATAATATCAATTATATCAAATGGCACTACTTTAATTCTGTCAAAATTTAGAGAAATCTGACATGCTGACATGAGATTCTGTGAAGTGTGATAATGAGCTGCCAAATGTCATAGAGTGCCACAGGGTAGGGGGGTGCGCCCTTGCTTTCAGACTAAAGGTGGTTTATACTCTTTATTCCTATCAATTGTGCTTTATTAAACATCATGAGCAACCATACATACATACTCATCCTGGTGGATGAATCATTTTGGTTTATGTTACTCAAATTGTTCAAGTGATATGTTAAATTTGCAGAAGCAAAAGTAACGTGTGTGTGCATGTGTGTTTAAGAACAATTGCATACTTAGGAAATTAGGCCCCTATTCACCTCTACCCCCACCCCAGTCTTGTAAAGCATACTCCTCACTTCTCTAAAGTTTAGGGTTTAACTTGCCTAATTTTGTAGTGACAGAAACTCATCTGTCCATTAAGGACAAATCCAGCCTGGTTCAATAGCAAAGCCGGAGTCACGAAGTGACAGAAACTTTCAACAGAGTTTGGCTTTCCTGAAAAAAAGAGAAGCGTGTATTTTTTTTTTAAATAAAAAGTCGAAATTGTCATCGAATGTAAGCGTTTGTCTCATCAATGCAATAGTAAAAATGGATTTAGGGAAAAACATGAGTGTAAGATTTCTGTTGTGAGCCGAAAGAGACAAAGGGAAGCCTATATTATGACTTTAGTGAGATGTCTGAATGACCGAAATGAGTGTGCTGCCATGGAGACTACATTAATTTTTATGTAGAGTACTTGCTGATAGTTACTCCAACAGGCTACCACAACTGTCACCTTGCTTCCTTTTTACCTCCTTTCGTATGCTTCCAGTAACCTCCAGAACATTCCAGTCTCCCCCAAAAATTAAAAGCCTGAAGTCTGGCCCACCATTTTTACCACAGTCTTCCTTCTCACACTCACCCTTTCCTTGGAACAGAGTAATAACTTCAAAGCTATAGGAAGCTGACAGTCAGTGGTCTTCCTCACCTCTTTTTCTTTGCCTCACCCACTTTCCATATGGGTGTGTTTGTGAATTATTTACTGAAGTAACTCATTTGCTGTTGTGAATTTGAATAGAAAACAACCATTTAAAAAGCTTTCCTCAAGGACCATGCATGGAGATAACCTAGAACCCCTGCACAAAACTAGTCCATGGCAGCTCAGTGTCCAAGAGGGTTCCCCAGTAATAGGAACAGGGACCATCACTGACATGAACTTGTGGACTGGCTCTTAGATCACCTCCGCCTGAGAGGGGAGCAGCCTTACCAGTTCACAGAGGAAGACAAAGAAGCCAGTCCTGATGAGACCTGATAGACTAGGGTCAGATGAAAGGGGAGGAGGACCTCACCTATCATTGGACTGGGGGAGGGACATAGGAGAAGAGGAGGGAGGGAGGAGGGGGTTGGGGGGATGGAGGAGGGGGCTGCAGCTGGGATACAAAGTGAATAAACTTTAACTGATATAAAAATAAAAATTAAAAAATTGAAATTATTAACACACACACACAAATAAAAAAAAAA
>CM053751.1:48903874-48914318 GCA_028658305.1 Pachyuromys duprasi
CATTATGTACGCATGATCAATAAGTAAATATGTAAATAAATAAATGCATCTCAATCTCATGAGTAATTGTTTGCAGCTCACAGCCAAACTGCCATTCTGTGGTGGCATTTGGCAAAGCTTTTGTTTCCTTGGAGAGGTCTGAACTGAAACTTCACCTTCAGCTGCTATTGCTGTTTTCCATGGCTATTCTCGGCTGATGTTCTCCTTGATGGGATTTTGTAAAGACCAGTAAGATAGTCCGTACCTGGCTACCTTTTATTTCCACTCCTAGACTCACTGGATATTTAGACATGACCGCTCTGATAAATGACAGTAGGGCTGATGAGCACAGGATCTTCTTGTGTTTGTCCAATCATTATTTTTCATTTACATTTTTCTTGCCTGTCGTCGGCTCAGGAAAAAAAACCAAAGAGTGCAATGATTAAATTGGAGAAAAGGTCACTCTTTATTTCTGATAGGTGTTTCCAAATTTTTACAAATAATAAATATTTAACTTATTGGTCTTTGGGAAGGGACTTGTGAGTCCACCTCCTGGTCTTCTACTTGCTCTAGGAAGGAAGGCAGATAAAGCACACATTACCTCACTCTGCCTGGTTCTCTGTTTATAGAGACAGTGAGGGAAGTACAGCTGGGATAGCAGTTAGTGGGAGAGGATTGCCAGTCCAGCTGCCTTTTTATCTCAAGCTTCTATGATTTACTCAATTACTTGCTACTATATTTAGAGAGTGAGACTACTTAAGGCTCCTTTTTCCTCAACTTTTGGGCTTAGTTACCAGTTCTGGGTAACTAACTGCCACTTAAGGCTTCTTGTAAGTCTATTTGAGTGATGACATTTTTTTGCCCTGCTCCCCAGCTTGTGTAGGTCAGATTTTCCAGAGAAAACCATTCAGAGGTGCTAGAGGCCCCTCATTGTGTTAAGGGAATGCACTTGAAGGTCTCACATAAGGCACAATAGGAAGGTAGATGGGAAAATACATATACTATCTTTACTTTGACATTCTTATCTTCTTAAACTTTATTTCTTTTATATTACCAAGAGAATTCCTAGACTCTCACCCTCAACCATCATCTATCAATGAGGACATATTGCAATAAAGCCTAATCCCTAAGCTTTCCATTCAGTCATTTAAAAATATGCAGTGAATTCAGACGTTACGACAGGCACATCATATATTGGTCACTATGGCCTGATCCCCTGTATCTTTCCAATCCATTATCTATTACTGTTAGAATTAATATTCCTCAGAAAGTTGTTTATGCAGGTAAGAAGAACGTTGTAGCACATTAAGTGTGGGAAGAGTTTACACTTTCTCTTGGTGCATACTTGGGTTTGAAACAGGTTTTGAGTGTAGAATCAATAAAATTTACTATAGGTCAAGTGTGGCATATAGGATTTAACCTGCCAGGCTACTGCCTTAATGAGGATGCCATGGGGTTGTCAAGCAAGTAAACAGCTGTCTTCTTAGATTGGGAAGCTGATGAGTGCTTCTGATAGCAGGAAGTGCTGGAGTTTCAATTCTCAGCTGTGTCAGAGGGCAGCCAAGTTCTCCTGTTCCTTGTTTTGCAGCCTATTCCTTCCATAATACCAGTTGCTCTATAAAAAACTTAGCAAGGTGGCGATTTCATATTTTTCTATGGCTAACTACTCACTCAATTATTAAGTCTAATTTTCAGCCACTTCTTCTATATAATAAGCAAAGTTGTCCTTCAAGACACATTTCAAGGTAAAGACAGTGAGAGTTCACTACTTAAGGACAGAATTATGTACTAAAACATTTATTTTACTAAGAGGAAAAGCAAGCTAAGTAAAAAGAATAGAATGTAAGGAACAGTGTTTGGCAAAGAGATAGGTGAGGACTTAGCAAATAAAAGTAAACACTCAAGAGGATGTGGAGAAAGAGGAACCCTCCTCCATTGCTGGTGGGAATGCAAACTTGTACAACCACTCTGAAAATCAATTTGGCGCTTTCTTAGACAATTAGGAATAGTGATTCCTCAAGATCCAACTATTCCACTCCTAGGCATATATCCAAAAGATGTTCAAGTACACAACAAGGACATTTTCTCAACTATGTTTGTAGCTGCTTTATTCATAATAGCCAGAACCTGGAAACAACCCAGATGTCCCTCAGTTGAGGAATGGATACAGAAATTATGGTACTTTTACACAATGGAATACTACTCAGCAATTAAAAATGAGGAAATCATGAAATTTGCAGGCAAATTGTGGGACCTGGAAATAATCATCCTGAGTGAGGTATCCCAAAAGCAGAAAGATGCACATGGTATATACTCACTTATATAGACCTATAAGATAGAATAAACATACTGAAATCTATACACCTAAAGAAGATAAACAAGAAAGAGGACCTGGGGTAAGAGGATTAATCCTCACTTAGAAAGTCAAATGGGATGGACATTGGATGTAGGAGAAAACAAGTAGCAGGACAAGAGCCTACCACAGAGGGCCTCAGAAAGACTCTTCCTAGCAGGGTATCAAAGCAAAGATTAAGAAACATAACCACCCTTTGGCAGAGTGCAGGGAATCATATGAAAGAAGAGGGAGTTAGCATGACCTGGAGAGGTCAGGAGCTCCAGAAGGTCCAAATATATCAGGGCACAGGGGTCTTTTATGAGACTGTCTCTCCAACCAAAGACCATGTATGGTTATAACCTAGAACCCCTGCTTGTATGTAGCAAATGTTAGCTCAATTCCCAAGTGGGTATACTAGTAAGGGAACAGGGACTATTTTGGACATGAACTCAATGGCTGGCTCTTTGACCTTCCCACCCTCTAAGGGAGGAACAGCCTTGCTAGGCCACAGAAGAAGACATTGCAGCCAGTCCTGAAGAGACCTGATAAGCTAGAGTTAGAAGGAAAGGTAGGAGGACTACCCCTATCAGCAGAGTTGGAAAGGGGCAGGGAAGGGATAGGGAAGGAATGACGGAGGGGGCTATGGCTGGGATACAAAGTATATAACCTATGATTAATATAAAATAGAAGTGAAAAAAAGTAAACACTCACTTAAAAGGAGGCTCATTTAGGAAACATTTCAAAGAAATAGAGAGAGAAAACAAAAACTTGGTGTAATAAATTTGATCATTCTTTAGTAATTATTCATCCAGTCTCCATCCTCAGCTTCCATGGGGGGGGGATCTGTTTAACTTCACTGATGTTGCACTTGGATTAGCAATTGGCTTTGGTCAATGGGGTGTTGACAGATGTGCTGAGACAAAAGGGATGTTGACAGATGTGCTGAGACAAAAAAAGGCTTGGGATGTACAGATCTTTTGCGTTTGCTCTTCTGCCTTTTGCTATGAGAGAATATGTTTCTGACATACGCTAGTTAGAAGAAAATCAGAGATATCCAGAGCAGAGCAGGGACTAAAGCAATTTGGACCCAGTGTCCAGATCAGTTATAAACCAGCCTGTAGAAGAACACACAAATAAGACGTGATCCCCTGTTGTTGAATGCTTCTGGGTTCTTCTTTTTCTTTATTTTTTGATTGTCAGTTAACAGCTGTTAGATTAGTATATTAGATACGAAGGGCATAAAAAGCAAAGAAAGTTGGATTAAAACATTTTAAGTTCTTTGATTATTTTTGGGTAAGAGGTACTCATTAATGTAAAACATGAACATGTTCATATTACATACACATGAACATATTGTGTGCAAGGTATTCAAAGAACAGCGTTTTCTGCCTATTGTCATCCCACATATCTATCTTTCCCTCAAGGACAACCACTGTTACCAGTTTCAGAAATTTATTTGAAGAAATATTTTGTACATATTTATTCAATCACCTATCTCTTCAAATAAATCTCTGTGTATGTGTTTGAAAATAGTAGCACATTATGCATTTTCACAAGTGTTGCTTGAGCTTTCTTATTAAACAGCATAGCTGGTGATTGTTTAGTGTCAGTACATTTTGAAGAGGTGACATACATTCAGTACATATGGAGATTCCTAACAGCCTATCATTTAGAAAAATACAAATTATTTAGTTAAGCTTCACTTAAATAGTGTGATTATCTTTATTCATTACTAATCAGATCAAGTGTAATTTTTAAAAATATAAGTAAACTTCTAAACCAGCTATGGAAAATAAGAAGGGGAAAATGAGCTCTTTAGCAGATAAAATTGTGAAAAAAAAGAAGTGAAGGGAGGGTGTGGCAAACAAGATTTGAATAATATGCTAGGAAAAAAAATCCAAATCCACTATGTATCCTTTCCATAATATGCTAATACCATTTTTAAAGGAAAAAGATTCCCAGATTTCCTATTTTTTTAAAGCCCAGCTACCTTGACAGAAGACGGTTTAATCTATATGAATTGAACATGAGTTATCACATGGTATTTATAAAACCTAATGTGACATAGGAACCATATTAAAATATTTTTGGTAGTCTATATAATCATAAAGCTAGTCACCAAACACATGGCACACTTCTTGGTCCGCTAACATGAACCAATATGATATCAACTAATAAGGAGTAAAAATAGGCAGATTTATAAGAATTCAATAATTAAAGAACTTCCTTGAAAGATAACAATGTCAAACAAAGCAAAAAACTTAATGGGAAAGAAAGTGTGAACTAAATACTTAAAACCTTGGCCTATTGGTCAATGTAAGCTGTCAAAATAAACAGAAAATATGCATTCTTTCAAGTGTGTATAGATTATTTGTGGGAAATAATTTACCTATTAGGCTTAGAAAAAATATTTTCTTATAAGAAGAAATTGATATCTTGTAGAATGAACTTCTAGTCTAAAATGTAACTACTTTACAAAATAATTGAGGAGGAACATTTTCTGTATTAGCTAACTAAAAACCCGAGTTCCAAATAATGTGTGGTACAGAGAAGAAGTAATATCATAAATTGTAATATTTAGAACTGAAGTTTTAATGGCTGTACAGCTTCAGAAATTAGTAATTTTTTCCTAACAATATACAATGTTCTTAATAAAGCATTTTTAATTTTAATTTTATTTTTATTAATTAAAGTTTATTCACTTTGTATCCCAGCTGTAGCCCCCTCCCAATCCCTCCCTCAGTCCCTATTCTTCTCTTATGCCCCTTCCCTAGTCCAATGATAGGGGAGGTCCTCCTCCCCTTCCATTTGACCCTAGTCTATCAGCTCTCATCAGGACTGGCTTCTTTGCCTTCCTCTGTGGACTGGTAAGGCTGCTCCTCCCTTAGGTGGAAGTGATCAAAGAGCCAGCCCATGAGTTCCTATCAAAGACAGTCCCTGTTCTTATTACTGGGGAACCCTCTTGGATACTGACCTTTCATGGGCTACACCTGTTCAGGGGTTTCTAAGTTATCTCCATGCATGGTCCTTGTTTGGGGTATCAGTCTCGGAAAAGACCCCTGTGTTGAGAATTTTTTTGGTTCTGTTGCTCTCCTTGTGGAGCTCCTGTTCCCTCCAGGTCTTTCAATCTCCCCCTTCTTTCATAAGATTTCCTGCACTCTCCCCAAAATTGGGCTATGAGTGTCAGCATATGTTTTGATACCCTGCTGCGTAGAGTCTTTCAGAGGCCCTCTATGGTAGGATTCTGTCCTGTTCCCTGTTTTTTCCATCTTTCAATGTCTGACTTGTTTGCCTTTCTAAACAAAGATTGAGCATCTTACTCAGGGTCCTCCTTCTTGATTAGCTTCCTTAGGTGTATTAATAACGTTTTTTTTTAACTCTTGTGTACTTTATATAGTCTTTGAGAAAACAGAAATAGATTGGAAAAATGAGTTTAAGTAGACAACTAAGTTTAAGTAAACAACTTAGAAAAATAAATTATGTTTTAAAGACAGGCAACAGTTGAGCAAAAACTCTGGAAATGGGTTGAGATTGGCAAAATTTATTTTTTTGATATGAAGAATGTTGAAAATATTTTTTTCACTTTATTATTTTTTATTCAGTATATATCTCAGTTCTAGGCTCCTCCCTTTTTTCCTCCCTGTCCCACCCTCTTTTCCCATTTGCTCTCCCTTATTCCTTAGAATAGGGGTGTCCCCCTACCCAGACACCTTAGCTCATCTATTTACATGAGGACTAAGTTCCTCTTCCTCCTCTGTGGCCTGGTGGGGAAGTCCCATCATGGGGAGGTGATCAAAAAGCAGGCAATGTAGTCCATGTCAGAGATAACCACCAGTCTCCTAACTAGTGGGCCAACAGGAAGCCTAAGATCCTTATCTTGGACTTACCTTGTGGTCTGTGTATTGTAGTATTTTTATCCTGAACTATATGATTAAAATCTGCTTATAAGTGAGTATATAGCATGTGTATCTTTCTGGGTCTGTATTACCTCACTCAGGATGATCTTTTCTAGTTCTGTCTATTTGCTGGCAGATTCTATAATTTCCTTGTTTTTAATGGTCCAGTAGTATTCCATTGTGTAAATGTACCCCGGTTTCCTTATCCACTTTTCCATTGAGGGACATCTGGGTTGTTTCCAGTTTCTGGATATTACAAATAAAGCTGCTATGATCACAGTTGCACAAATGTCCTTGTTGTATGGTGGAGCATCTTTTGGGTGTATACCCAGGAGTGGTATAGCTGGGTCTTGATGTATGACTATTCCCAGTTTGCACCAGATTGATTTCCAAAGTGATTGTTCAAGTTTGCACAAGTTTGTACATCCAACAGGAATGGAGGCGTGTTCCTCTTCCTACACATCCTCATGTGGAGACAGCATGTGCTGTCACTTGGGTTTTTTATCTTAGCCATTCTGACAGGTGTAAGATGGAATCTCAGAGTCATTTAGAAAATGCAAATAGATCCATATTTATTGGCCTGCACAAAACTCAAGTCCAAGTGGATCAAAGACTGAAACATAAAACCAGATACACTAAATCTGCTAGAGGAGAAGGTAGAAAAGAGTTTTGACCTCATGAACTCAATGGCTGGATCTTCGACCCTGCCCCCCATCCCCCAGCCCTCCACCCTCAGCCTCCCACCCCCAGCCTCCCACCCCCGGGAAGAACAGCCTAGCTAGATCCCAGAAGAGGACATTGCAGCCAGCCCTGAAGAGATATGATAAGCTAGGGTCAGATGGAAGGGGAGGAGGTCCTCCCCCATCAGTGGACTTGGAGGGGGGCACGGAGGAGATGAGGGAGGGGTGGGGAGAGGGTAGGGAATGAGGGAGAGGCCTCTGGTTGGGATACAAAATACATAACCTGTGATGAATATAAAAATAAATAAATTACATTAAAAAAAAAGAGCCTTGACCTCGTTGGCACAGGAGACAACTTCCTGAATAAAACACCAAAAGCTCATGCTCTAAGATCTACAATTAACACATGGGACCTCTTGAAACTGAAAAGCTTCTGTAAAGCAAATGACACTGTCATCAGAATAAAACGATATCCTACAGACTGGGAAAAAAACTTCACCAACCCTACATCTGACAGAGGGCTAATATCCAGAATATATAAAGAACTCAAGAAATTAAACACCAACAAACCAAATAATAAAATTAAAAAATGGGACACAGAGCAAAACAGAGAATTCTCAACAGAGGAATCTCAAAATGGTGGAGAAGTTCTTAAAGAAATGTTCAATGTCATTAGTCACCAGGGAAAGGCAAATTTTATTTTAAACAACAACAACAAAAAATGATTTAAATAATGAATGCTGGGCCTGAGAGGGGAACGTAACTAGAATGAGTGAATGATAGATAAGTTTCCCATGAGATGATACAAAAAAAAAAAAGTTGACAGCCTTAGACTAGATTCTACGCTATTCATGCAGGCCTTGTGCTTGTTTTGAAGCTGTAACAGATGTTGAGTTCTCTTCAGATGACCCTGTGTTTGGCCTCTGAGAAACTACCCCATGTGCTCTAGGCATGCATATCAATGTTGAGTTTTGATGTACTTTCATGTATTTTACAGAATCCTAAATTTTAATGTGGTTTAGCTGTGTTTAACTGTGGTTAAACTGACACAGAGATGAACACCAGTAAGGACAGAATGACGCTCACTCCACACTAAATTCATATACTGAATCCTATCCTCCGGAGTGATGCAAGCATTAGACCCTTGACAGTAAACAGGTCATGCTGAAAATTCCTAGAGCCATTAGGAAAGAGACAGGTGAACACATGCGGTCTCTCCTTTCCTCCATGTGTAGGACAACGAGAAAATTGTTAGCTGAGGTTTGGAAAGGACCCTCACCAGATGTTAGGTTTATTACCACTGAATCTTAGAACTTATAGACTCCAGACTATGAGAAATACAGTCTCAGCAAGCCACCCTATTACTGGTTCGGCAGACTAAAATGACAGTTGGTTAGGTTTTTCTTTTTTAATGTTTATTCTTTTGTACATAAGATTTGGGTTTGTGAATTTTTTCATGACATTATTCTTCCAGTATCAAAAGGTCAGTCAAATGGAGCCCATCCGCAGACAATTTCTTGTGCTATTCATCTCTCTCTTTTTTTTTTACTGATCAAAGATTTATTTTAATAAATTGTGCAATGAAAAAAATGATACAATAATCCCAACTGTTCACAACTTGTCTTAGTTTAGTACTTGTCATGTACTTTTGAAGGTTATTTGCATTGGGTAGAAAATAAATAATATAAGTAAGATAAGTGAGACTTTTAACAAAATTATAGAAGTGTAGTGAAACAGAGGGAAGGTTTTCAAGTGGGTTTTCTCAGGAACATTGTGGAGGTTCTTTCTCTTTTAGGCTTGTTGTACAAAATTGATTGTGTGAAGTGGCAATTGAGTACTTATACCTAACCTGAGGGTGTGTGAATTACAAATATGTAGATGCTGTTCTTGGACAAAATTAGAAATGAAAGAATACAAATCTATCTCAGTAACTGGGAAAAAAAATAGAAGGCTTAGAGCATTTAAGAATCAAGATCAGCTTTGACTTTGCTGTCTGATGCAGGGAAGGGAACAGCCAGAACCAGTTTGGGCAAGTCCAACTGCTAAGTGAGTCACCAGAAACTACAGCGCTAATCTTTTTTTTCTGAAATAACTGATTGTTTCCCACTAAGATTAGTTCCGAGGTCAAGTAAAGTTTCCACATTCCAAGAAACAAGATGGAACTACCTCTCCTAGAACATTTTATCTTCCCATCAAAAATATTGGTGCACATGTTACTATAATTGCTACCTCCCTACAGGGCTTATTCCAAAGTCATTTTCTTTATAAAAATATAATGTTTTTAAAGTACATTACTGGAAAATAGCAGATATCCTACTACATATTTTATTCATAGTCAGTCTCTAATCCTCCTCTTAACTCCTTCTAGATCCACCCATCCATCCTTCCATCCCCTCCATACTTTTTGTCCCATATGTGTATATATGTGTACACATATACTTGGTCCCCTGAACCAAGTTTCTAATATCCATGTAGTCCAATCAAACCACAAGAAATCTGACTCTCCCTTTCCCTGTCACTGGCCATTTTTTAACTCATAGGGTTTATTGCTGCATAGGATACTTGATGATTTCTCTACCAGCAGCCTGTAAGGCATCTTGTGGTATGTGAAAGCTAGCCAGCATGTAGGGAGCTTCTTGGTCAGACAGATTATTTTCTTTTATTTTTATTTTTTTTTATGGTGGAAAAGTATATATTTAGAGTTAACCAGCTGGACCCAGTTTAGATGATCCCAATCTTGTTGGCAACATCCAGAGCATCACAATCAGAAGCCAACCGAACATACACCTTCTTCTCTCCATCAGGCCTTATCAGGGTATTAACTTTGGCCACATCGATGTCATACAGTTTCTTTACAGCCTGTTTGATCTGGTGATTGTTGGCCTTGACATCCACAATGAACACCAGTGTGTTGTTGACCTCTATATTCTTCATGGCTGATTCGGTGGTCAGGGGGAATTTGATGATGGCATAGTGGTCAAGTTTGTTTCTCCTGGGCACACTCTTTCGAGGGTATTTGGGCTGCCTCCAGAGCCGCAGGGTCTTGGGCCGCTGGAAGGTGGGTGATGTGCGGATCTTCTTCTTTTTGTGGCTGTGGACGCCTTTCAACACTGCCTTCTTAGCTTTCAAGGCCTTCACTTTGGCCTCGGCTTTGGGAGGGGCAGGAGCTTCCTTCTTCGCCTTCAGCGCCATCTTGGTGAGAAGGGTTGATTATTTTCTTTGGACATTGAGTGGAGGAGAAAACAAGCAACAGAACAGGAGCATGCCAAAGAGGACCTCTGGGGGGGGGTGTCAATGTAGCGATGTATCAGAGCAGATATTAAGACTCAGGATCAAGCCTCTGACAGAGGGCGAGAAGTAATGATAGATCTCGGGGAGGTTGTTGAGACTTGGGGAGAACAAGAGCTCCACAAAGACCAAACTGAGCAGGGCACAGGGGTCTTGTATGAGACGGTTTCTACAATCAAGGACCATGTGTGGATGTGGCCTGGAACCCCCGCACAGATGGGGCCCATGATAGCTCGGTGTAGGACTGAAGACCCTATTCAGGGAAA
>CM053751.1:48914418-48953936 GCA_028658305.1 Pachyuromys duprasi
TCGGCACATGTTAAATCCATTTGTATAGTAAAATAGAATGTTCCAATCTGCATTAGGAGCCCCGTGAAGAACTCATGTTAGGACACCCATAGACACACTTACAGATGAGGGTATGGTCTCAAGAATGGGCAGAAATTTGTGCAGGGTCTAAGTAGAAGAGTTGGCATTAGAAAACAGGTCTGCCAGTGCAATGGAAGACTCCTCAAAGCACCAGATAGTGGACAAAATACTATGTTACTGGTGTTTCTGCCATAAAGAAGATGATTTTTGAGTTACTGAGTAAACTTTGATCATTAGATATATGCTGTTTTTCATATAATATCACTGCAATCTATTTTGAGCTATTTTGGTGCCTATAATAAATGGCTTAGTTTTCATGTGAAATTATTTCTACAGTTTCCAAGCAGTATCCAATAGGGTGGTATGGGGTAAAAGAAATTGATGTGGAGGCAGAGGGAGACAGTATAGTATAGTACCCATTCTTATTTCTATCCTTAACAAGATAGCCTTAAAGTTTACTCTGAGACCATGATCCTATAAAATGATGCCTTCGTTTGAAATTTTCCTGTTTGTGATGAATGCCTAGATGAAGCACTTTAAACAGGAGTGTATTTGAACTGGCCAGGCTTGAAAGATCCCTGTGTACCCATATCTCCCTGTCTTTGCATAGCGGGTTTAAGTTGGAATTCTGCAATCAGCCCAAGGAGGTGTTAATGGTTAACTTGCATTGTTAATTTGACTGGATTTAGAATCACCCAGAAGACATACCTCTGAGTTCTCTGAGGGAGTTTTCAGAGACGTTTAGTAAGAGAAGACCCACTCTGAGTTTGGCTTGCACCCTCTAATGGACCGAAACCCAAGATTGTTCTTAGTTTTATAGTTAGAAATGGAAGAAGGATGCAAAATGTGTAGTTTGTGAGTGGTGAGTCTAAAAAGACAGGCAAGGTTGATATAGAGACAGCAGCTATAGTTCTTAAAGAGCTTAGTGCCACTGAAAAGAAACCATGTGTTCCTCACTGGGACAATAGAAAAGATGCTCCGAAGGTAGGGCCCCGCTCATCAAAGGCTCAACTTGTGAAAAATAAACCGTACTTATTGGAAAGAAGGGAATTTGAAGAGAGACTATCTCTAAAGGAGTTTCTGCATCAAAACCAACCATCCAAGCAAGTGTTTGCGCACACTTGGCCTCCCAGTAGATGTGGTAGAATTACGCAGCAGAACTTGGCAACTTGGTTTCTAGGGCAGACAATATATAAGAGTCATGCTATCAAAGACGCTTTGCACCAAGGTTCCAGAAAACTGCCAAGGCCAGGTCACATGTGGCAGGGTCAGATTCCTACAAGAAGATGCTGAAAAGCCAATTCATGTCGCTATGAGAGTCAAGCCTTAAGTCTTAATGAAGACCTCAAGATGCTGGATCTGCCAGGACCATTGGATTTATGACAAAGAAAACTTCCAGCACAGGTGAAACAGTCTCAAGAGACAGGCCATGTGTGTTGCAGGTACCAGAACTAGGTGGGTGGGGCTCAGCTGATGTCACCACACACCCTGTATGTTTGGACACAGAACAGTAGGATTTGCTGTTTCCTGCTAGGCTTCGATCTTTCTTTGGCCCAGTCATCTTTGCTATTCTCCTGTCTTCTCTTTTGGAAATGTTTTTGTTGTTGTTGTTGTTGTTTAGGCCATTGTATGTTTTGAAGTATGTAATTTGCATTTTGATCTTATGCAAGACCACAGTTAGGGGTCAGTCTTAAGGAATGATGAGATGGCTCGGTGGGGGAAGTGTCTGTGACACAGGTATGTTTTTGTTCTCAAAGCTAAGACTTGGAGATAAGAGCATCTCAGTCTAACCAATCAGTGAAACTCCAGGTTAGGTAACAGATCCTGTCTGAAAAAATAAGGTGGAGAGTGACTAAGGATGACCCCTAATGCTGATTTCTGGCCTCTAAATCTTACACAAATACATATAAACTATACCCCCAACACATGGATATATGTTGTCTTTAGTCACAGAAGAGACTTTGAACAATGGGCTTATATATAAAGTCCAATATATAAAACATATATTATGAACATATATGTGTGGTTAAGTTTATGTGAATGCTGCTGCCCACAGAGTCCAGAAAATGGTTTTGCATGTGGCAGCAGGTTGTCCAAATAGGTCCTGGGGACAGAACTCTGGTCCTTTGCAAGAACAGGCCTTTCTCTCAACTGTTTTACCATCTTCCCTGTCTGAAAAGTTTTTTGCTTTCTGAGTACTTATTTCTTTGTTCTGTTTTACTTTGCTTTGTGTTGCTTTTGTTTCTTTAATGCTGGGATTGAATTTAGGGCTTTGCACACGTTAGTTAACCACTCTACCACTGAGTTACATTTCCAGCTCAAAGTTGAGCTTTTGAACAGTGTCAGAACCGTAAAGATTTTGGACATATTTGCAGATGCACTAAATGCATTTGCATTTTGATTTTGATATGGCCATGATCCTTTGAGGACCAATGTGAAATGTTATGGTGAAAGTGTATTCGTGGGCTCTGCCTAAGGAAGAGTATTTTTCATACTTTAGCATTCATTAGCTGCATATAGCTCTTTGTCTAGGATTAAGGCCTTGTGAGATTTTCATGTAGCATGTCTATTTATATCATCCCTGTTCTGGTCTTCTTTAAGGAGTCATGTTGATGAAGCTTCATCTGACATTTTTAGGAGATGAAATAACACAGCAAACTTATTGTTTCTATTTCTCTCACAATCTTTCCACCCCATCTTCCACTATAGATCAAGCACATTATATTTCTATTTTATAATTAATTAATTAATTAATTTTATAAGAAAAAGACCTATAGGATAAAAAAATGCCCAGACAAATCATTATGAAACAAACAAACAAAAACCCTGTAAAAAGTGAACCATTGAGTTCCCTTTGTGTTGGCTATCTACTGGTGGAGCCTGCTCCTGAGTATTGTTTATACGCTAACGAGACCCTATTGGAAAAAAAACTGATTTTCTTTTGTGAGCTGTTATCAGTTGGAGATAACTTCCAGGTTAAGGATAGGGGCTTGTGTCTTCTCTGCCTCTCCTCACTGACTCCCCATCTGGCAAGCTGTGTGCATGCTTCCAGGGTCTCTGTGAGTTCATGTGTTTATCAGTCTTGTATATGGAAGGCCCTATGTGTTTGGTGTCCTCCATCACCACTAATTCTTAAAATCTTTCTGGCCTCTTCTTTCACGTACATATATAAAGAAATAGAGGTCATGAATTTGAGAAAGAGCAAAGGGATGGTGTGTGAGAAGATTTGAAAGACGGAAAGGGAGAGGCAAAAGACGTAACAATATTTTAATTAAAAACAGTAGACATTTAAACCATAATGTGTACCTGTGAGGGAGTTTTCAGGGAGACCCACCACTAATCTGAGTAGCTGGATCCTCTACTGTAAGACAAGGTAGGCAGCTGCCTACTTCATCTCTGTTCTTTCCTGAATGCCTGCAGCTTGGGAGGAGGAGGTGATGAACGCTGCTCAAGTGTAAAGCAGCTTAAAGCTGGTGAGAGACCAGGTCCTTGAAGCGAACTATACTCTGTGCTAGCTCCACTGGTCTGGAGAACTGTGCCTGGAACCCTATTGTTATTTTGTGTTCTTTGCTATATGAGCCCACATCAAATTCCAACTATAAAGAAATTACGGTGAACCGGGGAGATGGTTCACATTCAAGTTGTTGAACATCCCAGCTGGCCAGAAGAGTACACAGCATCTTATTAAAGTGTGAAACACAGCAGGGACTGCAGCCTTGACCCACATGGTTCAAGTGACCCACTCACTGTCAGCAACTGATTTCTCCAAATCCCAAGATGCACAGAGAAGAAAGAAGAGTAAATAAATAGAAAGAGAATAAGGAAAGTTACCTGTTTGAGCGTTACTTTTAAACAGTGACCCGGATGAAGACAGGGGCAGACTCACGGTGCCCTCCCACACCTCATTCCATCTTTTACCATCTCCAGGGATGCTGGCTCCTTCCAGATGCTTCCCTCTCACATTTTCAAACTGTCTCCATACTGGGGACTTGCTCTTAAGGTTTTAGAACCTACCTAGTTCCACTTTGTTAGAAGGACCATGAGGACTAATATTCCCCACAGTCAACTTATACCAAATCACCAACAGAGGCAAGGATTTTCACATCTCAGCCATGTTGGCTAAGCAGGCCTCTGCTTTGGGATTGAGCCAAAGCTACAGTCAACATGACCATGGTTGATCATGGATGGTTATGTAGCCTCCTCGCCTTTCCTGAACCAGAGAACACTTCTTTAAGCTTCGCTTACTTGAACCCTCATCTCAGAGTCTTTTTCTCCAACCCCGAGTTAAGACAGAGAGATGATAAGAATTTCAATATTATCCCTAGAAAACAGTAGGCAGATAGGAAGAAAGTGTCCAGCATCCTCTTTTAGCTTCTTAAACTTCATTTTATTATACTGACCTGTCTCATGTGCTTAGAAAGAAAATGGACTCACTTTGGGATAACAGGATCCTTTTGGAAGTTTGTAGTGTGAGTCTGGATTTGAAGAGAGAGGACACACCCGGGCATGCATTAAATTAAAATAAGCAGGGTTGTAAACTTATAATGTATGAATTATGCTGATTTACTTTTCTATGAACTACTTGGCCATGCTCACCTAATTTGAAGATTCAGTGCAGCTGTGAGTTTCATTAAATGTTTATGATCCTATTAAGGGGTATATTTTTAGCTTTAATAAAAGGAAGTTGATAAAGCTTCATTATCTGTCGTTTGAGAGGAAGAATAAAAAAAATCTAAGATCTGGAAAGTGAGTCTATAATATGTCATCGTAAGTCTTCTACTCCCTAAGCCTTTGTCTGTCTCTGACACCAAAGATAAATGACTATTACTGGAATTAATATCTCTTAAATATATCATGATTCTTCAACATTATTACCGAAAGGCTGTTATGAAAACTTCACTAAAATAGAATTTGATTTTCTTTCTATGAACTATAAGGGTGACTGATATTTTAGTGCCTGTAGTAGCAACGTCTGCCGTAGTAACTCGGCGGGCTTTCTTAAAGGGCTAAAATTACCCATATGTGAAAAGGAAAATTACAAAGCCTAGTGACAAAATTATCTTAGCTCTTTTATATATATATAGGTTGAAAACCACGGTCATTTAAATCACTTTGCTAAAGGAGGCTAGTGTCTCTTCAGGCTCTGAATCTTTGCTTTCGCAAAGCAGAAGCCTGGTGGCAAAATAACACAGCTCTATTGACACAAGGTGGGTGCATGAGAAACAACCTTCGGCTCTTTGGGACACTCATTTCTCCTACCTGAGGCAGAAGGTAATTTTACTGCATTATTGTGAGTAACAAGCATCATCCCTCTAGAAATGTGTGTCTACTCAGAGGCTCCTGTCACAGTTGCTATGGAGCTGTCTCTCGCTGACATTACTAAGGCTCATTTTGATTTAGAACGAAGTGCATCTGAAAGACATCGTCAACTGCTTGTGTGGTCTGGAACGGGACAAGAAAATGAAAGCAAATATTTGAAAGCCTCAGTCCAATGTGAAGGTTCTATGCATGTTAATGAGGACGATGCTAGGAAAGTCATATTGTTTCCGGTGTAAAAAGACAGAACTTCTGGAAGGGTGAGATCTAAAATTTAGATGATGCGGTGGATGCAGTCCAACTCTAAACAATGCTGACCAGCATTCTGTTTTATGTATTTGGTCCCGTATTTAGAAATTATAACCACTGGAGGCAAAACTGTAAAATAATTAGAGGACAAAGGTTTATCCTGTTTGCCTGAAGCATTTGGGGACTTTTATGCTTTCTTTACTGTTTTCCATTACTAAGGACTTCTCTTTGATGCCATGGACACAATTCGTTGTAAGAGCAGCAGTCGTAGGCTGCAGGAAATACAAACAGAATTTTGTGCAACCTGCTAGCCCTTATCCTGTACTCACTTTTTTGTTCACTTTCATGGTTTTCCACTTTTCCAATTAACTTTCTAGCACAATCTTTTTCTCCCTCTCTTTGTCTGTGTGTGTGTGCGCAGTGTACTCATGCACATGTGTGCCCGAGCCTGTGGGGGCCTCATGTCTATGTCAGGCATCTTCCTCAATCACACTTCACCTCACTTTATGAGACAGTGTTTTACTTAACCTGGAGCTCATTGACCCAGCACAGTCTCCTGAAGGGCATCCACCTGTCTCTACGTCTTCCGTTCTGGGATTGCAGGCATGTGCGCTGCCACATCCGGCTCTCCCATGGGTTTTGGGAACTAAACTCAAGTCGTTGCTTTTGTGGCAAGCATTTTACCCACTGATCCATTATCTTCCCAGCCTTCTGTTTATTTTAGCAATGGTCTCAAATATGCGTTGAGAAGGAGGTGAGTTATGAAGGAATATGAAAATAGAACAAAATTATAAAAGAAGAGGAACAACGGACACCATTCCAGTTTCGTCGGTAGGAAGGTTATAGATCTTTAAAAAATTAGTTTATTTATGTAGCAGGTATTTTAAATGCACATTAATACAGCTTAAGCACTCTGAGCAGTGAGTGAGCCAGGATTTGGTTCTAAACTTCTGCCTTCCCCACCCTGTTTTTTGACAATGTCTGTTCAGCCAGGGTGGTTATAATTACCAGGACACTTCTTGTAATTTTATTTCAACATATTCACTTTCTGAAACGTATTTGTGCCTATATTTAAAACCATGGGTCTTTTTGAACCGTAGGTGGTTCACTTTAGAGCTACCCACCTCTTCCTTGAGAGCGTGAGCCCCTCACAGGGCAGGACGACAGGGCAAGCCACCCGTATGAGGATGCTTACGTGGCATCAGAGGTGTCAGAGAGGTGGTTTATTATTTTTGGGTGAAGGAAGAGCTGAAAAGAAACTGACTCTTTTGTTTGAGATCATCATTTTTTTTTCCATTAAATTAGTGTCCCTCCATCACAAAAGCCGCTGTCCGCAAACACGTCATCTCATAATTGAAGCATATAATGTACAATGGAATTTAGTTCCCACATTATGTTTGAATTTTGATTTTAATATGAGTATCAGATGTAGGAGAGGATATGAGTTTAGTTATAATTACAGCTATAACACGTTTGAAACGCTGCAGATTTCCCAGATTTTTTCATTTTTTCCTCTGCCTTCCAGAATTTCCAGTTTACCTTACTCATGCAGATTATTTTTTTATTAGCAAACTCTAGGTATTGAACACTTTTTCTTTATAATAGTTGGAACTTTTATTAAGCCTATGCTTCCATTTGGAACAGTGTAATTTTTATCAAGGGAGAGAACATTAAGGCAAATTAGAGAATTAAGGGACTTACAGATGGCTCTGAATGCCCTTATCAAAAATATGTTACTAGGATGAGAGAGATCTATTTCATTTGGAAGGGGGAGAATGTAAAACTAAAAAGTGCTGTGTGTTTCACCTTCTGAACAGACACACAACTGTATTTGAGAATAATTTTAGAGCCTGTATGTATTGTTCTTGTTGTCTTTCTGCCCATATTTGCCATTTTAAGAAAGTTCAATTTGTCAGGGATTATGCAGATATTTTTGTGTAGACTACTATCATATGTGTTTGCTAGAGTGTGTTACCTAGTAAGTAGTCTTTCCTCTATTCTGAACCTCTGGGTATATGTGTGTATAACTGGAACAGCTACAGCCAGGCATATTTTATGTTAAACTCAAGAAAATAATTGTCAGAGAGTACTGTATTTAATGTAAAGAAATTTGGAGTTTTGATTGAAACTATTGAACATCTACCAAAAGCATTAATGTAAAAAAAAAATTAGCTAGCTGGCCATTAACTGTAGGTAGGAGATTTCTCCTGTGAGAGGTTAAGGGAGGCACTGAATTCAATGAATTCCAATGTAATTTCCCACTTTAACCTTATTATTGAGAAAAGTGTCCCTTCTCTTAATGTTTCCATTGAGAAGACAAGACAAAGGGACATACTCTTGATATTTGTCAAAATGTAATATACCTTTGAGGGACATACATTAGGTAAATCTGGTAAGTCTCTCTCTCTTTCTCTCCCTCTCTCTCCTATTTTATAGCCTAGTGAACACAGTAGTTGGAAAATGATTAATAAACAAAGTAACTGAACTTGGGCCATAAGGAAGTAAGTGTGATGTGGAGGCTCTGACAGCGGGACTTCATCCCTGTAATTTCCAAGGAAAGGATATGATAATCCTTGGTTTAAGATAAACCAAACTATTACTAAGAAAGATGAGGTAATGTTATATGATGAAAAGATACATCCCTTCTCAAAAAAAAATCTGTAGAAGTGTGGAGACCTTTGTGAGAAACAAACAGGAATTAGAAACAAGGTAAGGTAGGACCCGACTGACAGTGATTACCCAGCTGAACTCTAGGCTGGCTTCCTTGGGCTCTGGGGAAGATTGGGAATCTCTATGTGCTGAGTTCATCATCTGGAGAGTTCAGCTCATGATAACACCTAACCTCACCAGATTGTTGTGGTGATGGAATGCACTTAAACCCAATTTCCTGGCAGAAATGGAGTGTTCAACCACAATAATAATCAGCATAGGAGAGTGCTGGAGAGGCCTTCTCCACAGAAAGTGACAGAGTAAATTCATCTGGTACAAGGGTCTAAGCTGAACCGTAAGGACACATTCATCTGAAACTCTCCTTTATAGAGAGCCGAACAGTTGCCTTAGCTCACTGATAGTTTCAGGCAGTCATATAAAAGTGAAGTTACCAGGGTAGTTGGTCACTCTGGCCTCATGCATTTGCATATTGGTTGAGTGATAACAGCCATAGAAAAAGAGCAAAGTGCTGAAAGAAACCAGTGTAACTCTGCAGAAGAATTACTGACAAGATCAGATTTTAAATTGGTGAGACATAAGAAGAAAGGTCACTTACTTCAATATTACGATGATCCTGCTTCTCAGGGAGTGCCAAGGTTGCTAAGTTGAAAATGTGCTGTGATGAGTGGAAAATGTTAAGGTTAGCACAAAATTTAAATAAGTAACGGGGTTTCCAGAGAGCATGGATTCGTTGACGAGATGCTCATTCTTTGGCAAAAGCTATTAATGAGTGAAGTTTTGAAGCTTGCTCGTGAAAGGAAGCGATGAAGCCAAACTGCTGTTCAGTAGGAAAGGATTCAAGCCCTGGAACTCCTAATTCACGAGGCTCACAGTTATTGGAATTTGGAGGGGTGTGCTGGAATAGCCTGTATCCGGGTACTTCAGTAAATGAAGGGCATCTCTATCTAAGGATAAAACACCATAGCACTAGGAAGAAGCAGGGCTGCAGAGATGGATGATTCCAATTGAGGGATGGTGAGTCCATGAGGTTATAGAATCCCAGAACACAGGCTGTCCCTATCAGCCTTGGGGCAAGCTACATAAAGCATATACTGACATTTCATATATTGGTAAGTGATAAGTTTTGGACATTGATGCTTCAGAAGAGATGGTGGCCAGAAGTGGAATTTGTCAGAGGCAGCCTAGTAGGGTATCAGCTGACAGAGGGAAAAAATGCTTTAGCATCAGCCATGTGAGAGCAAGCGGAGCTGCTAAATTCACTACACTGCAGCTCGGCATTGTATCTTAGATGGTCATTTCCATTCTTGGGACACCAAGAATACGATATACTGAAAGCGGCACTGCTTACCCAGTACCATAGAGTAAATAAACTTGGTGGTCACTCTAGGCTGGCTGACTGCCCCACTGCTGAGACATACCTCTCTTCTTAAGGAGGGAAATGTGCCGAAACCCTGGGAGTCTCGTAAAAAACATGGAGAAGCCTAGTGTGGTGGTGTGTAGCCACACCTCCAACACCTGGAACCTGACACAGAAGGAAAAGCAATCTAAATATAAAATCAGACTCTTTCCAAAAACAAAACAAAACCGACCAACCAACAAAAGCAACAAATACCAAACCTGAACTTGTCACACACACACACAGAGACAGAGACAGAAAGACAATGTTCTCTGGTTCTTTATATACTTCCACACATCTACAGACTTTAGGTACAGCCTAGAAGACTGGGCACAAAGTTTGCTCTACATAGTACAAGAGACTGAAACCTGGGTTTAACTTGCAGGTGCGTGGAGCTTGTCCCTGAAGAATTTGTACAGTAATGTTCATAAGATGCAGATACAAGGAGCCTGACTTATTAATGCTGAAATTTTTTTCATAGTATTAAAATACACTGTTTAAAATATATTACCCTTCATGTTAAAAAAAAGAGGTAGCACTAAATTTTATTTATGCAAGATTTTCGTTTTACATTTAATTTAATGAGTGGTATCAAATTTTATGGTCACTGTTTTTCAAGTTTTAATACTCAACGGACATCAGTAATGTGCTGACTTGGCATAAGGAGCAGCCAGCAGCCAGTGGGGTGATCAGGTGTGGAACTTGTCCCGCTTTAATTCCAAAGCAAAGGCCGTCCGTGCCAGGTAACGAGACCTTCCTTCACGCTCACGAAGTCGCAGCCTGCACGCTGCCTGTCTCCTGTTACAAAGACCTCCAAGGCTCTAAAAGACTGGGAACGGGAAGCAGTAAAGTACATTTTATAGACGCTTTCCGTGAGTCGGGCGGACGAGAGTAAGATGATCAAACACACAGGACCATGAGAAACACTGTCATTCATGTGGGGAAGGTGGGAAAGTACGCGCGCTGTGGCCAGGTACCTGGTCTCTAGTGCCAGCTTCAGCGCCTCTAACCTGTGATTTACTCAACAAGTGGTTAACAAATTCATGTTCCTGTTTCTCGTCTGTACTGATAACATTTTTTTTTTTGGTCTAGTTTTGAGAGTTAAATATATCGATACATTTTTCAATCAAGGAAAATGTAACAGTAGATACTGATGAATGTGAGAGGAAGCCAATTTAGGCCCCAATGATATTGGCATCAAATCTCTCGTGTTAAGTGTTGTTATTTGAGAACATGCAAGTGACCAGGAGTATTCCCCCTGCTGTCACTTAGAATGGAGGAGGTCTTTGGTCCAGTCCAGTATTTCAAACAGCTTTTCAGAATAGCTATGGCTGGCTTTTGTTATGCAGTGTCTACGTGCCACCTGGAAAGCTAAATATTATTATTATTATTTAGTTTTATTATTTTCTCTTTTCATCCTCGCAAGAGACCTGTGAGATAGTGATAGCTGATACCAACCTTAAAGAAGAGAAATAGCAGCAAGAGACTTAAGCAAGTAATAAACAACTGAATTGTATTTAATCCCAAAGTGACGGCATTTTAACACTGCTGCCTCTCTGACCCCCTTGCTTGTACATCAGAAGGGAAATCGACAGCCACCTTTAGACACCATTCAGTTACCCTCCCCCACCCTTTGTTTGTTGAGAAACTTGGGGTAAAACCTCCATATAAACAGCAACAACAAAATCTGCAATATAAGCTTTTCATTAGCCTGAGGGAAATGGTTAAAGAACTCACGTTTTCAGATGCTACATCAAAGAGCCTCCATTTCTTTATCTATAAACTGGGCATAACATCTCTCTGGTGGAATGTCTGCAAGCCTCACATGACTAAAACAGCTTGTGTCAAGCGCTCGCCATCGCGCCTGGGATGTGACTGCAGCTGGTATCCTTGATGTCATGTCCTTGAGAGCTAGAAGTTTTCTTAGAGTGGAGAGGAAGTGGAGAAGAGAAGATTCAGGAATGCCAGGGTAGTGTGAAGAGAAGACTCCAACCCCCCTACACTCATGCCATGCAGACTTATATTCTGTTCTAGGGGTTATTCAAATTTGCTTCCTTACTACTCTGGTTGCTGAAAGCTGTGTCCTTTGAAAACATATGGGTAAGTATCATATTGTGTGTGAAAAATCAAAGACGCACTTGTCTAAAAATATGTAACCTGGATTCTATTCCTGGCCTAGCTGCAGACTCCTGTTAACTTATTAATATGTGTATGCCTCAATTTTTTCTATGTCTATATAGAATTAACTCTTCCTCTCCTACTTGCAGGAATTTTGGTAACGGTGGGACAGCCATATCCTCCTGAGTACTCTTGAAGTAAATAATGTGAATAAGGAAAGCAGAGTTCACATTATTATATTGCTTTGATTAAAAAAAAGTGTTCAGTGATAGAAAATGGAAGGATTTTTTGTGGTTATAAAGAAGAAATAGCACTCATATGCTTAGTTAGAATATACATTCCTATGAGTAATTTTGGTTCCTTATCTACAATGTCTTATATTTAAGTTAAAAATTATTATAAAATATCCACTTTAGCAAACATCCACTTTGCTTTGCCATGGTGACCCAATGCTGGGTCTCTCACAAGTTCAATTAACATAATGTAAGGGCACAAACTAATTGGCACATAAGATTATTAAATTGAGGTAGGTATTCTGGATTCTTAATTTTGGAATTATAAATATGATATAAATTATAAATTATAAATCATTTTACTGCTAGATATTTTGTTTGTAACCTCCTCAAATCTGGAGATGGAGCCCAGTGCCTTGGGCATGCCAGGTGAGCATGCTGTCACTAAGCCACATTCCCAGCTTTTATATGTACATATGTATGTATGTATGTATGTATGTATGTATGTATGAATCATTATTACCCTTGATTCCTGTACAAATATGTCATATTCAGTATGTTTTAGTTACTTGGGTAAACATGTATCTGACATGCTTATGCATACCAGGGCTTTATCCTCTGTCCTCTGTTAAATTTAAACTGCTCTGGGTGGGAGGGCACATACTTAAAATGATCTCCAGGTAATTGTAAATGTGTTCCTCATTAAGTTTCCCTTCTTTGCATCCATGGAGGTTTTAAATCTGAGGAGAAGGCCAGCTAGCCTTACTCTGGCACTGGCAATACGAGTTGTAGAGAGAACCTGTATTGATTTCTTACAATTTTTGTTTGCCAGTGTTCTGAGTTTGATGGGTGTACAAGATAAGAACATGTAAAAGAATGAATGAAGCATGTGGACTCCATGTAGGGAGCATCCCTGTCTGCTTGTGTGGGAAGTACAGTTCCCTTTGTGTTCTCTTGTCCTGAATGTTTCCTGAGTTTTCCTTACTGCTAAGAACCAGATGCTTGGTTCAATATAGTCATGATGATAGTCAGCATTTTCTATGACTCGAGTATCTTCAGGTTTGCTTTCATTAGACTTCATATATCCAAGTAGATTTATGAATATCTTACTGTGTCACAATATTATAAATTGATACAAACCTCAGAGGGCTATTACTGTATAATACATGGCCAGGAAAGGACTGAGTATTTTGTAATCTGCAAAGTAACAAAAAGCATTGTGTCAAATTAAAATTACATGTGTGACCTAATGATTCTTGAGATGGTGATCCCTGAAGGATATTTTGTCATGTGTGTTCATTTCCACAGCACCCTTTGGAAGATAGAAAAGCACAGTTCAGCTTCACCAGAGGAATTGTCCAAAGTAAAAAGAGGTTTTGAAATCATTTGCAAAAGTAATATATAACAACAGATGATCAAAACAAAGATTCTGGCTCTATTCTGAACTTCATGCTGACTGTGAATATGCATCACTCCAGGGTTGTGCATCAAAATGTTCTCAACATACTCTGTAAGGTCCTTTTACACAGGGCATGTAAAGCTCACACAGCCCTGTGCGCCTTCCTGCTAGTTTTTGCACACTAGGGATATGAAGAGTGAACTACTTAACATACCCAGTTTTTCTGAACATCAGGGGAAAACACACCTGTTTTTGTGTCTTCAACATCTTTGTGTCTCCTCACGGGATGACGCCTCTACTTGGGGGATTTCTGGTTAGGGGAAGAGGGTCTGCGCCACAGTCGCAGTCAAAGTGATTATTATCACACAGGTAAGTTTCCACTGTGGCTGCTGCGTGTAGGCTGTGAACACATTTGAAGTCAGCAGGAGACCGTTAGAAACCACCCCTCTGATGAGGAGCCTTAGAAACCTCTGCCTCACTGAAGCACGCTCATAAACTGCGGTCAGTTGCTTCTTTGTTCCTCCAAGGCTGTCGTGTTGCTTCAAACTGTCTTCTATCCCACAGAGCACACCCTCTTCCAAAAATGAAAAAAAAAAAGTACAAACAATTCCCACGGGTGTTTTTGAACTCTCCTCTGTTAATCTTGTTCTAATGGCATGAGGCCTTGCCGGGAGCCATTTGTGGTTCGGACCCACTAAATGACACAACATTCTCACAGTAAAAAACAATTAATATGAAACATCAAACCAAAGGCTGGGTGATTCAGAAGCCAGGTTAATTGGCTTTTCTACTTCTCTTATGGAGAGAGCATTTCAATCTTTACAGTTTGCTGATGGCTACAGTGTTCTGTAGAAGATTCAAAATACTTACTAGTGACATAATTGCATATATTACAGACTAAGTTTGCACTGTTAGAGTATCAGTAAAAGATTATCTTGTTTCAAATATAAGTAGCTTCTGTTAGTGGACTGTAACTTTAGCTGGCAGGGGTTTAATAGTACTCTGACTTCTGAAAATGTAAAAGATGTTGTCAGTGGTTGAGAATATTGATTTTTTATCAAATAGAATTTAAGTGGAAATTCCACTGAAAGTAGAAATTTCAAGTAGAATGCAAATAAAGGTTATATAAGAAAAAGTAGCATTCTAACATTAACTCTTAACAAGTTAGGGACTAATTTCCCATTAAAACACTCTTTAAAATTCAAATTATATGCAAAATACAATATTGAAAATTAGTGTAATTATAGGTATTAATCTTATTAAGTAACTAATAAAGAGACAAATCAAATCCACCAGCAATAACTGCTAAAGCAATGGTAAATCTCATTGGGGTACTTTTAGTAGGCTTGTTCATTGTTTGTCTTGTTATTAACAAATTGTTATATTATAAGCCATAAACTTTGGAAATCTACTGAAACTTGAAAAAAGGTAATGGTAGTTCCGTCACTAGAATCACTAAATTTACAAACCATCATTAGTATGAAAACACAGAATTGAAGCATACTCGCTCAATATGTGGTTCATTGAAGCTTTTCTGTGACTAATTTTATTTTTGGCCTGTGTCACTAGATCTAAATTTTATTATTCACAATGAGCATAAAGTCAGTTATGAGGGCTCACAATTTCAGGGCTTCATGTAAGTGATTTGGGGATGAATATATTGCTGAATATAGATATAATGTTACAGTTATATCTATCTCAGCTTTGCTTTCATAATAATGGGGAATTGAAGAAAGCTCTGGACTCTTCAAGCAAGACTCTACATCAACAAACTTATCTTCAGCAAAGAAGTTTCAGCTGTTACAGAACATTTCAATTTTCATTGTTTCTGTTTTTAAAATTTCTGATCAGTGCTGCCATTTAATATAGCAACTGTAATTAATGCAAATATGCTTTATTAATTTCCCAATTCTGTGCAATACATGACATTATCCGTATAACGACATAAAGTTTTGTTCAGTGTTGTGTGGTAAATAATTGCTTGTCCAATTTATATAAAGTGTGGAGTTCAACCATTTTGTCTCCATAAGTCTGCATTCTCAGTTGAGTCACCGTGAGTCCTGATATCTAGACATTTAGTGGCCTAGTTGTTCAAAGTTCAGCTGGAACATTTATCTTGAATAGAAATCACATGCATCCTTACCTATAAAACTGAGTGGAATGAAAAAAAAAACCATAAATGTTAATTAAACTGAATTTTTCTTTTGCAAAGCTAATTACTAAAGTAATTATAATTAGACCGGAAGGTACTCTTGCTAGTTGAATCTACTGTGATTGTGGCCATGTATTTCTGTCTTAAATCACTTTGTTGACAGTTTTTCACTGAGTCAGCTCTCAAAATCAAACTCAGCAGATTCACGTGAATCATTGGCTTATGGCAGCATTTTGAGATATCCAAAGAAAGATCTCTATACCCTTAACAATGTCCAAGCTCAATTTATGCTAATTTCTTTCATTTTGCTTCTCTCATAGGTCACTGAACCAGGAGAGAATGAATTTCCTATAATAATAACTTTGGCTTTAAAAAAACAGTTTTGTGTCAAACCATTCATTACTCCAAGACAAATGGTGTTACTTTGGTATCCCCGAGTCCTGTTGAGTCACCTACCTCTAGCTTTGTAGTCCTGGAGTAACTAAAGAAATATGGTAGACATGGTAGAGTACATGAATCTCATCTGTTTGAAAGGATTAGATGCTTTAGAGATCTCTGTTCCCACAGGAAGGCGAATGCAAACTCAAGGGAAAGATACTAAGTATCCTTTTTTTTTTTCTGGGACAACAGTTAAAAGATTCATTTTCACGTGGGGAAGGCAGCACTGTTCCCCCTTCATTTTCTCAAATAAAGAAATTCCAGGGACCAGAAGGAATCATGTGGGTACATTTCATAATGGAAGCCAAGGTCCAGTCAGCCCTCCTGGTCTGCGTTTGTGCACTTAGGGTGAAAAAAATCATCTATAAGCATACAATGCCGTTTTGCTTTCTTTAGTTAATCTATAATTTAACTAGTAAAGAAACCTTTGAATGGATTGTAGCTCCCTCCCTCTCCTGATTGGCACAGTCTTGTATTTTAATAGTCTCCTCTTTAGTGCTACCTCACTTAAACCTATGAAATGAGGGCTTCTGATACAGTTAAAATGAATATAGAGATATTTGGAAGTCTCCTTAGTGAAGACGTGATCCAGTTTGATAGACATCTTTATTTCTATCTTAGTCACAGCATGCAAGATTAGCAGCACATGTGTTTTCTCTTCAGCTAATTACTCAGAAGTTAGACACAGATGCAGGGGTTTACTTAATTAATTGCTCTGAATTTCAATAAACTTAGGAGAGACTGCATGAAAAGTACCTGTGTGATTTTCAAAAAATTAAGGAAAGCTACAGAAGGCGTTCTGTTACACCTGCCTTCAGGTTTATGTTTTCTGCCATAGCAATATATACATGCTTATACAGACCATATATGTACACATATATGTTTATATATATACATACATATATATATATATATATATATACACACACACACACACAGGTATATAAACGTATAACAATAGGTCAGATAACTTGATGACTCAATATCCTGTTCTTAGCTGTAGTCATTACCTGATGCTTCAAAAAATAGTGAAAACGTTTAGATTAATGGTACAGTAGTTACAATGAAGTAAAGAAAAGCTTATGTTCTTACACATACATTGATCCATTATTGTAAATTTTATTAGTGTCTGTTCCATTCTACTGGTGTGGGAGCTATTTATGTATTTAAGACAAGACTGTTTTCTCACTTCCCATTGATGATAAAACTGATGCTTTTCAAAACTGAAAAATATATGATGACCATTTAAGGAAGTGATTTTCTGGTTGCGATATTGTTAATTCTCAAGATAATAGTACATAAATATATTGTAAAAAATGTCAGTAACCAGCTTTTCTATAGGCAGTGTTGTGATTATTTCTATTAGAGAAGGAAGGGTAGATAGATGATAGCTAGCTAGATGATAAATGAGCAGATAGAAAGAGTAACTTAGCATCCATTATCTATAATTTTGTTTCTCAATGGGGTAGAATTTCTGCACGTTGATAGAGCATGATTCCTAACTCCCTTTTGACACCACAGGAAAAATTATTTATACAGCAGAGTAACAGTTTCAGGAATATAAGCTTGGGTGAGTTTCTCAAAGAATTGCTCTTTTCATTAACTCTGATTCCTTTGTTTAATGAACACAGAGCTTTTAAAGAGTAGATTAAATAAAGCAGAAGGAAAAGCATATGCAGAAGTCTGGAAACTTAAAATTTTTTTTATTATACCTTATTACAATTTATTTATTTTGTATCCCAGCTATAGCCTCTCCCTCATTTCTTCCAAGTCCCTCCCTTCCTCTCCCACTTCCCCCTGCCATACCACTCCCCTAGTCCACTGATATGGGAGGTCCTCCTCCTCTACTCTCAGACCCTAGCTTATCAGGTCTCATCAAGACTGTCTGGGGGAGATGATCTCTCATGTCAGAGACTGTCCATGCTCCCCTTATTAGGGAACCCATATAGAGACTGAGTTGCCTATATGTTACATCTTACCAGGGGGTCTAGGGCTTCTCTATGAATGGTACTTGGTTGATTCATCAGTCTCTGCAGGACCTCCTGGATCCAGATTTTTGGCTCTGTTGGTCTCCCTGTGGAGCTCCTGTCCCCTCCAGGTCTTCCTGTCTCTCCCTTCTTCCATAAGATTCCCTGCATTCTGCCCCAAAGTTTGTTTATGAGTCTCAGCATCTGCTTCATTACCTGATGGGTAGAGTCAGAGATCCTCTGTGGAAGGCTCCTGCCTATCCCCTGTCTTCTCCTACTTCCAATGTCTATCCTGTTTGCCCTTCTAAATGAGGATTAAGCCTCTTCCATAGGGTCCTCCTTGTTGTTTAACTTGTTTTTTTTTTACATTTTTTTATTAATTACACTTTATTCACTTTGAGTTGTTTAACTTCTTAAGGACTATAGATTTTAGTATGTCTATCCTGTATTATACGTCTAATATCCACTTCAAAGTGAGTATATCCCATGTGTGTCTTTCTTTTTCTGGGATACCTCATTCAGGATGATCTTTTCTAGTTCCCACCATTTGCCTGCAAATTTCATGATTTCCTTGTTTTTAATGGCTGAGTAGTGTTCCTTTGTGTAAATGTATCAGAATTTCTTTATCCTCAAACTTTTTAATGGTACTACAAGCACAACTTCAACTGTCTCTTGGTAGTAAACAGAGAACTTGTTTACTTCAGGGTTAAACTTACAGTAGACCCCCTTTGAAAACAACCTCAAACACTTGAAAATACATCATGAGTGGCTGATCACATTCTTCAGAAAGAAAAAAAAGAGACACTGGTGGTTGAGTGGGTCTAGACGACAAAACAGTCACTTTCTGACTTCTTCTAGAGGACATAAGTTCCAACACAGTTGTTCCCTGAATTTAATTTGTATAGTCCAAATCTATTTTTTGACAATGGCATTTGGCTTTGGGTATGTGGCTTCATTACACATCTCCTAGTTTTTCTTTGAACAAAAACAGTTTTGTTGCTCAACCTATGATTTACAGGATAAATGTGTGATACCATGGAGCTTGGGTCCTGCCAAAGCCATCTTGATCATTCAAGAGTGATAGAAAAGTTACAGACTTAGAATGTCAGACTCATTCACGTTCAACACCCATGAGCTGCAATAAATTGTACAAATGACTCTTTCTCTCAAGGGACTCTAAACTGTACAGTACAGTTTCCCTAAAACCAAGATGTCACATGACAGAATACAATGATCCTTCTTATTCCTCAAATTATAAGGGATTACCCAGTGAAGAAGGCAAGCATTTGCTTCTAACATAAATGAGGCTGATAAATAAAGGGAACATTGTAAATACCAACTGTTCATAAAGTTGCATACGTGGGGTGGGACTCTTAACACTGGGTATAGACAGGGACTTGTTTGAAATCTTATTTTAGAACAGTGTCAATGATAGTTCAATTTTGATTTTAAAATAAATACATATTTAAAAGAAAAATAGGAAAGATTGATGCCCACTGCTTTGCTGTCAGCTCCAGTTTGTAGGGTCTGCTGTTACTGTTTAACCTTATAAATACCGAGCCTGGTAACTCAGTGAATATTCAGCACTGGGACCTGCTTTTGAGGGAGCATTGTTTAATGTTCATGTTCTATCCAGGATAGACATTTCTGCTTAATTTTTAATGTCCATTTCTTTATTGCGCATGTGTGTTCATGCGTGTGCATGCATGTGCATGTGGAGGTCAGAGTACAAGTTGGTTCTCTCCTTCCTCCTCGTCAGTCACAGAGATTGAACTCAGGTCCTCACGCTAAGCAGCAAGTCCCATACCCCGCCGAATCATCTCACCAGCCTAACATTTCTACTTTAAAACATTAAAAAACAAATCCAACCAATCAACCAAATAATGATGATGATGATGATGATGATGATGATGATAGTAATACCCTTTAGCTCACATATACTGCACAGAATATGAAGGTAATTGTCAAGGTGCCATAAATTATAATTTGAAAAATCTGTGTTAACTGGAAACCAGTGGTCATTTATAAGTGTGTTTATGTGTGACTGGAGAGATGGATCAGTGGTTAAGACAGTGGCTCTTACCTGTGGGTCTTGACCCCTTGGCAGGGTGGGTGCTGGGTGTGTGGGGGATGGGATGGGGAATGGGTGTTGAATGTCCCTTTCACAGGAGCCTCCTAAGACCAAAGGAAAACACAGGTATTTATATTGCAATCTTGTAACAGTGGCAAAGTTACAGTTATAAAGTGGCAACAAAAGTAATTTCATGGTTGGGGGTCACCACACATGACAAAGAGTATCAAAGAGCCTCAGCAATAGGAAGACTGGGAACCACTGGGTGAAGAGGACCTGGGTTCAATTCCCAGAACCACGTGACTAGCAATTGGCTGTAACTGCAGTGCCAAGGGATCTGATGCCCTCTTCTGGACTCACAAGCACAAGGCACACACATGGCACATAGAATAATGAAAATAGGGGGAGTTAGTAAGACTTGGGGAGAACAAGAGCTCCACAAAGACCAAATTGATCAGGGCACAGGGGTTCTCCACCCAAGGACCATGTATGGATATAACCTAGAACCCCTGCTCAGATGTGGCCCATGGTAGCTCAGTATCCAACTGGAGACCCTAGTAAGGGGAACAGGGACTATTTCTGTCATGAACTCAATGGCTGGCTCTTTGACCCTCCCCCACACACACTTGGGAGGAACAGCCTAGCTAGATCCCAGAAGAGGACATTGCAGCCAGCCCTGAAGAGATATGATAAGCTAGGGTCGTTGGATGGAAGGGGAGGAGGTCCTCCCCCATCAGTGGACTTGGAGGGGGGCAGGGAGGAGATGAGGGAGGGATGCGGAGAGTGGAAGGGAATGAGGGAGGGGGCTACGCCTGGGATACAAAGTACCTAACATGTGATTAATATAAAAATAAATAAATTACATTTTAAAAAGTCTATGCAGTCAAAATGCTTACATATATGCATCATTTGCAAAATTTCTTGCAGCTTATGGATGCTGAATGTGAATAACTGACTTTTTAATGTATATGTATTTATATGCACACTCAAATATATAGAATGTATTTATATGCAGTTTTTCGAGGGATATTGGAACTTTCATGTATTTCGTTTTAGTTTATTGCCATTTATTGTCACTAGCTAATAACTATGGAGGGAAAATAGTAGATTTTCAATAACCATTTGTTGGTGTTTCGAAATTGTTGTACACACTTAAAATAACTCCCAGTGTTTGAGAGCATTTTCACTTATTTTAAGATTAATTGTAAAGGTGTGTTACCTTTATTATAGTACTTTTGTGCCAATGGGATTCAGTGTGTCGATCCACAATCTGAAGAAATGCTTGAACTGATAACCGTGAGCCAAAAGGAGGCTTAGCAGGTAAAAGTATTTGGCTGGGAAGCCCAAAAACCCGATATCAATCCCGGGGAACCATGGAAAGATGAAAGGAGAGAACCGACTCCACAAAGTTGTACTCTGACATCCACATGCAGGTCATTCTCTGCACATACATTACATAATACTACAGCTTTTTAAAAATTAAAAGAAAAGTTCATCATTATTTTTAGACTTAAGTAATAGTATCTATTACGAAATTTTAGGTTTTTTGTTTTTTTGTTTTTGTTTTAATTTTTTTTTCTGGAAACTTAGTTGAAATTAATGACATACATCACCATACTTCCTCCTCTCCTTTGTTAGTTTGATGTCATTTTGTTAGTGGTAACAGCAGTCTTCTCCAATGACCTAGGCAAGGACAGGGAATTTCAGTACATTAGGGGCCAGGCATCTAAGAAGTTTCGGGAGTAGTTGAAACAGCATGGGAGTTGAGACTAGGTTGCCTGACTGCTTAAACACACCGCTGTTTGCAAACACAGCTGTTTGCTGCCTTCCAGCTTAATCCAGGGAGGGGTCCACATCAGGCTTTCTCCAGGGGCCTCTCTCAAAAGCAGCTGCAAGGGACAAAGTAAATTCTAGAACTGTAACCCGGCTACCGCGAGACCTCATGTTTGAACAGGCTAACCAGGTAAAGATTTTTGATAATCTGTAATCAGGAAGGATCGTAATTACAGACGTGGCTAGGGCCGAGCTGAGGCAGGTCAGATGTTCTGGTCCGTACTACCTCACACATTGGCTTTTGCTCTTACAAAATACAGGCACACACAGCATGCCGGTCGGGTGAGGGTCAGGGAATGATTCCAGGAGGTAAATGAATTCAAATAAACCTGGGGTGGCCAGACTGAAGTGAGTTCTTCCTTCCTAAGTATTTCTACTTATTTATATGGACGCCTCTGGGAAGAGACTTTACAAACACGCACAACAGAGCAGGCTACACTGAACGACTGAAAAAACAAACTGCAATAGCACGGTGATTATTAGTAGGCACTTTATTCTGTATTTTCTCTTTTACCTGATGATTTTTTTTTTTTTTTGTATTCCACAAAGAAAATACTTTTGGAGGCATGGTGGCTACACCTTCAATTGTGTGCTGGCCAGCTCAGCATCTGGGAGGCAGAAGCAGAAAGCTTACAAGTTTGAGGGTAGACTGTAATACATAGTGAGCTTGGGACCCGTCTGAGATACGTAGTAATTAATATCCTATTCAAGAGGAGAAGGGGGCTGGGGGGGGAGGCAGAAGGAGGGAAGAAGTAAGAAAACTTTGCATTGGAAAAAATTGTATCACATTCATTGTGCTTTTTCTTTCCACCTGACCTTTCTAGCCGTGGTGTGTTCGGTTTGCCACCCTCAGACTGTCATACTTAGCCCGTGACCTTTTCAGGTACTGCTTGCTGTTTTAAATACTTTGTTATTTCATCTCTCTTTTTGAAATTAAAAGGTTTATTCATATAATATGTTTTGATGGTGTTTGTCCCATGCTCCGGCTCCTCCTAGATTTTTCCTGCTGGCCCACCCAACTTTATGTTTGTTTTCTATCCAGAAACAAAAACTCAACTCTATGGAGGGTGTGTGTGTGTGTGTGTGTGTGTGTGTCTGCCCTGGAGTGTGGTTGATGGACCTAGCGACAGTCCGCTGGAGAGAACTATTTTCCTCTTTCTCAGCAGTTTTCAGTCGCGATGGCTTCTCGGGCAGGTGTGGAACATTTTATATACTTCTGTTTTTCGATGCTGGGATTTTTTTTCTGGCTTAAACTTGTGACGGACCCATACATGCTGCCACAGTGTCTGTGGGTTCACATGTGCCCAGTCCCGTTGTGTCTAGAAGGCACAGTTTCGTTAGTCATCCACTTCTGGCTCTTAAAATATTTTGGTCTTCTTTTCTGTACCTATCCCTGAGACTTGAGAACAGGAGCTTGAGGAAGACATCTCACTTAGGAGTGACTGCTCCAAAGTCTCTCACTCTCTGCAAATTGTCCTGTTGTGGGTCTGATGTTAATTTCCATGTACTTCCAAAAAAAAATCTCTCTTATAAGGGTTGAGCAAGCCACTGATCTGTGGGCATAGAAATATGTCATTAGGAGTCATTTTATTGATATGCTTCTTTACCAGAACATTCGTAGTAGGTTTCTCCCTAGGCCTGAGATCTGCCTAATCTCAGATTCTCAGCCATCTTAGCAGTCATGGAGTAGGCCTTAAATCCTGGATATATAGCCAAATGACTCTAAATCTTACCACAAAGATACTCGCTCATTCATGTTCATTGATATTGTATTAATGGTAGCAAGAAATTAGAAGCAGCCTTGATGTCCATTAATTGATGAATGGGCAATGAAAATCTTATCCATTAATAAAATAGACTATTATTTACCTGTTAAGAAAAATAAAATTTACAGGTAAATGGACAGGGCTATAAAAAGTCATCCTGAGCCAAGGAATCCAGACCCCAAAAGACAGAGATTGCATGTTTTTTTCTTTTTATATGTGGCTGTTAGCTTTTATGATTTCCATATGTGTACTACAATCTAAGTAACCACAGAAGGTCAAGAACTCATTAAGGGTTGAAGGGGTAGAGAGGATCTCCTAAGGAATAATAAGCCTCCATCCAGCAGTTATGAAGGCAATTCTAGTGGAATCTCCAAATAATGAGAGAGATGGAGGCTCAATCGGCCATCTTGTCACCAAACAAAGCCCCTGGTACCTGGGTTACAGCCAAGTCAGCTGTTAGTCAAAGGCAGCCTGTGGGAATTTCCAAACAATTCTTGGCTGTTGCCAAGACGATAGGTTGCTCTTCACAAACTAAAAGCAAGTCTCCATTTCTGAAGACAACACTTACACTATTCATGAACAAGGAGAGGGTAAGCTGGTGTCTACACAGGACCTTCACCTCTGCATTCTAGTGTCTGTGGTATGAAAATGTCATCTTCAGGGTATCGAAAAAGAAACATAAACACCAACCCAGCCATTTAACCTTTTAAATGGCTATGGTCTGTCCTCCTGAGAGATATGCTAGGGCAATGGTGGCACAAAGATTGTGGAGTAACCAACCAATATCTAATTTGCCTCAAGACCCACTTCACAAGATGGAACCCATATCCAATATTGTTTAGATGACCAAGAGCCAGAAACTAGATAGCCAAGAAAGTAGTGGGATAAAGTTAGGCAGTACTAGGGTAAAGCTAAATACCATTGGTCTAAAAAAAAAGTATCAATAAAATGACTCCTAATGATATTATGCTATACTCATAGATCTGTGCCTTACTCAGACATCATCATCAGAAAAGCTTCCTCTGCATCAGATGGGGACAAATACAGCAATCCATGGCCAGACATTACAGAAAAAGAGAGGGAGAGAGAGAGTGAGAGAGAGAGGCAGAGACAGAGACAGAGACAGAGACAGAGAGAAACACACACCTCTAAATGGGATGTCTTCATCAAATCCTTACCCTCAGAGCTCAGGGGACCTTGTGGAAGAGGAGTCAGAAAGTGTATAAGAGCCAGAGTGGATGGAGGATGCCAAGAGAACAAGGTCATCTGAACCTCCACTGAGTAAAGCTAATAAGAACTCACGGAGAGTGAAGCAGCAAGCATAGAGCCTGTGCAGGTCTGCACCAGCTCCTCCCCATGTGTATTACAGCTTTCAGTTTAGTGTTTTTATGGAATTTGCGGATGTGTAAGTGAGTGGGTCTCTGTTTCTTGTGACTTCTCTTGGGGTTCTTCTTTTTGTTGGCTTGCTTTGTCCAACTTCGATGTGATGACTTTTGTTTCATCTTATATTTTTATTTTGTTAGGTTCAGTTGATGTCTCTTAGAAGCCTGTTCTTTTCTTTTTTTAATTTTTTTAATTTTTTCTTAATTACAGTTTATTCACTTTGTATCCCCCCTGGAGCTCCCTCTCTCTTCTCCTCCCAATTCCATCCTCCTTCCCCTTTCTCCACCCATGTCCCTCCCCAAGTCCACTGATAGGGGAGGTCCTCCTTTACTTCCTTCTGATCCTAGTTTGTCAGTCTCATCAGGAGTGGCTGCATTATTTTCCTCTGTGGCCTGGTAAGGTTACTTCCCCCTTACGGGGAGGTGATCAAAGAGCAGGCCAATCAGTTTCTGTTGAAGACAGTCCCTGTTCCCACTTGGGAACCCACTTGGACACTGAACTGCCATGGACTATATCTGTGTAAGGGTTCTAGGTGTTGCTCAATCACCATTCAGAAAGACAAAGAGGATGGACATCAGAAGAGGGAGAAAACAGGGAATAGGACAGGAGCCTACCACAGAGGGCCTCTGAAAGACTCTACCCTGCAGGATATCAAAGCAGATACTGAGACTCATAGCCAAACTTTGGGCAGAGTGCAGGGAATCTTATGAAAGAAGTGGGCTATAGGACAGGAGCTCCATAAGGAGAGCAATAGAACTGGAATCTGGGCACAGGGGTCTTTTCTGAGACTGATACTCCAACCAAGGACCATTCATGGAGATAACCTAGAGCCTGTTCTTTTCTAATGAGAGTCAGAAAAGGTGTGGGTCTGGATAGGAGGAGAGGAAGGGAGGAACGGGGAGGAATAGAGGGAATGGAACTGTAATAAGGATATATTGTGTGAAAAAAAAGAACATATTTTTAACAAAAGGGGGAACACATATACACTTACTAGCACAGAAGCTTCCTAAAATATGTAGATATATGAAAAGAATTTAAATGGAGTCACAATATGTCACCTAGCAAAACCTCTGGTGCCAGGAGAGGGTTACATCTTAGTGAGCCATTGGCCAAAAGGGGTCCCTTGGGCTCCTCAAAATCCCCCAGGCGATATATTGCCAAGGCTATTGGCTGATCTTCACAACCTGATAGTATGGTCCTATAGCTGATGGCATTTACTCCTGTTATTAAACACGGAGAACTCAAGCTGGTGCTCAGCTAGACTTCACCCATAATGACTAGCTTTCACGGTTCTGGAAGAAACCTTGAACACTACCAGAATAGAAAAGTAATCATCGGTATCACCCAGCTACGAAACCTGCAACCGACAGTTGCGACTTGCTTGCAAGATATACTGGTGAAATGGTGACACGGATGTTATGGGAGAAGCCAACACCTCCCTCCCTTTTATCGAAAACTTCCTCATTCTCACATCCTAGGTCCTGGGTGGATTCTGATGAGCCTCCAAAACTAAGCTAGACTGGCAGAGGTAAAGAGAAGTAGCAGATGGAGCCCACACTGATGGAACAATCTCAAACACAAGAACGTTGTATTGGGAAGAGCTAGGCAAACAGTGAATTCTAGGCAAACAGGAAGGCAAAATGAGGAAGTTATCTTAGGCACATGGTGTTTAGAAGAAAATTTCAAGTGTTAGGAGAGAGTTGGGAGACATATCTGCTTTGCAGGTCTAGAATATCCAACCTTCTGGGTGAGTATTGGGGCCCAGGCTGGGGACTGACAGAGATGGCTACTCCTGACAATTAAACTAGGTTAAATTCAAAATAAGACTATCCTAAGCTTAATGAAGGCATTATTAATACCTGTCTATCTATCATCAAGGATTTGTCCTAGATCAAATACTATAAGTCAAAACTTAGTTGACTGTTGAAAGAAATCACAAGCTAATGAGGGATAGGGACAAAGTTAGAACCTGTTTTCAATTCCCAGTCAAAGACCTTTGATACCACATTCAAAATGAACCAAAAGTTCAGGTCACCATGTTTAATATTGATTTTTGGGAAGCTCATACCTATTACTAGTATTTCATAGGTATCAATATCAGCAATAATTAGGGACAGATTATTGAGGAGATATTTTGAAACAATTTACTCATGTACATAGTAAAATATGCATGCATTTGTCATTGGAAATACTCAGAATTAACTGATTTTCTGATTGCTATCTACATATCTTTACGTGCTTTTAACTATATAGATTAGAAAATTCAGATTGGAAAAGCTCTAGCTCAAACAAATTATTAACAAATATTTCTAAAAATAAAACCACACAGATAAAATTACTTTTTAAAGCTTGTCATTAAAAATGCTAAAGATTTTTTGGTCATCTTTTAATTGTTGTTATTAATCGTTATAATTATGAGCATCTTTGAGTCAATAGTTTACATAAAATAAATTTGTGTTTTATTAGAAAATTTGGCCATTAATTCAAAGGTATTGATCTTCTCTCCAGCAATAATTGCATCTGTAATAGTTCTATTATTGCTTCATAACCTTTAATATGAGCACTGACTTCTTTTTCCACACATGAAATCTTTTTATTCTTGGAGTTATTCTACCTCAGTCTTGCAGAACTTGTACAAAATGAACCAATTTCAAATTGATGAAAGCATAATGATAAGGAGTATTTTAAGGTTCCACAAAACTTATCAGAAAATTCATTTGCTCAAGCACAGTATTGCTGTGTGCCTGAACAGGGAGCTTCAGGATATGATTGTTTTTAGACTGATATGATTAAAAAACAAAGAAACAAAAGAGCAGACACGTGGTTCAACATTCATTGACTCAGGACATCGGTGCTACAATTTCACTTTAGTGCACAGGCCTCCACTGAAGAATTAAAGCAGGCATTCTGAGAAGACGTCTGAAGGGCCTACAGGAAGTGGCAGGTGTTGGGAGTTATTTAACAAAACGATGCCAATTTAACACATCTACTACCAGCAAGAGAATGGGCCAGGAGACAGTTTTGATGAAATACCTACCCACTGATGGTGGCGTCAGATAATCCACAGGAAAAGAAGCATATATTTTTTAGTTTTAACAAACAAGGGAAGAAAATAAGGTAAAATGTGACTCGGCATGTCCAGTGATTTGGGAATCTTTTTGAAGATGTAGAAAGAGAAGGATAAATGTGAGGTGATACTTGTGTTCAAGGAAACATTTATGCTGTTGTCGTAGGAAAACTGTTTCTACATCTGGCACCATCAGCACCAACAGATACGAAGGTTCTAGCCTAGAAAGAATCAGGCCCTGCATTTTGATAATATTCTTTCTGTGGATTGCAAGTCCATTAATACTTGAGCTTAAAATCCGGAAAAACATGCTTTTGACATTAGCAAGATTAAAAACACACCTTCAAATGTTATCAAAATTGCTTATGGAAAATTTCTCTCATTTAAACTTTACATTTTAAAAATGGAAACAAGTTTGAAATCTGATGAAAAATCGATTTCATTCCCTGCTTTTTCTTTCTCAAGATATACAATTACCAAGTTATTTATAAATGACTATTAAAACACCCAGTTTCCTGTGAAATGTTTTGTTATGATATTAATATTTAATAATAATAATAATATTTGAAGTGGATGGAACAGTTTTGAGGGAGATTACTTTAAGAGTCACATCATCAGGGTCTCAAGAGACTTTGGGGTCTCAAGAGACTTTATGTACATCTCCGAAGGTCCAGAATTACAGGAATGTTTTGGGAAGTGTCTCTGATGTGGTTTAGAACTAGGTTAAAATGGTCTTTAGAGTTCATTCATATCTGCCATGCCTGTCTACCAGACCTTGTACGTTACAGTCCCAAGAGCTTTTTCATTTAATTTTCTTGTATTTTGTCTTACTCATTACCCAGCTTAACACACTTTACCCAGTAGTCTTTGCTACAGGTGTTCTTTGAGACTCTCCAAAGAACCCAAAACCACCACTGAGAGCAAAGCGACATCGTGGCCATAGGTATTCAAAAGATGAGCTATTAGCTTAGAAAGCAGGTTCCAAAGTGAGCCTCAAAATGATTTTGGTCGAAAGGAATATTTCTAAAGATGCAGGCTGTCCTTACACATTTGTTCTCAGCAGTTTTCATTTGCCAGGAGTGATGACGCAAGCCGATAGTCCCAGGGCGTTGATGGTATATGCAGGAGGACCAGCAGTTCAAGGCCATCTTTGGCTAAATAGCAAATTTGAAGTCAGTCTGGATGACATGAAATTTTACCTCAGGAAAGCAAGAATAAAAATAATCAAGGTTTTACATTCATTAGGGCTTAAGCAATTCTTACATATTTGCTAAAATACTTACTGTCTTCAAAATCGGTCATACTGCTGAAGGAAGTGGAAAAGCCAAAATTTAAATTGTGTAATTTTTTTCCCTTTAGTTCAAGGTGGAAACTCAAGGCACAGGTAGAAATAAGATTAAATAGATCACTATAAAAATGATAGAAGGTTCTAGGTCAAGTTGGTTATTGGAAACAAAGTCACTATCATGTTTCATCAACTATCAGAACTCCTTGCCAAGGGTTTTCATTATACACAGGGCACGGAGTACTTTATAAATCATGGCATCCGCTGACATTCAATTACACTCAGTCTTATTAATATGAACGGCGGAGTGCTTTTAGGTGTCTGCTTGACATAAAATAAGTCTTTTCATTTACAAAGCTTCTCCGTCACATGTGAAAAGTTTCTCATATAATACTTTTAAATATCTGATGTACAAATATCGATTATTACAAAATGCTTAAAACTTTAAAATAATAATAATCCTAGAGCCTTAAAAGCAAGCACTTGTCCATCTGCCCAGGAGCTGATTGAAGGTGGTTAAAATGTGAAGATAGACTTTATTTCCCCCAAAACTGTTGCCCCCCCACACTCTATTTTTCACATATTTTTAATGAATCAATCTATAGCATTTGCAGAACAGTTTTGAAGCTTTCAGGGGGGATGGATGCCTGTCCTCGGCTTTGTGATTCCACAGTTTCGGTCTCATCAGAGCGAAATCTCGCTGGATGACACGAGCCAGCATGTTGTCACTCTCACACTTCCTTGTAATGTGGACTCATCTTTCTTTCCATTCTAGACATTATTTCCCAACCGAAGGACTCTTGTATATGGCTTTTGGATTTGAGTCTTGAAAAAGCTGCTACAGACCTGTCAGTTCCCAAGCACGTACTGTGGGGCTGTGTTCACATCCCCGTGTGTACCTGGAAGGGATATTGTTGTTGTTGTTGTTGTTGTTGTTGTTGTTAATATCACTGGTAATTTTATTTTGGTCGTGAGCCTAGCCATGGCTGATCCATCCTGCCAGCCCCTTTGGCAATTTCAATAAATGGTCAGACTTGAGAATTCATTGTGGACCCTGGTTATTGGTTGCTAAAAATCCTCTGTATAGTTTCTTTTCTCAAGCAATAGAAGAGAGAGGGGGTATGGTGGTAGACGTACTCCAGACTACCTGAGATGCATTGAAGCATTGATACAAAGTACATGACATTTTGAGATTGGTACACATACACATCTTCTAACATATATGTACATATGCAAACATACATGGATACCTGCTTATCTCATATTTATGCAAGAATAAATATTTTAATTGAATTGGATCTCAAACAATCTATTCAAAACAAAGTACTTCAAACCTCTCTAGTACCCTCTCATATTTGCTAATACCTTGCAGCAGAACTATCCATATGTGGCCACAAGGCGGCAGTAGCGATTTGCAAATGTCAGTAGTGTGCTACAGATTTAAAGTAATTTGGCAATTATGTATTCACATGGAATCATTTGCCGCTGCTGTTGCTATCAACATATTTCCCAGCAATAAATATTAAGATTTACATTGAGAAGGAAATGAATTTCTTTCTTTGCCATATAAATGGTTTCTGCGTGCCCACAGTAAAATACAGTGCTTTCTTTAGAAAAACATTTTCCTATGGAGAAGTCTGTTAATGTTTCTATTTTAAATGCTTGCTACTGTTATAAGTACTTAATAAGTATCTTTTAAAGGGATATATAATAATATCTCTAAAGCCCCGTTTTAAAAATGCAGTGAAGCTGGCAAAGTAGCTGAGGAGGTAAAACACTTGTCACGCATACTGGAATACTTTTGTTCAGTCCCTAGATGGAAGGAAAAAACTGACTTCACGAAGTTGACCAGTGTCATATGCGCGCGGGCACACACACACACTAATAATAACATAAATAAAACACGTATAATGCCTAACTCATTTTCTATGAAATGTGACATTTTCATCAGAGACAAGAGTAATGGCTGTTCCTTTTTATGTCAACGAATGACTCTGAGTAAAGTTTTGTGTTGTTGTTGTTTTGTCTTTTAAAATTTTGGTTGAGACAGGGTTTCTCATTATACAGTCCAGGCTGACCGGGAACCCACCGTGTCTTGCTTCGCACATACTGAAACACAGTGCCTGATACAGTTCTTATTGCCTCCTCTAACTTTTGAAGCCCGAGACAGTGTACTCAGAGGTAACAAATATAACCTAGGCTACAATATAACCTGTGCTGAGTCCTCCCAGTCACAGACTGCCTGCCTGAGTACCATTCCCTTACTGTCTGTCTGTCTGGGGTTGGTCTGTGCAAGGCTGAGGTGTGCCATCCCTGTGGTAGGGCGGTCTCTCTCTTCTTCAGTACTGACGGTTCCCCTTCCTACTCCAGCATCTGTGGAAAACTCAAGACTCAGAAGGCGTTTTCACCTTCTCTGGGACCTCGGCTTCAAGACAGATCTTTCCCTGGTTGTTCCCAGGAGCGGATCGTCTTACTGCAGTATGAGTCTAGGGTCCAAGTCACTGATTCAATGACAGCCAGTTACAAATCAGTGGGCGAATCAGGTCTCCTGGCTGCTCTTGGTTTTACGGAAATTAGAGTGTTGGCTTTCTTCCAAAGAAATTGGCATCTAAGTGGATTCTCATAGGCCCTAAACTGAGATGTTCTGCTTCACTTAGTAGAAAACAAACAAACAACAACAAAAGAAATCCAACAACAACCCCCCCAAACAACAACAACAAAACACAAACAAACCTAAGTGGTAGGCACCAAAAACTATGAGCTACTGGGGTTTCTACAGAAGTGCAGAAGAGATGTGTGGCCTGAACCCGGAAGATAATGTGAGGAGCATAAAATGTAAACAGCAATAAATGAGCAAGAAAAGGAGATGTCAGCACACTTAAGTGGATTTCTGTGACCCACAGGCTACCGGAGAGACCTCAGAGGGCACACAGAAATACATTTCAACTCTTAATTTCCCTGCATTCCTGAATAATGTTTTTGCCTGGGGTTACAGACATTAGGGGGAAATCAAAGAAACAGCAGACTTTGGAGATCCTTGAGGGGTGGAGGGATACTTGGTCTGAAAGGGATGAAGAGATTTATGACTCCTGGAACATCGGAGTAGCTCTCACCTCCTCAGGCAGCAAGCAGACCGGGCACCTGTACGGCGGCAGGGACACCTGGCTCCTTGCACTTTTTCTAGTTAGATAAAATTTCACCTTTCCTGACTTTGGAGATCTTATGCTGTTAACATCGTCACCTAACTGACAAAGAGGATGGAAAGGAAGTGCTTAGCTGTTGCTTTGTGGCTGACATGGCCCATTTCACTGGGGTGGGTACCTCAATTGGGTAACACAGGAAGCATATAGCCCAGGTAACATTTTCCTATTCTTAGTTTTCCAATCTGTAAAATGGAGACATTAGCACCTAAAACAGATGCTATGACAAGTTTAGTCCAAGTGAAGGCGTCGGCGTGCTGTCTGGTAAGTATAAGCATTCAGTATGTGAGGTGCCTAGAGCTGTGTTTACCTAAGGACCTCTCCAGGGCACATGAAGTTAGAGGTACTAGTCTTCAGGATAGTTGGTGACTTCATTCACAAGAAAGGAAAAACAGTTGTTGGAAGAACACCGCTGGCATTTAGTCCTGGGGCCATCACATAGGGGCTTTGGGCCCTTAACAGTACCTTGCATTTATGATGAAATACACAGAGTGTGATAAACTCTCCATGTTTCAAAATTTTTATCAGTTGCTCAGTTTTTGAGTGTGTATCACTAGCTTGGCAACCATGTGTACAGCTCTTGGTAGCACAGCATATGTTTAAAAAAAAGTCTTCCTTGCCTAAAGCCCTTTATCTTTCATTATTTATTTATTTATTCTCATGTTTTGTCTGTGGTATTTTTGTGATTTATATGACAAGTGCAATTTATCAGTACGCCTTTTAATTAGAAGGCTGCCTCGTAGTCTATTTATTTGGGGACTTCAGACTTAATCTCTTCTATAGGACAGCTAATATGTAAAGTACATTAATGGAATAACAATTATCATTTAAAGCTCGTTATTGGCATTAGTTTGGAAGCCGTGTAGGAAACCCATTATAAACACATTCATGTGTGCCGTTTACTATCTCATCTTGGGCTGTTGTCTCAAAACACACGTCTCAGGATTTAACAAGGAAAATTTCACTGCTAATTAGATTTAGAAAACAGCCTGGGAACTAATGGAAACATAAATTTAGGATGAGAGTACAATTAGTTCAAAGCCACCCCTGAAATCTTTACTGCTACACGGTAGCATACATGTTCTGTTTATTTATAAAAGTAATGTTTGCAGAATGGCTTTAAGTAACGGTGAGTTAAAAAATAATTTGTATCAAAACCCAAAAGATGCCCTTATCTATGCGGAACGTATTCATGTTATAATATTTTTACAGGCACCATGCCCATTACCAATAACTAACTGTAAGATTTCTGTGTGGCACGGTGTGTTTGAAACGACCATTGCCACACTTGGACAGTAGATGTCGCTGTTGTCATATTCCAACAATATGCTGAGTCAGAGTGGGCTGGGCTCCGTGATGCAGACCTTTTTTTCCTTTTCCCAATTAAAGCAGGGCTGCCATCGGAGAATCAATCTTGACAGTCATGAATTCGAAATGAAGTCTAGGTTTCATTCTTTTCTCTCTCGGACCTCTGCTGTAAATGCTCCTTCTGGTGACCTAAGCCCTTCTGTGTAACGATTTTCTTTTGAATGATTTCGGAGCTTTCTCTGGCTTAAGAGAACATAATCTTACACAGACGATGTTGAGAAAAATCCATCTCTTCATAATTAGGATAATAGGCTTCTTTATTTGATTTTTGATGTGTATTGTACTTCTCCTTTTGTGGGTAGCATGGCAGTGATCATGTATGCTACAGTCAACTCCGTCTTTGTAGGGCGGATTACCCGTGTTTACATTTTATTACAAATTGTTGAAATTGCCTCCCATCAGCTCTTTTGTTATTCCCAAATCCATTTGCGGCTATGTTTGATCCTAAAACAAACAACACAACAATAATAGCAACAACCAAAACTTAGTTCCCTACATTCATCTGTGATGAATGTTTCTATTGTCTGTTTTGATACGAGTCATCCATTAGTGACTAATGGATTAGTAGCTTGAAAAGGTGGATGTTATTGACAGCCACAAATGGATTTCTAGGCGTTTCTCTAATGTTCTCTCTCGGGAACAATGGAGTATCCAAATTTCTTTTCGTGGTTTTGGTGTTGCTCCAATCGAAGTTCGCTGTCCTGGAATTTTTCTCTTTTCTTGGGTGTCTGGGATCCAGTCTGTTTTTTAAGGATGGATAAGAGGAAATGATCTGGCTCTGTTTGGTTTGCAGTTCTTCTCTCAATTCAGAAAACTGACAGCCATCATTCAATTCTGTCCTGGTTAGATCAATGGGATTTTCTTCCATGTATTTGGGATGCCTTTCATCATAGCCTTTTATTTCTGGTAAATGTGGGGACAAAGAATAGACCCCAAAGCTCCACTATTCGCTGTATTCTATATACTGGTAAGCCCAGAATGAACTGATTGTTTAAAATGTCTGATTTGACAATTGTGTATCCAAAAGAAAGTATGAAATAAAGTAGAACACGCTTTGTAGGAGAATTCAAAGAGGTCATATATGTTTGTTGAGATGCTTACCATTATTCCACTGTGTTATCTGGTAAGTTTTGCTGCATCTGGACCAAATGACTGTTGTTCTCTGTATTTACAGTTGTTATTAGAGGCCAAATATAGTTGGTGCTGAATGACTGACCTTAATGATAATCAGAGCTATTGAGACAAAATTATTCCTAATTTCTAGTCAACTTGACTTCTGCCTCCAGCACACAGCACAATGTTTGAAATCTGTGTCATGCTTGTGCTGTGCAGTAAGTCAAGCAGGAATGGATCATGGATGTTCCTTGGACTTAAGGGCATACTTACGTATTCCTCTCTGTGTACCGCGGACTCTTACATAGGCCAGTGAGCTGCTGAGAAAATCATTTATTAAAGTTTTAAACAGGACAGATGGCTATATCATAAGCCTGAAAATTGGCTCTTCAAAGTTTAATCTGTCAGGGGCTTCCCACTCAATCTATCTTTAAAGCAGAGTATTGATTCTCTCGTTACCCTCTCTGGGGACCAAGAAGTTCACTAAAAACATTAGACTGTTCTTTTTGGTTTACATGCCTTTCTTTTAACAATAGCTAAACATATTTATTACAAAATGGTATTTGTTTTATAACTTGAAATTTTATCAAGGCAATGTAAAAATTAGTTGAGAAGTACAGATAAGTATAGTCGCAGTGTATATAAATGACACAATATATATGGTCCAGGGTCAACTGTATAATTAAATAGAGAAAGAATGGTCTATTTACCCCCCAGGCCATTTTAGACATTCCTGAGGATTATTTTCTGGCACTTGAGGTTTAAATTGTGCTTTAATTCAAGTATTTTCTTCTAGGGTTTATCTGTTGGAAGATTTCTCTGTGGTTGTATGCAGAGGAGAAATGGTAGAACATTTAAAAGTTAAAATCTAGTGAAAGATAATTAGGAAGTTGGGCCCTTCCCCTCTCTCCAGCTTCCTGCCTCACCGTGTGATCGTTCCTTATATATACAGTACCGCCATGACGGTGTCAGCTATAATGTGACCTAACCAAGGACTCTTCATTACAGGCTTAACTGAAGATAACATCTAACATAGTCTTATATCCAAAACCGAGCTCTTTCTTCATAAGGCTTCTGGCATCTGTTATTTCGTTACTTAGTTTGTGAATCCAAACGCACTAATACAAATTCTGATAAACTCTAGATTGTATCTCTCTACTTCCGCCAGCTTTTGTTTTTTGATTTCTTTGTTTTTTTTTTTGTTGTTGTTGTTGTTGTTTTATCATCACCAGATTGTGGGAAAAAATTTGGGGGCCTGCCTCAGTTTATCTGACTGGATACTATACTTGATGCAGCCATTTCTACTGTCCCACTGCATGATATCAAGGCACCCGGGGAGGTTACTGCTCCTAGAAATTACAGTCTAGGAAAATTTTGTATCACCAGCCTTGTTTATAGGTCTTTATTGCTCTACCTTTATTCCGTCATTACCCAGTTGATTTGAGAGAGACCAAGAACCAGAACTTGCCACAGTGAAGTGTGTATCATTCTTTTACTTTGACTCTTTGATATTTTATTCCAGTCCTGTCTAGAAATTCTTTCTGGATGTAGAAAGTAGATGAAAAATAAATAAAAACAAAAGCAAAAATACAAAAAAAAACCCCACCCAAAACAGGAAGTTAACTATTTGGCCAGGTTTTCTGTCTTTTCCATTGATATCTCCCCTTCTGTTAATGTTGGCCTTTACTGGTTAATGCATGTATGGGAGTTTGAGATTCAAAGTGAGTTGGCCTGTGCCTGGTACCACCATAATTTTAATAAAGTACAGTGAACTCTACAAGTAAGGAGAAGGAGGCACTCTTTAAAATTCTTATAATAATTCCACAAAGAATATTTCCCTTCTTTGAGAATTTCAGGTAAGTCATGGGATGTAGAAAGACACAAAATCTAGCATTTTCAAGTTACAGAGTAGCAGTGTGGACTGCTGTCCTTTCTCACCAATAAATTAATAGAAATTTTAGGCATAAACACTGGGACACAGATGAGCTGACTCTTGCCTGAGAGTATCTTGCCATCAGCCAAGTTCTGCAATCCTTGCTTCCACAGACTAGGATGGTCCATATTGTAATTTGATTCACACTATTCCTGACCAGATAGGTATTTCCTTGTGTCAGTGCTGATGTGGTAGTACTGATGCCATTTTCTGCCTGGCATTCTAGTCTAGGACATGAATTCTCAACCTTGGCACCTCACCATTGAACCGTTGGACCAGGTCTTTCTTAGTGGGCTATCTTGGGAATTGGAGCAGCATCCTTGACATCTGTCTCCGGAGATGCCCGTGGCATTTCCTCCAATCATGCTACTCAAATAAGTATCCAGAAATGGCCAAATATTTTCTAGAGGGAGAAGTGACTCTCTCCACTGACAACTGCTGCATAGACATTTTAATATGCTACTTCACTTTTCCAGATTTATTTCTGTTTTCTTGACGATCACCGTAGTAGGAATTTTAGGCTTTTTAAAGAAAGAAGAACGTAGAATTATAAAAATTTAATTAAGCAAAGCTGTAAACAATTATTTTGAATAATAAAGAAGTGATAATGAATTAAAATTTTGACAAGCTAATAAATACAAATATCACAAGACCTACAAAAATATCTACAATATTTTTATGAACTAGCTATTCATAATTCTTGTTTTTGCTAACATTCTGCACGTTCTTTGATGCTCTCATTTTTAAAAGTTTTATTAATTACAGTTTGACACTTTGTATCCCCCTTGTGGCTCCCTCTGTCCTCCCCTCTCAATCTCCCTCTCCCTCCCCCTTCTCCACCCATGCCCCTCCCCCAGTCCACTGATAGGGGAGGTCCTCCTCCTCTTTCTTCTGATCCTAGTCTATCAGGTCTCATCAGGAGTGGCTGCATTGTCTTCCTCTGTGGCCTGGTAAAGCTGCTTGCCCCTCAGGGGGAGGTGATCAAAGAGCAGGCCAATCAGTTCATGTCAGAAACAGTCCCTGTTCCCATTACTGTGGAACCCACTTGGACACTGAACTGCCATGGGCTACATCTGTGCAGGGGTTCTAGGTTATCTCCGTGAATGGTCCTTGGTTGGCGTATCAGTCTAAGAAAAGACTCCTGTGCTCAGATTTTTTGGTTCTGTTGCTCTCCTTGTGGAGCTACTGTCTTCTCCAGGTCTTACTATTTCCCACTTATTTCATAAGATTCCCTGTACTCTGCCCAAAGTTTGGCTATGTCTCAACATCTGCTTTGATACCCTGAAGGGTAGAGCCTTTCAGAGGCCCTTAGTGGTAGGCTCCTGTCCTGTTCCCTGTTTTCTCCCTCTTCTGATGTCCATCCTCTTTGCCTTTCTGACAGGGGATTGAGTGATGCTCTCATTTTATGACTAGTTATTTTTCTTTTTTCTTTTTGTTTGTTTCTTTCTGTTTTTTGAGACAGGGTTTTTCTGTGTAGCTTTGGCTATCCTGGACTCACTTTGTAGATCAGGCAGGCCTGAAACTAACAGTGATCCACTTGCCTCTGCCTCTGCCTCCCAACTGCTGGGATTACAGGTGTGTGTCACCATGTCTGACTATTACTAGCTCTTTTTTTCACTTTGTTTTTAAGTAATTTATTATTTTTATATTAATCACAGGTTATATACTTTGTATCTCAGCCATAGCCCCCTCCCTCATTCCCCCCCACTCTCCCCATCGTTCCCTCGTCTTCTCCCTGCCCCCTCCAAGTCCACTGATAAGGGAGGACCTCCCCTCCCCCTTCCATCTGACCTTAGCTTATTATGTTCCTTCAGGGCTGGCTACAATGTCCTCTTCTGGGATCTAGCTAGTCTGCTCCTCCCTGGGCGGGGGGGGGGAGGGGAGGAGGACGGTCAATAAGTCAGCCATTGAGTTCATGACAGAAATAGTCCCTGTTCTCCTTTCTAGGGTACCCAGATGGATACTGAGCTACCATGGGCCACATCCAAGCAGGGATTCTAGTTTATATCCATACATGGTCCTTGGTTGGAGACACACCTATGGAAACTTGATTTTTGACAAAGAAGCCAAAACTGTTCAATGGAAAAAAGACAGCATCGTCAACAAATGGTGCTGGACCAACTGGATATTTATATGCAGAAAAAGGAAAATAGATCCATATTTATCACCCTGCAAAAACTAAAGTCCAAGTGGATCAAAGACCTTAACATAAAACCAGACACACTAAACCAGTTAGAAGAAAAAGTGGGGAAGACCCTAGAACTCATTGGCACAGGAGACTACTTCCTGAACAGAACACCAACAGCACAGGCTCTAAGATCAACAATAAATAAATGGGACCTCATGAAATTGAAAAGCTTCTGCAAAGCAAAAAACACTGTCATCAAAACAAAGGACAGCCTACAGACTGGGAAAGGATCTTTACCAATCCTACATCTGACAGAGGGCTAATATCCAGTATGTATGTATGTGTATATATATATATATATATACATATATAT